>SZWC01001083.1:143518-206286 GCA_023375785.1 Penium margaritaceum | reverse complement strand
CATGGCCCTCGGACTTGTCTCACATTCTGACCTCCTCCACACCCCGTGTCTCCCTCCCTCCTTGCAGACGTTCCCGTACATGAACCAGATCTGCCCCCCTCCCACGGCCATCAACGGCGTGCCCTGCAACTCCGTGGGCCCCGGCGCGCTCAACGCGTCGATGACGGGCGCGTGCTCGGGCGTGGGCTACCTCAACGACGTCGACCTCGTAACCATCAACTCAAACACGGGCACGGGCACCACGTGTGGCAACCTCATACCCAACATAATGCTCTTCAACCGGATCTCCTACCTAAACACCACCCTCACGACTGGGGGTTTCCTCAACGGCCCGGGAGGCGACTTTGGCCTCGCCCGCAAGTCGCCCATCCTGGCAGCCAGGCCCGGGTTCGTCTCCTGCCCGAGGAGGTTGGTCGGGCCGCAGCCTGTGCTTGCCAGCTCGTACCTCGACGGCTTTGGCATCGCGCAGCCGTACTGGTTCACGGAGATGACGCTCACCGCTGGCAACAACCAGCTCAACGGCACGCTCTACCTCGAGATCATGAAGGGCGGGAGCAGCGCCATGCCCTCCGCCTGACGCGCCGCACTGTTGGGTCCGTAGGGCGGATGAATCAGCCTGTAGTGCTGTACCATATTTCAGCTGGCCAAGGGGGAGGGGGTGACGCTGTGGGGGTTGTGCCGGGCCTTCTTCGATTCAGGGGAATACCAATTCTTCTCTGAACGGTCAGAGCGGACTCTGCTATGCTCTGCTCTAGCGGATGGCTGCGGTTGCAGTGACATCAGTGCCGTCGGCGGCAAAAACACGGCCAGTCCAACGTGGTGACTTGTGCCCTAAAAGAAATCCTCCAGTGAGAACGTTGCTGCAGGCGTATCCGTCGTCCACCTTTTGCATGACAGCACCGGAGGGTCTGCAGCACAGCAGCCTCTTTTCAATTTCCTGCTTGTGCTGGATACCCTCCTGCAGCTGCCTCCATTCTTATGAGAGTTTCCGCCTTCTCCCCCATGAGCTCTCTTCCTTCCCATCGAGGGATCTTACCTAAGTTCTCTTGCAAAACAACCTTGTCATTCGCCACAGAGCCTGACTCATGTGTTTCACACATGGGTGTCTGATGTAATAAGGGCTTAGTCTCCTAATGTCAAGTGATTTGTGGTTTGGAATTCTTCTCTTTGGATAGATGCAATGGAAAGCTCTGTACTGATGTACACTGAATCACATTCAATGGTACCTCGGGGTGAATGTGTGTCGCAAGCATGTGTGTCGGATAATGATGTTTAGTGCGAGAGCACATTGCTAGTAGAAACTGTGGGCAACACTGCGAGCAAACTATTAGCCACAAATCGGGTGCATCTCAACTTTAAGTGCTTCGTCTAGTGTGGATCATTGAAGATACCTCACATTCAACCCTGGACTAGAATCCACTCGTCGGTATATGCTTTGCTTCCATTTGTAGTGTTGTCATGTGATTCGTCTTCTTCTGTGTCTACATCTTAATGTTGTTGGTGTAGTTTCAAGGCAGCTTCCTAGGGTACACGTGTGTGGAACGTAGAAATGCATCAAGGAGCACACGGTACGCCGTGGATGTGGGAAAAGATTGCCTTAAAGCAGTTGGAAAAACCTACATAGCAGGTTGGGACAGCATGCGTTGTTGATGCAGCATGCGGGCTTCCATGCTCGTTGCTTAGGTCTGCTGCCCCCTTAGTCTACTGCTCTAGAGTCTAAGTCTGGAAGCTCTGGGTTTGTTGCTCAGAAACGCGCGCGCTAGTGTTAGCGCCAGAAAGCAGCGGAAAACTGAAAGTGACTGATTAGGAATGAAGAATGAGCAACAATGGGAGAGCCCTCTGTTGGTTTTCGTGCATCTCTCATTGTACTCTGTTGTGACCTCCCGGCTTGTGTACATCGGTGTACAGATGATTGACGGCGAGACTTGACGCCGCTGGAGTATCGCTCGGTGGAGCCGACGCACGCCGAGACCCACTCACCCGTCGCTGGAGCCTCCTCCCTCTGGCCATGGGCTCAGCTCCATCGGCAGGCCTCCTCGGTGGTTGGGCCGCCAGCAGTCACCGCCATTGCGGATGCAGTCTGCATGCACCTAGCACTGTGTCTGGTTGTGGCATTGCGTCTGCAGCATCATGTGATGCCTAGGGTCCATGTCTTCTGTTGTATGACCCTGTTTGGCATCGTTGATTGTCATAGGCAGTGCCTGGGTTCGTGCAGCCATAACTTCTTGTAGCTATTCTTCTAGCTGATTCTGACCGCACGACTACGTTCGCAGCGCCGGTATTATGGTGTGGTCCAGTTTTCAAGCAAAATGGACGATGCACGGGTCTTGGGCTGTCGGGCGTCTGGCAGGGCTCACCGAGAAAACCTTGCCTGCCAGAAAATAGGTCTAGCACTGTTTTCTGATTGGCTGGTTAGCTGAGTAACAACTTTTACACTAGTGGGGGGGGGGGCCTAGAACTTGGAGGGGTTCCCCATTGTTGCTCATTCTTCATTGCTAATCAATTACTTCCAGCTTTCAGCTGCATTCTGGCGCTAATACTGGCGCGCGCACTTCTGAGTAACAAACCTAGAGCTTCTAGCCTTCGTCTCTAGAGCAGCAGATTGAGAGGGCAGCTGACTTAGGCAACGAGCGTGGAAGCCCGCACGGTGCATCAACAACGCATGCTGCCCCAACCTGTTGCCTAGGTTTCTAGCTTGGTATCAGAGCCAGAGCGTAGCAGCAGCAGCAGAAGACTGGCGTACAGGTGCCAGACAACGCCGGCGGACCCCCATATGCGCCAGTGCTGGGGAAAAGCTGTCGGATTTTTTCCGGCAGCATTGATTCGTTTGGTGGTGGCGTCAGATTTTTTCCCACGGCCACTGGGCCAGGGGAAATGCTGCCGAAATTTTTTCGGCTGCACTGACCCCCACACGTGACGCGAGGAGGTGAGCGGCAGGCCGCATCCAACACCTGTGGGCGACGACGCACGCGGCAACGTCACCCAGGTGCAGTGACTTGCACCAGCACGTAGTAGCAATAGCTTGCAGCAGCAGTAGCTGCAGGCAGCGTCAGCGAGTAGTGGCAGCAGCAGCCAGCAGCAGCTGCGTGCAGCAGTAGCAGCAGGCAGAAGCAGCAGCTCGTAGCAGCCTGCAGCAGCAGCAGCCCAGAACAGCAGCTCGTAGAAGTAGCACCCTACAATAGCGGCTCGCAGCACTAGCAGCCTGAAGCAGCAGCGAGCGGCAACAACGGCAAGCAGCAGCTGCAATAGCGTGCAGCAGCAACAGCCAGCCACAACAGCTACTGTAGTGAGCAGCTGCCAGTAGCAACTGCTGCTGCTGCTCGCTGCCCGCAGTGAGCGAGCAGCGAGCAGCAGCGCGCTGCTACCAGCAAGCAGTAGCTCGCTGCCAGCGAGCTGCAGCTCGCTGCCTGTGCCAGCGAGCAACAGCTCGCTCCCAGCGAGCAGTAGCCCGTTTCTCGCAGCTGACAGCGAGCAGCTGCTCGTTGTGACTGACGAGGAAGAGGAAAAAAAATCCCCATCCCACCTTCCTCGCCGCCGCTGCAGCAGCAGCTGCCTTCGTTGCTGTAGTGGCCCTAGCAGCCGCAGCAGCCCGCAGCAACAGCAAGTGTAGCCGAAGCAGTAGCAACAGCAGCAGCAGCAGCGGTACGAGCAACAACAGCAGCAGTAGCACCAGCAGTAGTAGCAACAGCAGCAGCACTAGCAGCACCATCAGCAGCAGCAGCAGTTGCAGCACCAACTATAGCAGTAGCAGCAAACTGCAGCAGCAAGAGCAGCAGCAACAGCAGCTGCAGCAGCGGCCCCAACAACTGCCACTGCTGACGTCAACATCCCGTTGCTGACGTTACTGTTGACGTCACTGCTGACTTCATCAACTAAAGAAAAACAAAACAAATCTGAAAGAAAGGGGCAAGGGAAGGGGGAAGCAAGCCTAAGGGTGGGTAGAACGTCCACCGCCCTCAGCAAGGCGCTACTGCTGACGTCAGCAACCCCAAGAGAAAAAAAAACAAAACAAAGGGCATCACACCATGGCTGCTAGCCCCACTGGGGAGGGGTCCTCCTCTGTTGGGGGGACCCCCACCCCCACTTTCTTGCAACGGCAGGAGCAACAGCAACAGCAGCAGCAGCGGCAGCAACGGCAGTAGCAGCAGCAGCAAGAGCAGCAGCAGCAGTAGCAGCAACAAGAGTAGCAACAGTAGCAGCAAGAGCAGCAGGAACAGCAGGAGAAGCAGGAGCAGTAGCAGCAACAGCAGTAGTAGGAGCAGCAGCAATAGCGGAAGCAGCAGCAGCAGCAGCAACAGGAGGAGCAGCGGCGCAAATAGCCCTCTGACATCGTTGGCGATAACCCTGATCCCCTCGCTGCTCTTCAGCAACAACTCGCCGCCCTGATGCAGCAGCTTGCGGCATTGTAACCATTAGTTTCCCAGTTTGTCCCGAATGCACCTCCGTCCTTTCCCCCTCCAGGGCGTGCCAGCCCAGCTGTGTCTGCTGCCACATAGTACCTGGCGCAACAGCAGACTCTACGCCAGCAGCAGATAGTGACCTCCGTCCTTGGCCCCACTCTGGGTGCTGGCCGTAGGCAAAAAGACTTTGAGACGCCGCCGCCGCCGCTTCAGGCCGGCGAGCAGTTCCGGAGCTGGGAGCTCAGCTTCTCCATCTGGGTGCAGGGTGAGGGCTTGTGGGCATATTACACCCTGCCATATGACGCCACACTAGCCGACCAGATGTATGACACTGGTTGTGCCGTCCGGGCTCTTGTCCCTGTGGCCCCTCCGGCTTCCCGCCTCGCCCTCGAGCAATTCTTAGGCGACTTCACCGTTGGCGCCACCCCAGACCCTGTAGCCGTGTGGCACGGTTTCACTCGTCCCCATCGCCTGTCCAGGGACGCTAAGACTAGCCGCCTATTGCGGGAGTTCAACTCCCTGCACATGGGGGAGACCGAGACGGTCACCTACTACTGGCAGCGGGCGGAGGACATCCTTCGTCGCCTCGGGAAATCTGCCCCACCCCCTTTGGCCGTGCTCCTCACCATCAAGCACGACGCCACCGAAGCATACTCGGACGTCTTCGTCCACTACCCTCACAACATTCTCTCCACCATGGCGGCCCAGGGCACCCTCATGCCGTGGGCATACGAGCTCTTGCTCTGCATTGAGGAAGCTCGTCTGGAGTCCCGACTCCAGCGCACGGAGGCCGTCGCCTCCCCTTCCGTCACCTCCGTGGCAGTCGCCTCCCCCGCCGCAGCTACCTCATCATCGTCGGGGAAGAAGAAGCGTCGGACCAAGAAAGGCAAAGGTCATCAGCAGCAGCAGCAACAGTCGTCGACCGGGTCCAGCGCTAGCAGCTCGGTCTGCTACAACTGTGGCCAGCCCGGACACGGGTGGTACACGTGCCCTCTACCGACGGATGAGGCGCTCGTCATTGCCACCATGCGTCGCCAGTGCGAGCGCCGTCTCGCCTCTACCGCTGTGACTGTTGCCGGCTCTGACTCCTCTGCCTCATCCAGCAGCTCCACTACTCCAGTTGCATTGCCGGTCGCACTGACACCACCGCCGCAGCCGTTGGCACCGGCGCAGTCCTCCTTCTACCCGGGCTCATGCGCCATCACCCCGTAGTCTGTCTACACTCCCAGGCCATTCTCTCGCGAGTGCCAGCTGGAGCAGTTCATCGCGCTCCAGCTCGGCCTCCCTCGCCCTCCTCCCCAGGGAAGTGGGAGTTGCATCACTTCTTGCTCCCCCGTCTAGCCCTACATGACTGAGACTGAGTTACGGTCATGCCCTGCTTCTTCGTCTGTCTTGTTGTCTCTCGTGGTCTCCGCTACCGCCTCCTAGGACGACGTTGCTTGGCTTGACGTTTGGCAGTCTCGATTCGCACCTCCTTCCACCGCGTCCGCGTCCCTTGCTTGCTGCCATGTGACCATTAGTGATCTTGCGACCCCAGTCAAGGACCCCGCTGAGACCTGGATCATCGACTCCGGGGCCACACATCACATGATGGCCTACCGTGAGGCCTTCAGTATGCTCGGTCCTGTAGGCGATGTTTCCAGTGTCCAGACAGGCTTTGGCCAGGTGTTGCCTGTCTGTGGTCTTGGCGTCGTTTGTTTCCGTGGTCCCTCCGGTGACGTCTTTCCGACTGATGTCCTCTTCGTCCCTGGTCTTGAGCTCAGCCTCCTGTCTGTCACTGCCCTTGACAGCATGAGCATGGATGTTGTGCACTCGCGTGGTGTTGGCACTGTGTCGCTGCGTCCGTCTGGTCTTGGCGTACTGCATGCCACCGCCCGTGGCAACCTGTGGCTTGTACCCCGTCTGTCTTCCTCTCTTTCCGTCTCCTCCCCGTCAGCCGCCACAGGCCATGTGTTTGTCACCAGCACGCTTTCTCCCCAGCACACTCACCTGCTGCACCGCCACCTTTGCCACGTCTACTCTGCCACCGTAGACAGCATGCTTTGCACCCAGCTGGCCAAGGGCCTTGACCCAGAGACTTTTCCCTCCCGTGCCCAACTGAGTACATTGACTGCGCTCAGGGGAAGATGCATCGTTCCACATATCCCTTGTCTTCCTCTTGTGCGTCTGCCCCCCTCGACCTTGTCCACTCGGACGTCATGGGTTCTCTCCCTACCGAGTCCGTCGGCGAGCATGGTTGCTACGTCCTCATTCTCAGTGATGACTATCCTCGCTATCGCTGGATCTTCTGCCTTCGGCAGAAAAGCGATGTCGCCCCTGCCATCCAGGACTGGCTTGTCCTTGCAGAGCGCGAGTCTGGCCGCCCTCTCTGCCGCTTTCGCTCCGATCGCAGCGGTGAGTACCTGGGTGAAGCGACCACCTTTCTCGCCTCCCGTGGCATTCGCCATGAAACGTCCGTGCCTTACACACCCGCCCAGAACGGTGTCTCCGAACGGTGGAACAACACTATGGTCGACGCGGTCAGCACCATGCGGGTTGAGTATGGTCTCTCCGATGGCTTCTATTTTGAAGCCATGGCCTACATGACTTGGGTCTGGAACCGGATTCCCCATGGTCCCCTTCCCTGCCAGTCCACACCGTACCAGCATTGGTGCGGTCAGGGAGCTGGCCTTCGCCCGGCTCGCGTCTGGGGCTGCGTGGCCATTGTGTGGTTGCCCGTCCCGCAACAGGGCGAATAGCTCGCCCCTCGCGGATGCCCCTGCACCTTCCTTGGTGTCTCTCGTCAGTCCAAGGCCTGGCGCTTCTGGGATCCCTCCTGGCACTACATCGTTGAGTCCCGGGACGCCCTTTTCTTCGAAGACCTGTTTCCTCATGACCTCTTTTGCTCCAGCTCATCCGTGTCTATCCCGTCGCATGGGAGAGTGGTAAGTCCGCCCTCCGTCCTTCCGCTTCCGGATGACACGTTCCTCGGTCCATATGGGCCGGCACCCCCAATCGCGTCCGCTGGTCCCTCCGGGCCGGCAGCTCTAGTCGCGTCCGCTGATCCCTCCGGGCCGGCACCCCCAGTCGCGTCTACTGGTCCCTTCGGGTCGGCACCCCCAGTCGCGTCCGCTGGTCCCTCCGGGCCGGCACCTCCAGTTGCGTCCGCTGGTCCCTCCGGGCCGGCACCCCCAGTCGCGGCCGCTGGTCCCTCCGG
Source organism: Penium margaritaceum (assembly GCA_023375785.1). Taxonomy (NCBI): domain Eukaryota; kingdom Viridiplantae; phylum Streptophyta; class Zygnematophyceae; order Desmidiales; family Peniaceae; genus Penium; species Penium margaritaceum. The sequence continues at coordinate 198,690 of SZWC01001083.1, read as the reverse complement.
GCCGGCACCCTCGGTCGCGTCTGCTAGTCCCTCTGGGCCGACACCTCCAGTCACGTCTGCTGGTCCCTCTTGGCCGGCACCCCCAGTCGCGTCCGCTGATCCCTCTGGGCCAGTAGCCTCTGTTGCGCCCGCTGGTGCCTCCAGACCGGCAACCCCAGTCGCATCCGCTGGTCCCTCCGGGCCGGCAACCCTAGCCACGTCCGTTGGTCCCTCCGGGCCAGCAACCCCAGTTGCGCCCGCTGGTCCCTCCGGGCCGGCAATCCTAGTCGCATCTGCTGGTCCCTCTGGGCCAGCAGACCTAGTCGCGTCCGCTGGTCCCTCCGGGCCAGCAACCCTGTTTGCTTCCATCAGCTTGACTGACTAAGCGCCGTCACGTGCCCTGCCACGCTACACGCGGGGCCTAGGCGGGAGCCTCCGACCCAGACCGTCGGTGAGCACGCAGTCCGTCGCTCCGCGCTCCATGGCGCCTCGACCCCGTGTGGCTCCACGTGTCTCCTCCGCTCCCACGGTCGTGAGTGGGGACCCTAACACCAAGGCCCTCGGCCTGATCACCTCGGCCATCATTGCAGACCTCCACCCGGGATCCGCACTGGGCTATGCCATGCTCCATAATGAGCATCGGTGCACTGTTTTGGCTACACTCGCGCGCATCCCACGTGGGACACGAGGTACACACGCCCTCTGAATCCGCTCCACAGCACGCCCGGAGGACCCAAATACCCTACGCAAGGCACAAGCCTTTCCTGAGGCCGCACACTGGGACGCTGCCTGCGCTGATGAGCTCGCAGCTATCGTACAGCACCACGTGTATGACCTTTTTGACCTTCCCCCAGGACAGAAGGCCATCGGCGCCAAGTTGGTCTTTCGGCGCAAGTGGAAGCCCGACGAGTCCTTGGACAAGTAGAAGGCCCGCCTTATAGCCAAGGTGTTTGCCAAGATTCCTGGGGTTGATTAGGACCAGATCTTCGCCCCAGTGGGCCGGTTGTCCACTAGCCGGGCACTCTTCAGTCCGGTCGCCCAGCATCGGTGGGAGCTGCACCAGATGGATGTGAGCAACGCTTTTTTTCATGGTTCACTGGAGGGTGAGGAGCTCTACATGATGCAGCCCCCAGGCTTCCACGATGGCACTGGGAGAGTCTGGCGACTACGCAAGGCCCTGTATGGCCTGAAGCAGTCGCCTCGGTGCTGGAACCAAGAGATCAGCAGCACGGTCCTTCATGCCGGGCTCCAGCGCAGCAACGCTAACCCCGTACTGTTTGTCCGTCCGCGAGGCCAGACTTTCGCCACTATTCTCGTGTACGTCGACGATCTGCTCATTGCGTCACCAGACACGGCTGCCATCCAGCGTATCAAGGATATGCTACATGCCGCCTACCAGATGAAGGACCTTGGGTCTGCGAGAGTCTTCCTGGGCATGGAAATCGAGCATGATCGCTCCCACGGCGTCCTGCACATCCACCAGACAGCCTATGTGCAGACGCTGTCCACCCGCTTTGCGGAGGACCTGCCACTCTTGCCGAGCGCATCCTCACCCATGTCACCCGATGGTCAGGCAAAGCTAAAGAGTCCTGACCCAGCCATTGTGGGGGAGCCAGTTGACGTGACCACATACCTGCGAGTCATCGGGTCACTGATGTTCCTTGCAACGACGACGCGTCCAGACATCGCGTTTGCCGTCAACCTCCTGGCCCAATTCTCTCAAGAGCTGCATCACTTCCACTACAAGGCCGCGATCCGAGTACTCCGTTCTGTTGTCTCGACTCCTCGGTGAGGTCTCATGTTCCACCATCAGGCGTCTGTTGTCGCGGTGGGCTACACCGATAGTGACTGGGCCGGCAGTCCGGACGGCAAGAGTCGCACAGGCAGGATCTTTCTGATTGGCGGCACTATTGTGACCTGGCACAGTGGCAAGTAGGGATGCATTGCACACAGTACTGCTGAGGCTGAGTACGTTGCTCTAGGCTCAGGCGCGTGTGAGAGAGTGTGGTTGCGTCGTCTGTTCTCCGAGCTGCGCCAGTCCGTCGCATCCATCATGTTGCACTGTGACAATGAGAGTGCCATGGCCATCGTCGACAATCACGGCGTGCATCACACACGCACAAAGCACATCAATGTTGAGTGTCAGTATGTGCGTTTGTTGTTGCATGATGGCAGAGTCAGCATCGTGTGGGTTGAGACAGCACGGCAGTTGGCTGACTTCTTGACCAAGGCATTGAAGCGCGACTCGTTGAAGAAGGTTGTGAATTCAGCTGGCATGCTTTAGTGAGTGACTCTCTCTGTCCTTGGTTGCGTCTCTGCTTGGCCTGGGGGAGTCTGGTCATTGACTGTGTCTCTGCCCGCACTAGGCCTGTGAGTCATGGGGGAGTGTTTGTTTTCGTGCATCTCTCATTGTACTCTGTTTTGACCTCCCGGCTTGTGTACATCGGCATGCAGATGACTGACGGCGAGACTTGATGCCACTGGAGTATCGCTCGGTGGAGCCGATGCATGCTCAAACCCACTCACCCGTCGTTGGAGCCTCCTCCCTTTGGCGATGCGCTCAGCTCCATCGGCAGGCCTCCTCGGTGGTCGGGCCGCCAGCAGTCACTGCCACTTCGGATGCAGTTTGCATGCACCTAGCACTGTGTCTGGTTGTGGCATTGCGTCTACAGCATCATGCGATGCCTAGGGTCCATGTCTTCTGTTGTATAGCAATGTTTGGCATTGTTGACTGTCATAGGCACTGCCTGGGTTTGTGCAGGCATAACTTCTTGTAGCTATTTTTCTAGCTGATTCTGACGGCATGATTGTGTTCGCAGTGTCTGTGTTATGGTATGGTCCAATTTTAAGGCAAAACGGACGACGCCCGGGTCTTGGGCTGTCGGGCGTTTGGCACGGCTCACCGAGAAAACCTTGCCTGCCAGAAAATAGGTCTAGTACTATTTTTTGATTGGCTGGTTAGCTGAGTAACAACGTTCACACTAGTGGGGGGCCTAGAACTTGGAGGGGTTCCCCATTGTTGCTCATTCTTCATTGCTAATCAGTTAGTTCCAGTTTTCAGCTGCTTTTTGGCGCTAACACTGGCGCGCTCACTTCTGAGTAACAAACCTAGAGCTTTCAGACTTAGTCTCTAGAGCAGCAGACTGAGGGGGCTGCAGACTTAAGCAACGAGCGTGGAAGCCCGCACGCTGCATCAACAATGCATGCTGCCCCAACCTGCTTCATAGGTTTCTAGCTCCCTCCAAGTTCTAGCTCCCCCCCACTAGTGTAGAACTTGTTACTCAGCTAACCAGCCAATCAGAAAATAGTCCTAGACCTATTTTGTGGCAGGCAGGGTTTTCTCGGTGAGCCCTACCAGACGCCCGACAGCCCAAAACACGGGCGTCGTCTGAATTGCCTGAAAACTAGACCATACCATAATACCGACGCTGCGAACGCAGTCGTGTGGTCAGAATCAGCTAGGAAAACAGCAGCAAAGAGTTATGGCTGCCCGAACCCAGGCAGTGCCTATGACAGTCAGCGATGCCAAAGAGGGCCACATAGTAGGAGACATGGACCCTAGGCACCGCATGATGCTGCAGACGCAATGCCACAACCACATACAACGCTAGGTGCATGCAGAAAGCATCTGCAGTGGCAATGATCGGCGGCCAGACCACTGAAGAGGCCTGTTGATGGAGCTGAGCGCATCGCTAGAGGGAGGAGGCTCCAGCGAATGATGAGAGGGCCTTAGCGCACGTCGGCTCCACCGAGCAACACTCCAGCAGCGTTGAGTCTCGCCGTCAGTCATCTGCACGCCGATGTACACAAGCCGGGAGGACACAACAGAGTACAGTGAGAGATGCACGAAAACCAACACTCCCGCATGACTCACAGGCATAGTGCACATGTGCGGGGAGAGACACGGTCAACGACCAGACTCCCCCAGGCCAAGCAGAGAGGCAAGCAGGGACAACGAGGGTCACTCACGGACGCACGCCGACTGAACTCACAGCCTTGTTGAACGAGTCGCGCTTCAGTGCCTTGGTGAAGAAGTCAGCCAACTGCCGTGCTGTCTCAACCCACACAATACTGATGCTGCCGTCATGCAATAACAAATGCACATTGTGATACTCAACGCTGATGTGCTTTGTGCATGTGTGATGCACGCCGTCATGGTCGGCGATGGCCATGGCACTCTCTTGGTCATAGTGCAACGTGATGGATGTGACGGACTGAAGCAACTCGGACAACAAACAACACAACCACACACTCTCACATGCTCCTGATCGAAGAGCAACGTACTCAGCCTCAACAGTGCTGCGTGCAATGCACCGTTGCTTGCCAGTGCGCCAGGACACAGGTGTGCCGACAATCAGAAAGATCCAGCGTATGAGACTCTTATCGTCCGGACTGCCGGCCCAGTCACTATTGATGTAGGCCACAGCGACAACAGATGGCTGACGGTAGAACATGAGATCTCGCCGAGGAGTCAAGACGACATAGTGGAGTACTCGGATCGCGGCCTCGTAGTGGAGGTGACGCGGCTCCTGAGAGAACTGGGCCAGGAGGTTGACGTCGAACGCGACGTCAAGGCATGTCGTCATCGCCAGGAACATCAGTGATCCAATGACTTGCATGTACGTGGTCACGTCAACTGGCTCCCCCACAATGGCTGGGTGAAGACTCTTCAGCTTCACCTGGCCATCGGGTGATATGGGTGAGGTTGCGCTTAGCACGAGTGGTAGGTCCTCGGCAAAGCAGGTGGATAGTGTCTGCACATAGCGGGCCTGGTGGATGTGCACGACGCCTTTGGAGCGATCATGCTCGAGCTCTATGCCCAAGAAGACTCTGGCAGATCCAACGTTCTTCACTGGAGGGGTTATAACGGGTCCTTGACACGCTTGATGGCAGCCGTGTCTGGCGACGCAATGAGCAGATCGTCGACGTAAACCAGAACAGCGGCAAAAGTCTGACGTCACGGAATGGAAATCAGTGCAGGGTCAGCGGTGCAGTGTTGGATCACGCTACGAAGGAGCGTGCTGCTGATTTCTTGGTTCCAGCATCGAGGCGTTTGCTTCAAGCCATAGAGGGCCTTCCACAGTCGCCAGACTCTCCTAGTGCCATCGTTGTAGCGTGGGGGCTGCACCATGTAGAGCTCCTCACCCTCCAGTGAACCATGGAGAAAAGCGTTGCTCACATCCATGTGATGCAGCTCCCACCCATGCTGGGCGACCGGGCTGAAGAGTGCCCGGCGAGTGGAGAACCGGCCAACTTGGGCAAAGATCTGGTCGTAATTGGTCCTAGGAATCTGGGCAAACCCCTTGGCTGTAAGGTGGGCCTTGTGCTTTTCCAAGGTTCCGTCGGGCTTCCACTTACGCCAAAAGATCCACTTGGCGCCGATGGCCTTCTGCCCTGGAGGAAGGCCAACGAGGTCGTACACGTGGTGCTATTGGATAGCGGCGAGCTCATCGGCGCAGGCAACGTCCTAGTGTGTGGCCTTAGGAGAGGCTCGTGCCTCGCACATGGTGTCAGGGTCCTCCGGACGTGCATTGGAGCGGACTGAGAGAGCGTGTGGATTTCAAGCCCCAAGTGGGATGTGCGCAAGTATAGCCACGATAGCGTACCGATGCTCATGATGAAGCATGGCGTAGCCCAGTTCGGAGCTCAGGTGAAGGTGTGCAATGATGGCCGAGGTGGTCAAGCCGAGGGCCTTGGTGTCCGGATCCCCACTCACGATCGTGGGAGTGGAGAAGACGCGTAGAGCCACGGGGGGTCGAGACGACACGGAGCACGGTGCGACGGTCTACGCGCTCACTGACGGTCTCGGTCGGAGGCTGCTGCTTGGGCCACGCGTGTAGCGTGGTAGGACAGGCGATGGCATTGAGTCGGCCGGGTCAATGGAGGAGGACAGGGTTGCTAGCTGGACTAGAGCCAGTAGAGCTGCTGGCCCGGAGGGACCAGCGGATGCAACTGGGGGTGCCGGCCCGGAGGGACTAGCGGACGCGACTGGGGCTGCTGGCCTGGAGGGACCAGTGGACACGACTGAAAGTGCCAGCCCGGAGGGACCAGTTGACACAATTGGGGCTACCGGCTCGGAGGGACAAGTAGACGCGACTGGAGCTTCATCCTCAAGCGGCAGGATAGAGGACGGACTCACCACTCCCCCATGCGACGGGATAGACACAAACAAGGCGGAGCGAATGAGGTTGCAAGGAAACAGGTCCTCGAAGAAGAGGGCGTCCTAAGACTCAACGATGTAGTGTCGGGAGGGATCCCAGAAGTGCCAGGCCTTGGACTGAGGAGAGAAACCAAGGAAGGTGCTGGGACATCTGCAGGGGGTGAGCTTGCCGCGCTGCTGCAGGGCGGGCATCCATACAATGGCCACACAGCCCTAGACGCGAGCCGGGCGGAGGTCAGCTCGCAGACCGCACCAATGCTGGTACGGCATGGACTGGCGGGGAAGGGGACCGTGGGGAATCCGGTTTCAAACCCAGGTCATGTAGGCCATGGCTTCAAAATAGAAGCCATTGGAGAGACCAAACTTGATCCGCATGGTGCGAACGACGTTGGCCATGGTACGGTTCCACCGTTCAGAGACACCGTTCTGGGTGGGCGTGTAAGGCGAGGACGTCTCATGGCAAATGCCGCGGGAGGCGAGAAAGGTCGTGGCCTCACCCATGTACTCACCACCGCGATTGGAGCAAAAATGGCGGAGAGAGCGGCCATACTCGTACTCCGCAAGGACAAGCTAGTTCTGGATGGCGTGGGCGACATCGCTCTTCTGCCGAAGGCAGAAGACCTTGCGGTAGCAAGAATAGTCGTCAGTGAGGGTGAGGACATAGCGAGCATGCTCGCCGACAGACTCGGTGAGGAGAGGACCCATGGTGTCTGAATGGACAAGTTCGAGAGGGGCGGACGCACGAGAGGAAGACAAGGGGTACGTGGACCGGTGCATCTTCCCCTGAGCGCAATCAATGCACTTAGTGGGGCACGGGAGGGAGAAAGTCTCTGGGTCAAGGCCCTTGGCCGGCTGGTTGCGGAGCATGCTGTCTACGACTACAGAGTGGACGTGGCAGAGGCGGTGGTGCAAGAGGCGAGTGTGCTAAAGAGAAAGTGTACTGGTGATAGACACATGGCCTGTGGCGGCCGACAAGGAGGAGAAGAAAGGAGAGGAGGAGAGGCGAGGTACATGCCACAGGTTGCAACGGGCGGTGGCGTTCAGTACAACAAGACCAGATGGATGCAACGGCACAGTGCCAATTCCATACGAGTGCACAACGTCCATGCTCATGTGGTCAAGGGCAGTGACGGATAGAAGGATGAGCTCAATACCAGGGACAAAGGGGACATTGGTCTGAAAGATGTCACCGGAGGGACCACGGAAACAAACGACGCCAACACCACGGACAGGCAACACCTGACCTGAGCCTGTCCGAACACCGGAAACATCGCCTACAGGACCGAGCATACTAAAGGCCTCACGAGAGGCCGTCATGTGATTCGTGGCCCCGGAGTCAATGATCGAGGTCTCAGTAGGGTCCTAGACCGGTGTCGCTAGATCGCTAACGGTCACATGGCAGCAAGCAAGAGACGTGGACGCGGTGGAAGGAGGCGCGAACCGAGACTACCAATCGTCATGGGAAGGGGTAGCAGAGATCCTGAGAGACGATGAGACATACGAGGAAACGGGGCACGACCGTAGCTCAGTCTCAGTCATGCAGGGCTGGACAAGAGAGCAGGAGGTGATGCATCTTGCACTTCCCTGGGGAGGAGGGCGAGGCAGGCCGAGCTGGAGCGCGATGAACTGCTCTAGCTCGCGCTCACGGGAGGATGGCCCGGGAGTGTAGACGGAGTACGAGTTGACAGCGCCGGAGCCCGGGTAGAAGGATGACTGTGCTGGCGCCGACGGCTGCGGCGCTGGTGTCGGCGGCACTGGCGAAGTAACCGGAGTGGTGGAGCTACTGGACGAGGCTGAGGTGTCAGAGCTGATGGCAGCTACGGCGGCAGAGACGAGATGGTGCTTGCACTGGTGACGCATGGTGGCAATGACGCGCGCCTCGTCCTTTGGTAGAGGGTACGTGTACCACCTGTGTCTGGGCTGGCCACAGTTGTGGCAGACGGAGCGGCCACCGTTGGACCTGGTCGACGGCTGCTGCTGCTACTGCTGACCCTTTCCTTTCTTATTCCGATGCTCTTTCTTCCCAGACGATGAAGAGGTAGCTGCGGCGGGGAAGGCAACAGCCACGAAGGCGACGGCATGGGAGGCAAAGGCAGGGGAGGCGGCGACCTCCGTGCGTTGGAGTTGGGTTTCCATACGAGCTTCCACAATCCGGAGGAAGAACTCGTATGCCCAAGGCATGAGGGTACCCTGGGCCGCCATGGTGGAGAGGACGTCGTGAGGGTAGTGGATGAAGACGTCCGCGTATGCGTCGGTGGCATCACGCTAGATGGTGAGGAGCGCGGCCAGAGGGGGTGGGGCAGAGGTCCCGAGGCGGTGAAGGATGTCCTCCGCCCGTTGCCAATAGGAGGTGACCATCTTGGTCCCCCCCATGTGCAGGGAGTTGAACTCGCACAGCAGGCGGCTGCTCTCAGCCTAGCTGGACAGGCGATGGGGACGAGTGAGGACGTGCCACGTGGCTGTAGGGTCTGGGGTGGCGCCAGTGGTAAAGTCGCCCAAGAAGGACTCGAGGGCGAGGCTGAAAGCCGGAGGGGCGACAGGGACTAGAGCACGGACGGCATGACCAGCGTCATACAAATGGTCGACCAGGGTGGCATCATAAGGCAGGGTGTAGTATTCCCACAGGCCCTCACCGTGCGCCCAGATCCGGAAGCTGAGCTCCCAGCTCTGGAACTGCTCGTCGGGCTGAAGCAACGGCGGCGTCTCAAAGTCCTTTTGCGTGCGGCTGGCACCCAGAATGGGGCCAAGGACGTAGGTCACCGTCTACCGCTGGCGTTGAGTCTGTTGTTGTGCTAGGTAGTGCGTGTCAACAGACACAACTGGGCTGGCGTGCCCTGGAGGGGTGAAGGATGGCGGCGCAATGATTGCAGTCTGAGAGAGTAACGACTGCAGTGCCGCAAGCTGCTGCATCAGGGCGGCCAGCTTTTGCGAAAGAGCAGCGAGGGGGTCAGGGTTGTTGCCAACGACGCCAGAGGGCTGCTGACGCTGCTGCTCCTCCTCTTGCTGCTGCTGCTGCTGCTCTTGCTTCCGCTACTGCTGCTGCTCCTGCTGCTATTGTTGCTTCTGCTACTCTTGCTACTCTTGCTGCTCTTGCTACTGTTGTTGCTACTGCTGGTACCATTGCTGCTGCTGCTATTGCTGCTGCTGGTGCTGCTGTTGCTGCAGCAGCTGCAAGAAAGGGGGGTGGGGGTCCCCCCAACAGAGGAAGACCCCTCCCTAGTGGGGCTACTAGCCATGGTGTGATGCCCTTTTTTTGTTTTCTTTTTTTCTTTTTTTTGTGGTGCTGACGTCAATAGTGACGTTTGATGAGGGCGGTGGATGTCCTACCCACCCTTAGGTTTCCTTCCCCCTTCCCTTACCCCCTTTTTTTGTTTTCTTTGGTTTTTTTGTGAGTTGATGATGTCAGCAATGACGGCAACAGCGAGATGCTGACGTCAACAGTGGCGATTGTTGGGGCCGGTACTGTAGCTACTATTACTACTACTGTTGCTGTTGCTGCAGCGACTGCTGTTGGTGGTGCTGCTACTGTTGCTCTTGCGGTTGCTGCTGCTGCTGCTACTGCTGCTGTTGCAGCAACTGTTACTGCTGCTATTGCTGCTGCTACAGTTGCTGCTGCTGCCACTGCTGCTTATGCTGCTGGTGCTACTGCTGCTGTTGCGGCTGTAGTTGCAACAACAACTGCTGCTGTTGCTGCTGTTGTGGCGGCTGCAGTAGCAAACATAGTTGCTGCAACCGCGGCAACAAAGCTGGTGGGATGGGGGATTCGTTAAGCTCTTGTGTGTTTTTTTTTTTCCTTTTCTTGTCTGTTACAACATGCAGCTGCCCACTACTAGTTGCGAGTAGCGGGCTTTTGCTTGCTTGCAGCGAGATGCTGCTTACTGGCAGCAGTGGGCTGCTACTCGCTGCTCGCTTGTTGCGGGTAACGAGTAGCAATAGCCGCTGCTGGCAGCTCCTCGCTGTAGCCGCTGCTACAACTGGCTGCTATTGCGGCTCGCTGCTGTGGCTGTTGCAGCCTGCTGCTAATGTTGCATGCTGCTGTAGCTACTACTTGCTTCCGCTGCTGCTCGCTGCTGCTACGGGCTGCTGCTGCTGCGAGATGCTGCTGCGGGCTGTTGCTGCTCCGAGCTGCTGGTACGGGCTGCTGCTGTTACTGCGGGCTACTGTGAGATGCTGCTTTTGCCTACTGCTACCACTGCACATAGCTGCTATTGGTTGCTGCTACCACTGCTCGCTGCCGTTGCCTGCGGCTGTTGTTGTTGCAGACTGCTGCTGCTGCGTGCTGGAGCTAGTCACTGCACCTGGGTGATGTTGCAGCGTGCGTCGTCGCCCGTAGGTGTTGGACGCGACCTGCCGCTCACCTCCTCGCGTCACGCGTGGGGGTCAGTACTGCCAAAAACGTTTTGGTAGCATTTCCCTTGGCTCAGTGGTCGTGGGAAAAAGTCTCACGCCGCCACCAGGCGGGTCAATGTTGCCGGAAAAAATTGGACAGCCTTTCCCCTACACTGGCGCGTATGAGGGTCCGCCGGCGTTGTCTGGTACTTGTATTCCAGTCTTGTGCTGCTGGTGCTACGCTCTGGCTCTGATACCAAGCTGGAAAAACCTAGGCAGCAGGTTGGGGCAGCATGCGTTGTTGATGCAGCATGCGGGCATCTGCGCTCGTTGCTTAAGTTTGCTACCCCCTCAGTCTGCTGCTATATAGTCCAAGTCTCGGAGCTCTGGGTTTTTTACTCAGAAACACGTGCGCCAGTGTTAGCGCCAGAAAGCATCAGAAACTGAAAGTGACTGATTAGGAATGAAGAATGAGCAACAATGGGAGACCCCTCCAAGTTCAAGGACCCCCCACTAGTGTAGAACTTGTTACTCAGCTAACCAGCCAATCAGAAAATAGGCCTAGACCCATATTCTGGCAGGCAGGGTTTTCTAGGTGAGCCCTGCCAGACGCCCGACAACCCAAAACCCGGGCGTCGTCCGTATTGCCTGAAAACTGGACCATACCATAACACCAACGCTGCAAACGCGGTCATGCGGTCAAAATCAGCTAGAAAAATAGCAGCAAAGAGTTAAGGCTGCCCGAACCCGGGCAGTGCCTATGACAGTCAGCGATGCCAAATAGGGCCATACAGTAGGAGACGTGGACCCTAGGCAGAACATGATGCTGCAGACGCAATGCCACAACCAGATACAGTGTTAGGTGCATGCAGACAGCATTTGCAGTGGCATTGACTGCCGGTGGCCCGACCGCCGAGGAGGCCTGCTGATGGAGCTGAGCGCATCGCCGGAGGGAGGAGGCTCCAACGAATGATGAGTGGGCCTGAGCGCACGTCCCCTCCACCAAGCGACACTCCAGCAGCGTCGAGTCTCGTCGTCAGTTATCTGTACAACGATGTACACAGGCCAAGAGGACACAACAGCGTACAATGAGAGATGCACAAAAACCAACAATACCTCGGGCGAAACGAAGACAAGAAAGTGGAGGGGGAGCAAGCGAGACCTAGCAACCGGTGAGCGTGCACTCGTCACGGGCAACACACCCGAGCAACCACACACCACCACCCGGGGGTCGAGCCCAACGGCTTGATAAAAAAACCGAACAGCGGCTTCTCACCAATGCTTTGCTGAACCCGGCATGAAGGCCCCCTAAGGATGAGCATCCGGTAAATGCAGCTCCCCTAGAAAACACTAAAGGCAGGCAAACATGATGCGGAGCACATCAGTAAGAGTGTACGGGCCCTAGCATCTCGCACATGAGATAAAGAATCAAGCTATGACCATGTATGTGCCAAAAGGTGTCAAGAATGCTTTCTTGGCGTGCCCTGAACTGCCAAAGTGTCCACGGCTGCTTAGTGCAAAGAGACTTCCAAGGGAGGTGTGTGCTTTGGGTCACCACAACACCAAGGGGGCAGAATTCTGGCAAAATGCAGATTGCGGAAACTGAGAAAGGCTGGGTATCATCAATGGTTAGTTATTTTGGCAATATTACATCAGATTCTTAAAGCCTGTGATCTAAGCTTTCCAACGCATCCAAGCACGCCCAAAACGGAGCAGTAGAGCCCCTGCTACGGCCGTTAGAGTAAGCCATGGTGGAGCCGAGCCGTCCTCCATACCCAGGAACGGGAGTGACGGGAGGCGCTTCGACGGTGGCCTGTCGAAGCGCCCTTCCTGTCATCCCAACGTGGGGAGAGGCTCGCCCTGGTCCAGAAGACCATCCACATCCCTTTTGTTCATGGTCCATGTGCCCTTGGAGCATATTGAAGTCGAACTTGGATCACTGGTGGTGGAGTTAATCCGTCACCAATGACGGAACCCAGATTCCACCCACCTACCACCCGAACTTCGGATGGGGCTATCTTTCTGAATTCTCAACCAAATCGAGCAACTGAAAGCTCGAAACTGCATGGCAAAATGCAAGGGGTCCAAATCTGTAATCAGATCAGACATCCAACCACTCTCTAGTGGTCGAACCAGGAAAAACGGCAAACGGCATCCATGGCAGGGGCACTTTTTAACAATCTCCCCTGTGCACCTTCCATGCCGGATGCCTCATGGTCACTCTCACTCGTCCGCGTCTGCACCTTCAAGCCCTTCACAGCTTGTCAACCCAAGCCCTGCAAGGCTGATGACATGCNTAGCCAGAAGTGGACTTCCTCTTGTCCACATCGCCGGCGTAGTCCGCGTCAGTGTAGCAGACCAGCCGCAAGGGGTCTGACCTCCCCTTTCCGTCGTACTTCAGGCGCGCATGCCGCGTTGCCTGCAAGTACCGGAGGATGCGGTTCGCCGCCTGCCAGTGTAGAGGCCCAGGATTGGCCACATACCTGCTGACCTGATCCACCGCGTAGGCCAAGTCCGGCCGAGTCGCCACCATGGCATACATGAGGCTGCCCACCACAGATTGGTAGGGCACCTCCGCCATGTCCTCCTTCTCCTCTTTGGTTTGCGGCGCCATCGCCGCACTCAGCTCACAGCTTGTGGAGAACGGACTGCCCACTGGTTTGCAGTCCTCCATGCCGTACCGCTTCAGCACCTCGGCCACGTACTTGGCCTGCCCCAACTCAAGCGTGCGCGCTCTCCGGTTTTGCGTGATGCTCACCCCGAGGTAGTACTCCAGCTCCCCCATGTCCGTCATCTTAAATCTGCTGCTCAGCTGCTCCTTGAGCTGCTGCAAAGCCGCCAGATCTGATGAGCACAGGATCAGATCGTCCACGTAGAGTGCGACAATCTGATGGAGTCCCTTGCTGCGCCGCACATACACGCTGTGGTCTGATCCATAGCGCTTGAAGCCGAGCTCCACCATGTAGCCGTCCATCTGTTGGTACCAGCACCTGGGCGCCTGTTTTAGCCCGTACAAGGCCTTCCACAGCTTGCACACCTTGTCCTCCGGTGCATCCACCCCCTCCGGCACCTCAAGGTAGATCTCCTTGTCGATGATGCCGTTCAAAAATGCCGTCTTGACATCCATTTGGTGGATCTCCATGTCCTTTGCGGCTGCTACCGCGAGGATCGTCCGGATGCTTGTGAACTTGGCGACGGGTGCGAACGTCTCATCGTAGTGTTCGCCTTTCCGCTGCGCGTACCCCTTCGCCACTAGCCGCGCCTTGTATTTCTCCACCTTGCTGTCCTTGGTGAGCTTCACCTTGAACACCCACTTGGAGCTGATCACCTTTGCCCCCTCAGGCCGATCCACCAACTCCCAAGTGCCGTTCTCTGCAAGGGACGCAAGTTGAGATTTTATTGCTTCGCCCTACTGCTGCCTGTCAGGCCGTGCAAGCGCCTCTTGCACAGTTGTTGGCTCCTTTGTGGCTGCCATCATGCACCGCGCCATGCCGACCCAGCGGCCGGTGCTTGTGTCATACCGCTTCGCCGCATTCCACCGCCTCCGACTGCGACGCGGCGACCTTGGCAACGCTGGCTGCTGGTCCTGCTGCTGCTCTGCTGCAATGTTGTCCTCGGCCGCGGGCTCCCCCGCATCGGCTGCTGCATCCTCCGCTTCAGCGACACCTGCAACTGCTGCATTGCCCTGCTATGCTCTAGCACAGTCATCCTCCAAAGACCAGTCATTGACCTCTGCAGCCGCCGGCTCCTCCTCACGCTTAAGGAGTTGGAACCACTCCCCTTGCTTTGGAGAGTGCGTTGCGTCAATGTTGTTGCTGCTGCTACAGTAGCTCTGCAGCTCATCAAACGTGATGTCGCGGCTGGTGATGACGTCCTGCGTCCGTGGATCAAAGAGGCGGTACGCCTTGAGTGCACTCTCGTATCCGATGAACGCGTACGCCTTTGCAAGCGGGTCCAGTTTGGAGTCTTTTCTTTGCGCGGCCTGCACCAACGCGTGTGCCTTGCACCGAACGCCTTCACGTGCGCCACGCTTGGTTTGCGCCCGCTCCAAGCCTCCTGCGGCGTCTTCCAGCTGCCCTTCCCCTTCAGCACTGCTGTTGGAGTGAGGTTGGTGATGTAGCACGCCGTACTCACGACCTCGGCCCACAGGCTCCGTGGGAACTTTGCGTCCACGAGCATTGTCCGTGCCATGGTGAGTAGCGTCTGGTTCATACGCTCCGCCACGCCATTAGATTGAGGCGTGTACGGAGTGGTCAGCTGCCACTCAATGCCCTGCTGCTTCAGCCACCCTCCACAGCCCACATACTCCCCGCCATTGTCGCTGCGTAGAGCTCTGACCTTGTGGCCAGTCTGGCTTTCCATCGCTGCGATACAATTCTTCAGCCGGTCCAGCACATCGCTCTTCCGCTTCATGAAGTAGACATAGAGTTTTCTTCTGCAATCATCGATGAAAGTGACGAAGTAACGCGCGCCCCCAACAGACAGCGTCTTGATTGGTCCGCACACATCACCGTGCATGACCTCGAGCAGGTTCTCGGCTCGCCGTTGTCCGTCTTTGAACGGCTTGCGCTTTGCCTTGCCCAGGATGCAAGGCTCGCACTTGTGCTGTGCGGAATCTGCTGCTGCGTCAGCTGCACCGGTGATGTTGAGGCCGCGAACCATGTCGCGCTTTGCCATCTCTTGCACGACTGCGGGCGACGAGTGCCCCAGCCGCCGATGCCATAGCTGCAGGTCTGCTCCCCCGCCTTTTGCGAGGTTGACAACGCGTGCTAGCGGGTCTGCTATGTCTGATGCCGGGGGGATGACCTTGGTCTCAACGATGTAGAGGCCTTCCTTGCGCTTCGCCTCGAGCACGACCTCGCTGTCGCCGTCCATCCGCACGACTGCACCTTTCTTGTGGAAGAGGACTTCATACCCCTTGTCTGTCAAGCGGCTCACACTCAAAATGTCGGCCAGGTTGGGGACATGTTGCACATTTTGAATAACACATTGCGCCTTTTTACCACCAAGCACCATGTGTATGTCCGCATCACCTTGGCCGGCCGCAGGTTCGACCTTGTCGTTGGCGGTCACCATGGACTTGGCAGACTTGGCGTAGTTGATGAACCCCACCTTCTCGACTTGGGTATGTTCCTCCGCACCTGAGTCGAGGCACCGCCGGTTGGCGCCCTTCAGGTCGTGGTTCTTCGTACCGTTGAGGAGCGCCTTCTTGCCTTTGGCACCCTTGCCGCCGCACTGCGCCTCCTCCGGGCACTCCTTGGCCCAATGGCCCTCCTTGCCACAGTTATGGCAGGCACCCTTCTTGGCGCCCTTCTTGCCGCCGCCCTTACCGCCGCCTCGTTTGCCGCTGCTGCTGCCACCCTGCGTTTTTGTGATCAGGGCAGTTGAGGATGACGAGGTCTCACCGCTGCTTCGACGGTGCACCTCGTTGCGGATGTACTCGGCGACTGCACCGTAGGTGAGTTTATCCTCCTCCCAACCTCCCAGCACGGTGATGAGAGGACCACAACTGTTGGGTAGAGCCATGAGGAGCACCATTGCCTGCATCTTCGTGTCAATCTTCCACCCCACATCATTGCATTGTGAGGCAAGAGACTCAATCTGTTGCATGGCAGAAATGACGTCCTCACCCTCCGATCCTCACCGTCAAGAGTCGCTTCATTGCAAACATCTTGTTGGCTAGGGATGTTGATTGGTGGATGGAGCAGAGCTTCTTCCACGCGTTGGCTGCCAGCTCGCAGCCATGGATATAGCCCCACTGAGATTCATGCAGCGCCAACAAGAGAAGCATCAGCGCCTCTGTGTTCTTCCTTGCGAAGGCCGTCTTCTCCTCGTTCGTTGCGCTCGAATCTTGAACCTCCGTTCCCTTCATGAGCTCCAGCAGTCCCTTGTGCGCAAGGTAGATCTCAAAATGCCACCGCCACAGCCCAAAGCCTGGGCCGCCCATGTACTTTTGGATGGGCGAGGACTCTGTCTTCTGCGCCATGTTGAACTTCTGCAATGGACAGTCTCAACGTGCAACGGCGAAGTCGCCCGGGGCGACACTCCCGTGCGTTTGCGGAAGCCGTGAACGCCTTGTTAGGCAGGTCAGGACTGTGGGCCCATAACCCTTTTTCAAGAATGCTTTCCTGGCGTGCCCTGAACTGCCAAAGTGTCCACGGCTGCTTAGTGCAAAGAGACTTCCAAGGGAGGTGTGTGCTTTGGATCACCACAACACCAAGGGAGCAGAATTCTGGCAGAATACAGATTGCGGAAACTGAGAAAGGCTGGGTATCATCAATGGTTAGTTATTTTGGTGATATTACATCAGATTCTTAAAGCCTGTGATCTAAGCTTTCCAACGCATCCAAGCACGCCCAAAACGGAGCAGTAGAGCCCCTGCTACGGCCGTTAGAGTAAGCCATGGTGGAGCCGAGCCGTCCTCCATACCCAGGAACGGGAGTGACGGGAGGCGCTTCGACGGTGGCCTGTCGAAGCGCCCTTCCTGTCATCCCAACGTGGGGAGAGGCTCGCCCTGGTCCAGAAGACCATCCACATCCCTTTTGTTCATGNATAGCCTGTGATCTAAGCTTTCCAACGCATCCAAGCACGCCCAAAACGGAGCAGTAGAGCCCCTGCTACGGCCGTTAGAGTAGGCCATGGTGGAGCCGAGCCGCCCACCATACCCACGAACGGGAGTGACGGGAGGCGCTTCGACGGTGGCCTGTCGAAGCGCCCTTCCTGTCATCCCAACGTGGGGAGAGGCTCGCCCTGGTCCAGAAGACCATCCACATCCCTTTTGTTCATGGCCCATGTGCCTTTGGAGCATATTGAAGTCGAACTTGGATCACTGGTGGTGGAATTAATCCGTCACCAATGACGAAACCCAGATTCCACCCACCTACCACCCGAACTTCGGATGGGGCTATCTTTCTGAATTCTCAACCAAATCGAGCAACTGAAAGCTCGAAATTGCATGGCAAAATGCAAGGGGTCCAAATCTGTAATCAGATCAGACATCCAACCACTCTCTAGTGGTCGAACCAGGAAAAACGGCAAACGGCATCCATGGCAGGGGCACTTTCTAACAGAAGGCACTCCTGGATGAAGCACATGGGTCAAGTCATCAGAGGCACCAACCATGGTGGCCACACTTCATGTCTTCCCAGGTGAGGCCATGTCAATTAGCTCGTATATGTGTGTGCATGGAGGATGAGACAAGAGGGCATAGAGATGTGAGTGGCCAACAAACTTCTACACTCCCCCATGACCTGTAGGCAACCACCCCACACACATGAAGAGTCAAGAGGATAAGATGAACAGAGAAGACCCACACACCCACTCAATCTGGGTCATGAGGACAGATGAGACCAACGTCATCAACAACACTTTTGAAAACGTTGCGAATAAGTGCTTTGGTGAGGACGTAGAAGGAAAACTATGCAGCAGGTTGGGGCAGCAGCGTTGTTGATGCAGCGTGTGGGCTTCCACTCTTGTTGCATAAGTCTGATGCCCCCTCAGTCTCTTGCTCTATAGACTAAGTCTGGAAGCTCTGGGTTTGTTACTTTTAAATGCGCACGCTAGTGTTAACACAAGAAAGCAGCTGAAAACTGAAAGTGCCTGATTAGGCATAACGAATGAGCAACAATGGGAGACCTCTCCAAGTTCTAACTCCCCCCCACTAGTGTAGAACTTGTTGCGCAGCTAACAAGCCAATCAGAAAATAGTCCTAGACCTATTTTCTGGCAGGCAGGGTTTTCTCGGTGAGCCCTGCCAGACGCCCGACAGCTCAAAACCCGGACGTCATCCGTTTTGCTTGAAAATTGGAACATTCGTAATACCATCGCTGCGAACGCAGTCATGTGGTCAGAATTACCTAGAAAAAAAGCAACAAAGAGTTATGACTGCCCGAACCAAGGCAGTGCCTACAACGGTCCACGATGCAAAACAGTGCCACACAGCAATAGACATGGACCCTAGGCAGAGCATGACGCTACAGATGCAATGGCATAGCCAGAACTAGTGCTGGGCGCATGTAGACAGCATCAGCGGTGGCAGTGACGAATGCATCTAGTGATACTCAACATTGATGTGCTTTGTGCGTGTGTGATGCACGCCGCCATTTTCGGCGATGGCTATGACACTCTCATTGTCACAGTACAACATGATGGATGCGACGGACTGACGCAATTTGGACAAGAGACAACGCAACCACACACTCTCAAATGCGCCTGAGCCAAGGGCCACATACTCAGCCGGAGCAGTGCTGTTTGCAATGCACCCTTGTTTGCCACTGCGCCAGGACATGGCCATGCCGCCGACCAAAAAGATCCAGCCCGTGCGACTCTTATCGTCTGGACTGCCGGCCCATTCACTATCGGTGTAACCCACCGCGACGACAGACGACAGGCGGCAGAACATGAGACCTCGTCGAGGAGTCGAGACAATGTAGCGCAGTACTCGGATCCTGGCCTCAAAGTGGAGGTTACGTGGCTCTTGAGATAATTGAGCCAGGAGGTTGACGACGAGCGCGATGTTTGGGCGCTTTGTAGTCGCCAGGAACATCACTGACCCAATGACTCACAGATACGTAGTCACGTCAACCGGCTCCCCCACAACGGTTGGGTTAGGACTCTTCAACTTCACCTGGCCATCAGCAGACATGGATCAAGATGCGCTGGGCATGAGGGGCAGGTCCTCGGCAAAGCGAGTGGACAGAGTCTGCACATAAGCAGCCTGGTGTACATGCAGGATGCCCCAGGAGCGATCATGCTTAAGCTCCATGCCCAGGAAGACTCAGGCAGACCCAAGATCCTTGACCTAGTAGGCAATGTGCAGCAGGTCCTTGGCACAATGGGCGGCAGCCATGTCAAGCAACGCAATGAGGAGATTGTCGACGTAGACCAGGACAGCGGCGAGGGCCTTGCCTAGCGAATTGACAAATAGTGCGTGGTCAGCGGTACTACGCTGAAGGCCACCGCGAAGAAGCATACTTCTGAACTCTTGGGTTCAGCACCGAGGCAAATGTCTCAGGCAAATATCTCAGGCTTTGACGACGGCACTAGGAGATTCTCGCAGCCGCAAGAATATCCTAGTACCGTTGTCGAAGCCTGGAGGCTGCACCATGTAGAGCTCCTCATCCTCAAATGAACCATGGAGGAAGGCGTTGCTCACGTCCATCTGATGCAGCTCCCACCCATGCTGGGCAACCAGACTAAAGAGCGCTCGGCTCGTGGAGAACCGGCCAACTGGAGCAAAGATCTAGTCATAGTGGACCCCAGGAACCTGGGCAAGTCCCTTGGCTATGAAGCGGGCCTTGTACTTGTCCAAGGTCGCGTTGGGCTTCCATTTGCGCCAAAAGACCCACTTGGCACCGATGGCCTTCCGACCTGGAGGGAGGTCAACAAGGTCATACACGTGGTGCTGCTGGATAGCAGCAAGCTCTTCAGCGCAGGCGGAATCCCAGTGTGTAGTGTGAGGAGAGGCACGAGCCTCGCGGAGGGTGGCTGGGTCCTCCGGGCGTGTTATGGAGCGGACCGAGAGGATGAGCCCTCTCGGTCCGCTCCATAACACGTCCTCCGGGCGTGTTATGGAGCGGACCAAGAGGGCTCATCCTCTCGGTCCGCTCCCATCTGGGGCTCAAGCCCCAGGTGGGATGCGTGCGAGTGCAGCCATAACAATGTGCCAATGCTCGTGATGAAGCATGGCATATCCAAGGGCAGAGCTAGGGTGAAGGTCGGCAATGATAGCCGAAGTGGTGAGGCCGAGGTACTTAGTGCCTGGGTTCCCACTCACAACCGTATGAGTGGAAGAGACACGTGGAGCGACAAGGAGTCGAGATGTCACAGGGCGAGGTGATGCGGTCTGCACGCTCACTGATGGCCTGGGCCAAAGGCTTGCTTGGACCACGCGTGTAGTGCGGTAGGGCAGGCGATGGCCCTGAGTCTGACGGGCCGACGGAGGCAGACGAGGCTGTTGGCCTAGAGGGGTAAGCGGACGTGACTGGGAGCGCCACCTCGGATAGGCCAGTGGGCGCAATTGGGGCGGTTGGCCCGGAGGGGCCAACGGACGCATCTGGGATCGCCGGCCCGGACGGGTCAGTGGACCCTATTGTGGCGGCTGGCCTAGAGGGGCCCGTGGACGCGACTGGGGCCGCCGGCCGGGATGGGCCAGCAGGTGCGACTGTGGCGGCCGGCTCGCAGGGGCTAACGGACACGAGTAGGGCCGCCGGCTCGGAGGGGCCAGTGGGTGCGACTGTGGCGGCTGGCTTGGAGGGACAAGTGGATGCGAATGGGACCGTCGGCCCGGAGGGACCGGTGGACGCAACTGGGACTCCTGGCTTGGAGGGGCCAGCACGTGCGATTGGGAGTCCTGGCTCGGAGGGAGTAAGTGATGTGCCACCCGGAAGCGGTAGGAAGGAAGACCGGCTCACCACTCCCCCATGCAACAAGAGGGACATCGACGAGCCAGAGTGAATGAGATCACGCAGAAACAGTTCCTCGAAGAAGAGGTCATTGCGGGACTCGACGATGCAGTGCCGGGAGGGATCCCAAAAGGGCCAAGCCTTGGACTGACGGGACACCCCGAGAAAGGTGCAAGGATGTCCGCGGGAGGCGAGCTTGCCGCCCTGCTGCGGGGCAGGCGGCCATACGATGGCTATGCAGCCCCAGACGCAAGCAGGGCGGAGATCGGTTCGTTGACCGCACCAGTGGTGGTAGGGCGTGGACTGGCGGGGAAGGGGTCCGTGAGGAATCCGGTATCAGACCCTCGTCTTGTAGGCCATGGCTTCAAAGCAGAAGCCATCGGAGAGGCCAGACTCAACCCGCATGGTGCAGAAGGCATCGGCCATGGTACGGTTCTACGGCTCGGAGACGTCGTTCAAGACTAGCGTGTAGGGTGCGGTCGACTCGTGGTGGATACCGCGGGAGGCGAGAAACGTCGTGGTCTCACCCATGTACTCACCACCACGATTGGAGCAAAAGCGGCGAAGAGATCGACCACACTCACGCTCCGCAATGACAAGCCTAACCTGGATGGCACGGGCGACATCTCTCTTTCGCCGAAGGCAGAAGACCTAACGGTAGCGTGAGTAGTCGTTAGTAAGGGTGAGGACATACCGACCATCCTCTCCCACGAACTCGGTGGGCAGAGGACCCATGACATCGGAATGGACCAGGGCGAGAGGGGAGGACGCATGGGAGGAGGAGAGAGGGTATGTGGACCGGTGCATCATGCCCAGAGCGCAATCAACGTACTCTGTGGGGCATGGAAAAGGGAACGTCTCAGAGTCAAGGCCCTTGGCTGGCTGGGTGCGGAGCATGCTACCAATGGTAGCAGAGTGGACATGGCAAAGGCGGCAGTGCAGGAGACGCGTGTGCTACGGAGAGAGCATGCTGGTGACAAACACATGGCCTGTGAGGGCCGACGTGGAGGGGACATAAGGAAGGGAGGACAGACGAGGCACGTGCCACAAGTTGCCACGTGCGGTGGCATGAAGAATGACGAGACCGGACGGACGCAACGACACATTGCCAACACCACATGAGTGCACAAAGTCCATGCTCATGCGGTCAAGGGCAGTGACGGACAGGAGGCGGAGCTCAAGACTGGGGACGAAGAGGACATTGGTAAGGAAGACATCACCGGAAGGATCATGGAAATGAACGACACAAATGCCACGGACAGGTAACACCTGGCCGGAGCCCGTTCGGACACCGGAGACATTGCCAACAGGACCAAGCATACTAAAGGCCTCATGATAGGCCGTCATGTGATGCGTGGCCAGGGAGTCGATGATCCAGGTCTCGACCGGGTCCTGGACCGGAGTCGCGAGATCGCTAACGGTCACATGGCAGCACGCAAGAGACGCGGACGCGGTGGAAGGGGGCGCAAACCGAGACAGCCAATCATTAAGCGACGCGATGCCGTCACAGAGGGGGACAGAGGATACCACGGAAGACGGCAAGACAGATGAGGAGGCACAACATGACCGTAGCTGAATCTCAGTCATGCAGGGCAAGGGGAACGAGCAGGAGGTGACGCAGCTCGCACTTCCCTGGGGGGGAGGGCGAGGGAGGCCAAGTTGAAGCGCAATGAACTGCTCCAACTGTCGCTCACGTGTGGACGGCCCGGTAGAGTAGACAAAGTGCAAAGTGATAGTGCCGGAGCTGGGATAGAACGAGGACTGTGCCGGTGAAGGAAATGGGGGCGCTGGTGAAGGAAACGGGGGTTGCTGGCGATGCTGCTGCGGAGCTGGTGACGACGGGGCTGGTACGGCTGGCGCCCGAGGATTAAAGCTGCTAGACGAGGTCGGGACGTCAGGGCTAGCGACAGCGATGGCGGCAGAGGCAAGACGGTGCTCCTGCTGGCGACGCATGGTGGCGATGATGCGTGCCTTGTCCATGGGCAGCAGGCACGTGTACCACCCGTGCCCAGGCTGGCCACAGTTGTGGTAGACAGAGTTACCACCGCTAGACCCAGTCGACTGCTGCTACTGCTGCTGCTGCTGCTGCCGCTAACCCTTGCCCTTCTTATTCGAGCGTTGCTTCTTCCTTGACGATGAAAAGCTAGTGGAAGTAGCTGCGACAGGAGAATCGACGGCCATGGAGGCGACGGCACGGGAGGCTAGAGCCTCTGTGCGCTGAAGGCGGGACTCTAGGCGAGCTTCCTCAATCTGGAGGAAGAGCTCGTGTGCCCAAGACATGAGGGTGCCCTGGGTCGCCATGGTGGTGAGGACATCCTGGGAGTAGTGTACGAAGACATCCATGTTTGCGTCAGTGGCACCGCGCTTGATGGTAAGGAGCGCAACCAGAGGAGGTGGAGCAGAGGTGCTGAGGCGATGAAGGATGTCTTCAACCCGCTACTTGTAGGTGGTGTCTATCTTGGTCTCCCCCATGTGGAGGGAGTTGAACTCCTGCAGCAGACGGCTGGTCTCAGCCTCGCTAGACAAGTAATGGGGGCGAGTGAGAACGTGCCATGCGGCTCCAGGGTCTGGGACGCTACTGGCAGTGAAATCGCCAAGAAAGGGCTCCAAGGCTAGGCGGGAAGCAGGAGGAGCGACAGGGATGAGGGCGCGGACGGCACGACCAGCGTCACACAACTGGTTGGCCTGGGTGGAGTCGTATGGAAGAGTGTAGTACGCCCATAGACCCTCGCCCTGCGCCGAGATATAGAAGCTGAGCTCCGAGATCCGGAACTGCTCGCCGGCCTGAAGCGGCGGGAGCGGCGTCTCAAAGTCCCTTTGCCTACGATCGGCATCCAGAGTGGGGCCAAGGACGGAGGTCACTATCTGCGGCTAGCGTTGAGTCTATTGTTGCGCCAGGTAATTCATGGTAGCGGATACACCGGGGGTTGCGTACCCAAGAGGAATAAACGGCGAGGGAGCACTACCAGTCGTCTGTGGGGCTAGTGGCTGCAGTGCTGCAAGCTGCTACGTCAGAGCGGGGTGCTGTTGCTGAATGGGAGCTAAGAGATCAGGAATGTCGGTGACGCCTGTTGGCTACTGCTACTACTACTGCTACCGTTGCTGCTGCTATTGCTGGTGATGCTGTTCCTAGTCCTCCTGCTGTTGCTGCTACCACTGCTACGGTTGCTGCTGCTACTGGTGTTGCTACTGCTACTGCAGCTATTGCAGCTCCTGCAAAGATAGGAGGGGCACCCCCTCTGGGGGTCTCCCCAACGGACAAGGACCCCTCCCCACTGGGGCTATTAGCCATGGTTTTGGTGTCCCCTCTCTTGTTTTTTGTTATGCTACTAATGTCAGTAGTGACATCAGCCCAAGATGGCTGGTGTGAGGAGCTGCTATGGCGTGATCCGCTGCTCCTCCTGCTAGAAGGTTTCTTCCCCTCCCTCCCTCTTTTTCTGTTTGTTTGTTGATGATGTCAGCATTGACATCAGTAGTGACGTCAGAGGCTAGATGCTGACGCTGGCAGCGGCTATGGTGAGGCTGCTACTGTATAGCTGCAGTGGCTGCTATTGTTGATGATACCACTACTGTTGTTGCTGCCGTTGTTATTGCATGAAGCTGTTGTTGCTGCTACTGTTTCTATTGTTGTTGTGGCAGCAGCAATTGCTACTACTGTTACTGCTGTTACTGTTGTAGCTGCTACTACTGCTGCTGTTGTGGCTGCGGCTACTATGGTAGCATCAACTGCTGGTGGTGCTGCTGGTGTTGCAACTGCTGCTGCTATTATTGCAACTGCTATTGCTGTATCTAGTGTTGCTCTTCCTGCTGCTGTTGTAGGTGCTGGTGCTGCTATTATGTATAACTGTGGCTGCTGTGGCTGCTGCAACAACTTTGGCAGCTGTTGTTGGGTGGGGGAATTTTTTTGGCTAGTCCTTTTTTCCCCCTTTTTGTGTGCCACATCAAGCCTCGCTACTCGCTATGGGCATCGGGCTGCAAGCCGCGAGCTCATTGCTCGTTGCCAGCAGCTTGCTACTCAGTGCAAGCAGCGGGCTCGCTGGTTGCAGCCCGCTTGCAACGAGTTGTTGGCTGCAGGCAAAAGTAGCTGCTGCTGGCTGTTGTCGGCTGTTGCTCACTCCTGTTGCTGCTACTACAGCCAGTTTCTACTATTGCTTGTTGTTGCCTGTTGCTACAACTGATACAGCTTGCTACTGCTGTTGCTCGCTGCTGTTGTTGCTGCTACTGCTACTGTAAGCTGCTGCTACTGGCCGCCGTTTCTGCTTACTGCTACGGGCTGCTATGAGCTACTGCAAGCTGCTGCTGCTGCTGCCGGTTGCTACTACTGTTGTTGCGAGTTGCTGTTGTTGCAAGTTGTTGCTGCTGTTGGATGCTACTATTGCACAGAGTTACTACTAGTTGCTACTGCCATTGCTTTCTACAGTTGCCTACCGTTGCTGCTACTATAGGCTGCTACTGCTGCTTGCTTGTGCATGTTACTGCACCTGAGTGACGTTGCCGCGTGCATTGTCGCCCGCAAGTGTCGGACGCGGCCTGCTACTCACCTCCTTGCGTCACGCGTGGAGATGAGTGTTACCGGGAAAAAATCCGGGAGCATTTCCCCTGGCCCTGTGGCCGTGGGAAATAATCTGACGCTGCCATCAGGTGGTTCAGTGCTGTCGGAGAAAATCCGGCAGCACTGAACCACGTGATGACAGCGTGCAGGCTTCCACGCTCGTTGCTTAAGTCTGCTGCCCCCTCAGTCTGCTCCTCTTGAGACAGTCTGGAAGCCCTGGGTTTGTTACTGAGAAATGCGCGTGCCATTGTTAGCACCAGAAAGCAGCTGAAAACTGGAAGTGACTGATGAGGGATAAAGAATGAGCAACAATGGGAGACCCCTCCAAGTTCTAGCTCCCTCCCACTAGTGTAGAACGTTTTACTCAGCTAACCAGCCAATCAAAAAACAGTCGAAGACCTATTTTCTGGCAGGCAGGGTTTTCTCGGTGAGCCCTGCCAGACGCCCGACAGCCCAAAGCCCGGGCGTCGTCCGTTTTGCCTGAAAACTGGACCATACCATAGTACCATCACTGCAAACGCAGTCGTGTGGTCAGAATCAGCTAGAAAAATAGCAGCAAAGGGTTATGACTGCCCGAAACCAGGCAGTGCCTATGACGGTCCAAGATGCCAAACAGTGCCACACAACAATAGACATGGACCCTAGGCAGAGCATGACGCTGCTGACGCAATGGCACAGCAAGAACCAGCACCGGCCACATATAGAGAGCATGTGCGGTTGCAGTGACCGCCGGTGGCCTGATCGCCGAGGAGGCCTGCTGATGGAGTGGAGCACATCGCCGGAGGGATTAGGCTTCAGCGAATTGCAAGTAGGCCTCAGCGTGCGTCGGCTCCACCGGACAACACCCCAACAGCGTTGAGTCTTGTCGTCAGTCATCTGCACGCCGATGTACACAAGCCGGGAGGAAACAACCGAGCACAATGAGAGATGCACAAAAACCATCAGAAGTCTGCTCTCTCAGATCATGTGTCCACCCATGCAACCTGGACAATGCCGGCGGCAATGCACTCACGTACAAGATGATGCTCCACATTGATGTGCTTGGTGCAGGAGTGATGCATGCCACTATTCTTGGCAATGGCCTTGGTGCTTTCATTGTCACGACATAGAGTGATACAAGGAATGGGGAGACACAATTGCTGTAGGAGACAACACAGCCAGACAGCCTCACACACACCTGTGCTAAGAGCAACATACTCAGCCTCAGCTGTGTTGCGGGCAACACACCCTTGTTTGTCACTCTCCCAAGAGAGCAGTTCCACCAACCATGAAGATGTTCCCTGTTTGGCTGCGTGCATCAGTGTCGTGTGCCCAGTCACTGTCAATGAAGCCATGAACCACGAGAGAGGGTTGTGCACGAAAGTACAGACTGACACGTGGTGTTGTGAGTGCATAGCGGATGTCTCACAAAGCAGCCTCCAGATGCCGCTCGCATGGACACTGAGAAAACTGCGACAGAAAGTTGACGGCCAAGGCAACATGAGCACACGTGGTGATGGCAAGGTACATCAGTGAGCCAATGACTCGAAGGTAGTCAGTCACATCCACTGTCCCCTCCAGCTTTGAGAGGTCCAAGGATTCCAGTAGTGACTGTCCGGTGGGGGTCATGGGTGTAGAAGCGGGGGGAATTGCAGTGAGGAGGGGACTGAAGCGTTCCCCCAAGTTGCGGTCTTACTTAGCCTGGTGCACGTGCAGAGTGCGACGTGCACGGTCCCACTCGAGCTCCATGTCCAAGAAGAGACGGGCCGGCTGCAAATCTTTCATCTTGTAGGTTGCCTATAGAAGGGACTTGGCACCAAAGACGGCGGAGGTGTCAGGAGACGCAATGAGAATATCATCAACATGGACCAGAATGGCAACCAACGTATTTGAGGGGGGGCTAAGAAATAGAGCAGGGTCCACTAGACTCCTCCTAAAGCCCTCTTTCTCCAGGGTTGTTGTGATCTCTTGGTTCCAGCAGCGTGGGGACTGCTTGAGCCCATAGAGGGCCCTACGTAGTCGCCACACACGGTTTGTCCCATCGGAGAAACCGGGCGGCTGCACCATGTAGATTTCCTCATCCAACTTGCCATGCAGGAAGGCGTTGTTGATATCCATTTGCTCTAACTCCCAATCATGTTGGGCGACTAGGCTGAGCAATGCCCTGGCAGTGGTATAGCAACGAACTTATGTAAATGTCTCATCAAAGTCCACACCAGGGATCTGGGAGAACCCTTTCGCAGTGAGACATGCTTTGTACCGTTCAACAGTGATGTCTGGGTTTAGTTTGCGACGAGAAAACCAGTTGGCCGTGACAGCTTTGCGGCCTTGGGTTAGATCCACCAGTTTGTAGACACTGTGCTCTGACAATGCATCAAGCTCAACCTTCATGGCTTGCTCCCATAGGGAGGAGTCAGCGGCTGCACGCGGTGCCTGCACAGTCACGGGTTCATGCGGAAGAGGAGAGTGACCGACAGTGGCAAAGCACGAGGCAACGTACCCAGTTAGGGACGACAAGAGAGCAGAGTGAAACTCTTGTTCAACAAGAGAGTAGCCAAGGACAGTTCTAGGGTTAACGACAGAGGTAGCGGCAGACAGGCTGGAGGTCACGAGACCAAGTGCAAGGAGACCAAGGTCACCAGAAACGACAGGGTGAGACTGGGAGGGGAGGGCACGGAGACAACCTCCACGTGTGTAGGGGGAGACAAGGGGAATAGACCATGCTGGAGTAGATTGCACTAGAGAGGGAGTAGGAGAGGCTTGGTGTGGAGTGACAACAAGAGAGGCTAGATGCACAGCAGCGGCTGGAGAGGCTAGGTGCACAGCAGCGGCTAGAGAGGCTTGGTGCACAGCAGCAGCAAGAGATGGAGAAGAGGCAGAGGAAGCAGAATACAGAGTAGACGCTGGCTGTCAGACTGGCACAGCTGAAGAGGGCATAGAGGGACCAGAGGGTGGAGAGGTAGAGGACAAGGGAGACATCAGTGGAGCAGAGGACGGTGACGGGTCAGTGCCAGGCAGAGAGGGAACCGAGGGAGGAGCAGAGGGGAGAGAAGAGATCCTAGATGGGGAAGGACCACCCCCACCCTGAGAGGACGGAGAGAGGGACCCGAAAAAGCGAGGTGCGTCGTACTAAAAAAAGTGGTAAAAGAACAGCGCATCATGGGACTCAATGACGCGTCTGCTTGAGGGATCCCAGAAGCGCCATGCTTTGGAGAAGGGAGAGACACCAAGGAAGACACACATGTGACCGCGAGGGGATAGTTTACCATCCCGCTGGTCGGTGGGGAGCCAGGCAGAAACAAGACACTCTAGACACAGGCAGGACAAACGTCGGCTCGCCGACTCGTCCAGCGTTCAAAAGGAGTGATCGTGTGGGGAAGAGGGCCACGAGGAACCCTATTCCAGACCCACGTCATGTAGGACATGGCGTGAAAGGCAAATAGGGGGGATTGACCAAAGGGAGAAAGAAGTGAGCGCACGCCATCAGCAAGGATGCGGTTTTAGCGTTCAGACACACCGTTTTGTTACAGGGTGTAGGGGACGGTGCATTCAAGGCGGACACCACGAGACTCAAGGAAGCGAGAGGTGGGACCAAAGAACTCACCTCCCCTGTCAGTGCAAAACACATGTAGAGGGCAAAGAAATGCATGCTCGGCCTGAGGAAGCCACGCTTCAAGGACAATGGTCACCTCTTTTTTGTGACGGAGAGCAGAGACCCAGCGGTACCGAGAGAAGTCATCAATTAAATAAAAAACGTAGCGACCAATACCACCAAGAAAGACATGGGGTAGTGGACCCATCACGTCAGCATGAAGAAGGTCAAGATGGTGAGATGAGCAGGACTCAGAGGTGGAGAATGGAGAGCAATGCATTTTGCTAGTGGCACAGTCCAGACAGCTCAAGGAGCAAGGAGGGACAAAGGTAGCCAAGTCCAGGCCCACATCAGGCTGGAGGCAAAGGAGACGCTGGATGGCCGCAGTGTGAATGTGACAAAGCCGACGATGCAAGAGGTCAACGTGGGCAGGAGACAAGGAGGGCGCCACATGAACAAGAGCAGAGGTAGCGGAAGACGATGGGAGGGAAAACGGCATGCAAAACAGGCAATCACAGTGCAATCTACGTAAAATAACACGGCCAGATGAGCGAAGAGAGATCAAGGCAAGGAATAAGAGGAAGAAGGTGCGACTGTCACTGCTGTAGTTGCGGAGGAGGAGGTGATCCCGGTGCGTGCCCAGTGGGCACGCATAGAGGAGGCCAGACGAGCATCATCACGGGTGGCCGGACACTTGGGCACAGAGTGACCAGCAGCATTGCAATCCAGCATGTGACATATGTACTGGTGGTGGAACCGGTTGAGGACCTACCACCCCGGCCACCCCCACGGCCTTTGCCACCATCGTAGCCACCATCACGGTTGGAGCCACCACTATTGCCACGAGAAGTTTCCTGTGTGGAGTGAGCTATGGCAGGGGAGGTAGAGGCCGCAAATGAGGTAGTGGTTGCTGCAAAAGATGGTGAGGAGGTGGTAACTATAGCAAGCGCAGCGCGAAGCATGTGCTTGTTCTGCAGGCTGTTCAACCAATCAGTAAGACGGGAGGTATTAAAGTCACAGAGAGGTCCAATCCCTGGGGGTGTGTCAATAGGGAGTGGTACGGAGGCGTGACGCTCAAGCTCTGCTTGGGAGACGTGCATGTAAAGATCAGATAGCTCAGGAATCAGCACCGCAACAATGGACAAGCAGGCTAACAGAGGCCCAAGAGTGGCCTTGCCCAGGTTTTACAGTAGGCGCAGAATCCTCGCCCATTACTCGTCTGTAGTCTCATCAGCCCGCATCTGCAAG
This sequence comes from Penium margaritaceum, assembly GCA_023375785.1. Lineage (NCBI taxonomy): Eukaryota > Viridiplantae > Streptophyta > Zygnematophyceae > Desmidiales > Peniaceae > Penium > Penium margaritaceum. The sequence goes on along the minus strand of SZWC01001083.1, from coordinate 168,449 downwards.
GTGTTGAACTGCACAGTGAGGGCGCTGTGGGCTGCATGCCCAGTGCCTGTCTTACGACGACAAACAAGAGAGTATGCGCCGATGGGATCGGCAGGTGTACCTCGAATCGGGTCTGCATTGTACGTACTAAGGTCATCAAGCAGGCTCTTAGGTCCAGCAGTGATGAGAGCACGGATGGCAGGAGACGCCTCCGCTGGTTGTGGAACAAACAGTGCCTTTGGGGGAGAGTAGTACTCCCACAAAAGTTCTCCTTGGGCCCACACACTGAAGCATGCTTCCCAGGAGGTGAAGGTAAGTTTGGAGGTAAACTGTGGTGGTGGGGTCTTGAAGACCTTCTTCAGTGTGGGTAGGAGAACCCGAGCTAGAGCAGCTGCTGAGAGAGCGAGAGAGGAGTTGGGGACACCACCACTAGGAGGTACACGTGAGTCGGCAAATGTAGTGTCATCAGCGGGAAGGACAGCAGCAAGGGCAGGTACAATCCATAGGCACTCTATGACTAGGGTCGCTACTATGGCGGCCAACTCATGTTGTGCCTCGCTGTTCCTGTGCAGCTCATCCTCAGCTTTGCGACAGGCTGCCTGGGCTTCACTAAGGGCGGCTTGAACAGCCTCTATTGTTTCCTCTAGCCCTGGCATTGTGAGAGTGAACAGCAAAAGAGAGAGAGAGGTGACGAGTGAATGTGTAGTGCAGAATGTAGAGGATGCTCACTGAAAGAGTGACAGGGCATCACTGTTGTAGCCAAGGAGAAGAGAACCGCAACCCACCTTTGCAACTGCCATAGTGAGGCAGAGAAGGCCAGTAACGGTGGTCCCAGCCACTACTGCTGGTACTGATGGAATTACAACCCCTGTGGGGACAATTGGCGTCAGCTCCCACGGGACACCAGTGGGAGTCAGGACTGCAGATGGAGTAGAGGAGCGGATGGAGTCGACGGCAGCTGCAGTGGAGTCGGCAAAAGATGATGCGGCGGTGGTAACAGAGGCCGCGGCTGCAATAACCTACGTGGCAATGTTGGCAGCTGCAATACCAAGCAATGTGGGAGAAGCTACTGTGTGTGCGTAGGCTTCCGCAGCACAACCCACTATAGTCTAGGTGGGTTCCCTACATGCACGAGCAGTGGCAGCAAAGGTTGCTTCTGCACCTACAGTTGCGTCAAGAATGGTGCCCGCCAGGCGAATGGAGTCTGTATGGACTAGGAGTACAGGAATCACCCCAGGGACTTCAGATGTCAGAGTCAATTTAGCAGATGCAGCTAGAGCAGGATACGAAGCTGACGTGGTTTTGGATATAGATGCAACATTGGATGACTGTGGAGAGGTAGGTGGTTGCATGTTTGAGGGATGAGGCGGTGACGGAGGTAGGTTGTCGGGCGTATAAACCTGTCGATTGATTTCCTCCTCTTGTTCAGCCGTCGCCCTTTGGTCCAGTTCAGCCAGTTCCGCACGCCAATAGGAGGGATCATGCATGCGGTACCACAAGGGTGTGTCATTTTCGGGGAACGAAGGAGGTTCAAAGAGCCAAGGATCCTCCCACCCTTGGCTGGCGTAGCGCGCAGTCATTTGAGGGGAGTCAAGCTCTTTGTCTTGGGGCCTGTCAGGAGGTGGTGAATCCAGTGTGACTGCGTGTGATGGCTGAAGCCTGGGGGTGTGGCTGCTCTTGAGGACAGCAGGTAGGGGCTGCGTGGAGTAGAGGAGTCAAGGGGCAACTGAGAGCAGCCCAAGGGAGAGAACAGCCGAGAGCAGCCGAGGGCAGCTAAGAGAGTGGCCGTGAGCAGAAAGTAGCCGAGAGGTCAGCCGAGAGCAGCTGAGAGTAGTCGAGGGCAGCTGAGAGCAGCCAAGGGGTGAGAACAACCGAGATCAGCCAAGGGCAACTAAGAGAGCGGCCGCGAGCAGAGAGTAGCTGAGAGGTCAACCGAGAGCAGCTGAGAGAAATCGAGGGCAGCTGAGAGCAGCTATGAGTAGAGAGCATACAGCTCACACACCGTCGTCCGCGGGAGTGTGGACGACGACAACGTAGGACTGCTACAAGAGAAGGCACAAACGGGCACCGTAGAACCTCTAGATGCTGCTGCTTAGTGCTGAAGGATAGACACGCAGGGAAGATACGCTGCTGAGGTGGGGTTGAGAGAGAGGGCCGCGGGTGTGATTGTCGCACCAAGACTAGGAACCAGGACCGATGAGTGGTGGGAGCAGATCCCCACTAGCTTTAATACCAGTAGTTTCCAGGCAGCTTCCTAGGGTACACGTGTGTGGAAAGTCGCAAGGAGCACATGGTACGCCATGGATGCGTGAAAAGATTGCATTCATAGCTCAGGCAAAACCAAGACAAGAGAGTGGAGGGGTAGCGAGCGAGACTTAGAAACCGGTGAGCATGCACTTGCCACGGGCAACACACCCGAGAAAGCACACACCGCCACCCGCGGGTCGAGCCCGACCGCTCGATATAAAACTGAACGGCGGTTACTCACCAATGCTCGGGTGAACCCGGCATGGTGTCCCCCTAAGGATCAGCATCTGGTAAATGCAGCTCCCCGAGAAAACTCTCAAGGTAGGCAAACATGATGCAGAGCACGACAGTAAGAGCGTACAGTCCCTAGCATCTCCCACACGAGATAAAGAATCAAGTTATGACCATGTATGTGCCAGAAGGCACTCCTGGATGAAGCACTTGGGTCAAGACATCAGAGGCACCAATCATGGTGGGCACGCTTGATGTCTTCTCAGGTGAGGCCATGTCAATGAATTTGTGCATGTGTGTGCATGGAGGATGAGACAAGAGGGCATAGAGACGTGAGTGACCAATGAACTTCAATAGTTGGTTGTGATTGTGACACACGCAAGTGACCTCTGGACTCTTCACACATACACATATCATCACTACAGGTGATTGATCTCGACTGAGGCTCTCTGGTGCAAGACTGTGACGCAGCGTTGGGCACACAGTGGTGGTGGTGACACCATTAAGTTGTCAAGTGGTGGTCACAGCACCAACTCAAAACGTGTGGAGAACCTTTTTGTAGTGATGGTTCATACTCTACATGCCAAAATGGGTGATGTGGTTGAATCCTAACACACTTGCATGTTTTTCTAGGGCAGTGCTCCAGGTTGTTGACCCTTCAAGACCACACGTCCGGTCATAGCGGTGTGTGAGAAACCGCCTAGACCTCGCTCGCTCCAGGGCCGGATTTGATCCCTGGGTGGTGTCCGGGCCCCACGTTGAGAGGCTTGTGTGGGTGGCCCGGTCTAAGACGATGCGTGAAAGATTCCTAGCGACACAACCACTGACTACGTGTCAGTGCCTGGTCAGACGGTGACGATAGTCACAAGTCGTGCACATAACGGCAAGGGTCAAGATAGGACACATAAGGTAAAGTTTCAGAATGCTTCAATAGCATTTGCAGAGAGAAATGACAAATGACAGGTCCATGGCTTACGTACCTGCCGCGGTGCACAGCGTATGTCGCACGCGGCAGCATAGGATCTGTCCTAAAACCAGCCCAAAACCACTGTTTTGGCCGTAAATCTGCGTATACATGTCAGAATGCTACGCCGTCTGAACCTAGACATGCACAATTATGAGCTGGACGCTATGACTGGTCACATGCATGCATCCAGCATCAAACTGTGGACACACAATGCAAAAATGTTGTGTCCCGATAACCTCCTACGTGTTGCAGAAAAACTACAGGAGGTCCCGAGCAGCGTCCAAAACTCTGCAACGTTCTTCGGTCAGCTCCAAGCTGGTAGTCCACCACCAGACGACGCACCGGTACCACCAGGGTCCGCATCAGGGATCTCCACGAGTGTGGACACGGCCGAGTGGTCACAGTGAACTGTACAGGTCGATAAGAACGTCACAAATAACAACACGGTCCACTGGCACTTAGCAGTCAGCTCGCCCCTTACTCGCTCACTTGCCTTGTTTGTACACACTCATTTTCCTCTTGTACGTTATGTGAGCTTTCCCCAATCCATGGTGTCGTGCCCGCTGTTTACTTGTTTGCTTACTTTCTTATCTTAGCAACCAAAACAACCTACAAATGTCACCTTTGTTGGGATTTGGAAATGCACTGTCTCACTAATCTGTGTTGTGACCTCTTAATTGGTGTACATGATCGTGCTGATGACTAACTCTGTGGACGTTGACGATGGCGGGCATTGAGCGATGGAGGGGACGTCACATCCTTGTGAGAGGCATGGCTTCCTTCTTCTCATGTGGAGTTCCCCCCAAGGTAGCAGTGCATGTCCAGCTCCATCGGCAGTAGCCATCGTCACTCATGTCATCGACACTCATAGGCGACTACTCTGAGTAGCATAGGGTTTGTAGAGGTTCACAGAGCCATAACTCTTGTGTGTGATTCTTCTAGCTCATTCTGACTGCACGATTGCGTTTGCAACATGCACATTTTGGTTGTTGGATTTGTGACATTCCTGTCGACCTGTACAGTTTATTGTGACCACTCGGCCGTGTACATGCCTGTGCAGATCCCTGATGCGGACGCAAGTGTCATCAGTGCGTTTTCTGGTAATGGACCACCTTCTCGGAGCTGACAGAAGGCCGTCCCAGAGTCGTGGATGCTATCTGGGACTTTCTACAGTTTTTCTACAGCCTGTAGGATTTCATCTCTGGACTGGCCGTGGGCCCAATTTGCATGTTTTGTATTGTGTGTCCACCGTTAGATGCCAGATGCATGCATTTAACCAGTTATAGCATCCATCTTCAGATCTTGCATATTTAGGTTTAGACGGCGTAACATTCGGACTTGTTTGCATAGGATTACGGCCAAAACAATGTTTTTGGGCCGGTTTTAGGACAGACATTGCACTGTCTCGTATGACACCCACCGTGCGCCGCAACACATATTTATGATGTGGACTTGTCATTTTCTATCTCTCTCTCTACAAATGCTATTGAAGCATTTTGACACTTCGACTTGTGTCTCCTAGTAAGACTCTTGCCGTTGTGAGTATGACCTGTGATTTTTGTCACAGTCTGACCAGGCACTGACGCCTAGTCAGCGGCTGTATTGCTAGGAAGCTTCCATGCATCTCATAATGGTATTTGAGCAATGAGACAATTCTCGTCGAGCTGCACAGTAAGATGCAACAGAGCAGCAGAAGTGTGCGTCACCGCTGCAGCCAAGACACTGGGACCTGTCGACGTCATTCAACTACGGCCGACGTCACCCCCCTTCAACACGTGAGAGTGCAACAGGAGCAGCTGCTAGTAGTAGGAGCAGTAGGCAGCAACCAGTAAGTGGTAGCCGCGTGCAGCTGCAAGCATCTGCGCTAGCAGCAACAGCAGTAGGCGGCAGCTGCAGCAGGTGGCAGCAGTCAGCAGCAATAGTGACAAGCTATGAGTAGCGAGAAACTAGCAGCAACAAGAACAAGCATCAAGAGCAACAGCAACAGCGTAGTAGAGCAACAGTGTAGCAGTAGCATGCAGTAGTAGTTGCACGTAGCAGCAGCAGCGACACCACGCAACAGCAATAGCAGCGCACAACAAAAGCAGAACGCAATAGCGACAATAGTAGCGTTCAGTTGCGCCGCAGCACAGCAGCAGCGCGTAGCTACACGGCTATTGTTACAAGCACCAATGTAATAGCAGCGGTAGCTGAGCAGAAGTTGCTACGGAGCTTCTGCACAGGTTTCGTGCGACTGCCGTAGAGCTGTCGTCCCCTACACAATGGGTCAACAACCGCGAGGGTTAAAAAAAACTGTTATGACATCAGCATTTTCCTTGATGACGTCATCAGGTCCGTGCTAACGTCATCAAACTCCTGCTGACGTCAGTACTTGCCTTCGTCAAATTTTCGGGTTGGAAAGTAAAAAATTGCCAACGTTTCAAGTCTTTGAGAAACGTTGCTGGTTCTGCAATCTGACTACTTTTTCACCCCGTCCCATACTGAGCGCTCACATGGCTCCGGCCAGTGACAAGGGCAAAGGACCACCAGATCCCTCTTCCTCCTCTTCAGGGGCCATGAGCCTATGCTCGTAGGCTATTGAGGACCTGCGAAGCCACGAGGATGAGATGCGTTGTCTACAGGAGCAGCAGACTAACGCCATCCCTATGGTCACTAAGCTTCTTCGTGGTCAGTCCACGACCCCATGGCAGACCTCCAAGGGAGTCGGCGGTGTCATACCCTTTTGATTCTTGATTCTTGCACAACAGCCAGCATCTACACGGATTACATGAGCAAGACGTGGCCCGCCACCTTTTGATTCTTGGGATGCAGACCCTGACATGCTAGGTATGGAGGATGGCACTCACGCGAACGAGATTTGCGTGCTTCAAGAGCGTGTCTGCCAGCTTCAGACGAGCTCTCAGCCCCCACACACATCTAGCTCCCTTTTCTTGGAGATCTGATCCTCGCCTGATCCCTACCCCAGCGACTTTCCTCGTCCCGGTGTTTTCCCCATCCCTCATTCTTCCCAGCCCGTGGTTGCTCTCCCTAAAGAGCGGCAACCCAAGGACTTTGAGACACCGCCCCCATGAGATGTCAGCGAGGATGGCTCTGATTGCTGGGAGATTCTTTTCAAGGTATGGGCCACTTCAGAGGGAGTTTGGCCGTACTATCATAGTCCATACCTGGTTACGGATTGCGCACAGGTGTTGACAATGGCCAGAGCGATGCGCGGACTCTACACCATGCCACGCGAGATTGTTGTGAACTTCCACCCATTCCTTGGAGAGGCTGGCACAGGCGCGGGTGCTGATCCACGTCGGTGCTGGGATCTGGCATTGATCATGCTTGCTGCAGAGACACACGCTACCCGCATCGCTCACATTTGCGCCTTTTACTCCCTTCGTCAGGGACCGGCCGAGCCCGCAACCGACTACTGGCGGCGGGCCATGCCCATCTACACACGCCTTGGGACCTCAAGAGGTATATAGCTATGGACGCTCCGCACAGTCATGCTCGGAGTTCGTCTTGAGCACTCAGATATCTTCACGGGGTACAGCAACGCCGTTCTTGAGCCCTTATTCACCTCTGTTTAGCTTCTTCCTTGGGTGCATCAGTTTTTCTCCAGGTGACTTCCGCCCGTGAGATAGTTGTGGCCCATCTAGACAGTCCTCTTGCTGTCGCGGTCATTGCGTTGCCACCGACACCCTTCTTGCAGTTTGATCCTCCATCCTATGGCTCATCCTCCTCTTCCCCTCCCACCCCGATTACCCTGACTCAGACGCATGATGTGGCAGCACCGGCATAGGGGAAGAAGGGAAAAAGGAGGCACAATTTGGGCTAGTAGCAGTCATAGCAGTAGTAGTCACCAGCCAGTAGCAGTGGACGTGTTGTTGACTACTACAACTATGGAGGCGCTCATCGCTACACCGAGTGCCAGGAACTGCTTGACTGGGCGCGGATCACTCGCGGTCTTCATGCCGCACATGCACTACGATATGCTTTGAGCAGCACAGCCTCTGGTCGCGTGAGGACCATGACTGCAGCTGTTCTCGCTTCCCCACCGTTGAGCAATAGCGACCCAAACCAACATGACCGCACCATTGCCGAGCTCCGTTACCTCCTAGCGCTTTGTTTGTAGAGAGGTGCAAGTGTGTTTTCACAACCAGGTGGTTCAAAGAATATTTTTCTGTATATTGTTGTAGCTTGTAATGACTCGTGTGGGGGCAACAACAGGCATGTGATGATGATGGGCCTGACAGTACCGATTGGCTTCATGAGTCTAACCTTTGTACCCTTCTTCGTTCCTCCTCATTTGTTACTCAGCCCCTATCTGAGGCTGAGTGTTCCATTGTCTGTTGCACAGTGATGTCCTCGGGTCGTGATCCTCATGGCACCTGGATCATCGATTCTGGTGCCACTCACCACATGACTTGTCATCGTAGTGACTTTATTGTCCTTGCTCCTGTTGTGTTTGTCCACTCCGTTTGCACAAGCTCTGGTCACTCATTCCCGGTCCAGGGTGTTGGGGTTGTGTGCTTTGATGGTTTGTCTGGCCCCATGTATCTTTTCGAGGTGCTTTTTGTGCCTGACCTTGAGGTCAGGTTACTTTCTGTGCGTGCCTGCACACTAATGGTACTCTCTGTGGAGCACACTACAGACTCAACAACTATGACCGTTGTTGATACTCATACCATTATTCTTCGTGCCTCTGTCGTGGATGTCCCGTATCGTGTCCCTTGGATCTCTTCTTCTCCTTTCTCCCCTTCCCCTCCCGCTTGTGTGTTTGTCACTCGTGTTCTCTGTGTTGAGCACCAGCAACTACTACATCGTTGTGTGTGTCATGTAGGCTCCGACACTATGTTGAAGATCATTCGTACACAGCCTGCATTCAGTCTTGAGCCTCTTTTGAGAGGCCATCCAAGACTGACTGTCTACTCTGTGCTCAAGGTAAGATGCATCGCTACACCTAGCCTAACTCCCGTTCTCGAGTTCTTCGCCCTCTCAAGTTTGCCCATTTGGACCTTCTCAGTCCTCTCCCTGTTGAGTTTCTGTCAAATCGGAGCCGATATGTCCTGACCCTGACTGAGGACTTCACCCGGATGTGGTGGGTCTACAGCTCACGTCAGAAGAGCAACACTGCTCTCGTAGATGGCCTCTGGCTAGTTATGGCTAAGTATCAGTCCCGCCACAGACTGCATACATGCTGCTCGGATCGCGGCGGTGAGTTTCTCGGCAAGATGGAGACTTTCTTTGTCAAGCACGGGTTTTTTCACAAGTTATCCACTCTCATTACTCCTCAGTTGTAACGGTTTGAGTCTCCAGCTCTTGCTCTGAAGTCGTCGTCAAAGTCCGTAGAATGGCGTTCTCAGTCCGTGTTAGGGGTTTTCCCCCTTTGCAGGACTGAGGGGCAATCTTCATCAATGACCCAGAGCAGGGAGACTCAAATGTTTTGAGTCTCCAGAGGCCCATTTCCTTTTTAAACCTTACCCCTAGTTTTGGGACCCAAACCAGGGGTTGTTACCTCAAACTTGTACATTTGCACGAGTTTTCCGGTTTCAAAACTCATGGTTTTTCCTAAACAAACTCTAGTTTTGTTTTTAGCGTTTTGGTGCAAAATCGTCGCGTGCAAGACACAATCGGTGATTTCTTGCTCACTCCTCTCGTGCGCTTCCCTTGCTCCTTGCTCTCATCCTCGCTTCCCCTATCCCTCGTCCTTGCTTGCACGCTTGCAAGGATGGCGAGGGGGGGGGCAAGGGCACGAGATGTCGAGGCTTCACCCTCGAGGCCCACGTGGTCCCTCAGCTGCCGATTGGGCTGAGGTCGCGATCGGCGGCTGGTTGCTGGCTGGCTGGTGGCCGGCTAGTCATTTTGCCGGCCGCTGGCCGTCCAGCCGGCCGGCAGCCAGATAGCCGGCGGCCAGTGAAGTGCTGGCCGTCGGCCAGCCCTCGCTGACGCGAGGGGTGGTGCGCAACCACCCCTCAATTCAGCGAGGAGGGAGGGCCGAACCGGCCTTCCCACTGCATTCCTCCCCACGTATTATGAACCGTCTCTGTTCATGAACAAAAAACAGGATTGTCAGTTAGTGAGTCATCAATATTGTGAAAGAAAATGAATGATTTCAATAATTTCACCAGCTAAACATGAATGCATGCCTAGCACTTGGACCTAAGTTGTAGCTTGTCGGTGAGCACGGCTAGCGACCTCCCCCCTTTAGGCTGGAGCGTCCGCGCGACAACCGTGTTGGACATCTGCAACCTCATGTGGTTGTAGTCCATGAATACCGCCCTGCGGGAATGTTGTTCACTTTTTCCGCGTTTAGGTGGTGCCCCCTGACACGTGTCAATAAGTGCAAGCTACGAGCTCTCTCCAATACTCATGGACCACCCCTGTGGGCAACAAAGATTCATGCTCCCATGAGTTATGTACAGGTCCTCACCCGGCCCCATGAACAAGGTATTCCCTAACAACCCGCGACCGGAGAGTGCGCTCTCTGTGCTGAAGAAGGCTGTAAACCTTGTATTGGCCATCGGCAGCAAGGACTGCTAGTGGTGGCTGAACAGTTGGCTATGCCATGTATGGAGCCAACAGGCTCACATGAAACACGTCATGTGTATTCATACTCGGCTGAAGCAACAATCGGTATGCCACTAGTCCAATGCGTGGAACGATGGAAAACGACTGAATCCACTTCGGTAGATGTTTTTGTGCCACTGGCAACTTTAGCCGAAGATTCCTAGTGCTAAGCATCACTTTTTCATCAATGTCAAACGAAACCTCACGGCGACTTTTGTCGGCATGTGCCTTTTGTCATTGCCAAAAAGCTTGTAGGTGACCCAACGCCTCCTGTAACAAGGAGTCTATGTGCTCAACAAAGGCCTGAGCAGAAGGAACCTGTCCTCCTGTACTCTTGCTCTTCACCAATGAAGAGGGCACCAGTGGATGCTGCCCACTATTGAACACAAACGGTGTGAACTGTGCAAAGTCATTCACCGAGATATGCACTACAAACTCTGCCGGTGCTAGGAATTCATTCCAGTCATTCATGGCAGGGTCCACATACATGCGGAGTATTTGTTCCACGAGATGATTCATTTACTCTGTTTGTCTACCAGTTTGAGGGTGAGACACTGTCGACATCTACGACTCGCTACCGAAGTAATCTTTTGCCAGAACATACTGGCAAATTTTCGATCTTGATCGAAGATAATGTGGAAGGACAAGCCGTGGTACTTTACGACATCCTCAAAGAAGAGACGAGTAGTCTCCTCTGCATTCTCGTCAGTGGTTGTAGGAATTAAGTGTGTCATCTTTGTTAGAAGATCCACAAATGCTAGTATTGCATCATGGCCATGGGCCATGTCCGGAAGACCAGTAATGAAGTCCATGCTAACGCACTCCCATGGAGTCCCAGGAATGGGAAGCTGTTGGAAGAGTCCAGCATGCTTCTTGTTACTGGCCTTATTCCGAAGACATGGGCTGCATGTCATACAATACTTACGGACATCAACACTCCATCCTGGCCACCAATAGTGGTCCGAGAGTGCCTGTCTGGTCTTTCGAGGTCCCACATGACCTGCAACCGGCGGGTCATGGAATTGGGAGATAAAACTTGCTTGAAGGTCTCCTGACTTTGGCACAACTTGTTCTCAGTGCCAGATGATTCTTGCGGCCTCCACCATTCTGTACTTGTCCAGATTTTGAGAGTCTTGAAACCAAGAATCCACATAGTATCCCATTCGGATCTTATTTACAAAACCGTTGTAATGGATTATCTCTTGTGGTGGTGGACGTAGAGGTGTAGGGGGATTTGGTGTTTGTACTATTGCTGTTACAACAGCCATAAAACATCCACCGACCTCGGTGGTTGCTTTGATTTCCACAGGATGTCGGCTTAGTGGATCGGGCACATTGATGCGTCCTAACCGATATTGCCATGTGAACGAGAATTGACTCCGGTATTTGCTCCAACGCGCCTGCTGTCTTGACAGGTTTGGTTGCATTTGGAAAAACACCAATGGGTTATGGTCGGTCACAACCGTCACACCCCCTTCAGCACCCTCGAGGTAGTAGCGCCTCATCTTTAAAGCATGTACTACCACAAGGAGCTCTTGATCCCCAGCCATGTACCGCATTTCCGCGGGGATGAGCTTTTGGCTCTCATACGCAACCGGGTGACAATTCTGCATGAGGACGGCTCCGAGTCCTACTACCGATGCATCACATCAAACCTCCCACAGTTGCAATGGGTCCGGAAGAGCTAGGATGGGCACTATGGATAGAAGCTCTTTGACTTTGAGAAAAGCGATTTTGCAATCAGATGTCCATTCCCAGTGTATGTTTTTTTGCGTGAGCCTGGTTAGTGGCGCTACCAAGGTCGAATACCCTTGCATAAACCATCAAAAGTAGTTTGTAAGGCCGAGGAAAGACCAAATCCGCCCAACATTTTCTGGGCCTGGCCAGTCTACAACGGCTTGGACCTTTTGTGGGTCAACATAGATGTCGTCGTTGCGGTTGATGTGTCCAAGGTATTCAAGCTCATCTTGTGCAAACTTGCACTTGCTCACTTTTGCATAACACTTCCATTTGTGAAGGATTGCAAGGACTTCGCATAGATGTTCTATGTGCTCTTCCATTGATTTAGAGAAAATGAGATAGTCATCAAGGTAAACCAAGACAAAGTGACTAAGTTGCTTGGCGAACATTTGCTTCCTTTCTCCTTGGAAGGTTGCCAGGGCATTTGTAAACCCAAAGCATAACATGTGAAACTGATAGTGACCTATGTGTGTTTGAAACATGGTTTTGGGCACATCATCTTCCATGATGCGAATTTGACGGTATCCTTGAGACAAAACTAAGTTAAAAAAAGATAACTTTGCCCCTTGGAGTTGGTCAAAAAGGTTCTCAATCTGCAGTAAAGGGAATTATTTTTTCACCATCAGCTTGGTCAACGTCGAGTTTTCCACGCATATGCATAAACCACCATCCTTTTTGTTCACAAAAAGGATTGGCGGACCGTATGGCAAGCCACTTGGCTCGATCCACCCTTTTGAAAGGTACTATTTGATTTGGCATGTAGCCTCTCGCCTTTCCGCTGGACTAAGGTGATTCATGGGTTTGAACAGAGGAGTCATCGCCGGTTGCAGCGGAATCGTGTGGCCCATGTGTCTTTCTGGTAGAAGCCTAGCCGGTGGGTCTTGAAATACATTCGAGAACTCTGCCAATAGAGATTTGATCTCTTGTGGCGTGTCTTCCATCACGTTGTCCTCCATTTTCTGCAACTGAGACATGAAGTATTGGCAACCTTGTCAAATATGTCTCTTGACCTGCATTGCAAAGAAGATGGCATGGACTTTGATTCAGGTCGGTGTTCATTCCGTATTCAGAATGAACATAAAGCGACGCTATCTTTTTTGGAGGATCAAACACTTTGATTCAAAGCACATTAGAGCCTTGTTTTCACGTAGCCAGAGATTGCCTAGCACCAAGTCAAACGGGTCAAGAAGGTTGAGTACCTTGAATGTGACACTCGGTGTGTACCCATGAATACAAATTTTTGCTTTACAAGCACCGATCACGGGTACCGTACGGTTGTCACGGACGACAAGTGTGCCATCTGATGGCTTGTACTTTAGGTCAACATGTCGGGTAAAGCCAAGACTAACAAAGGATTCATTTCCTCCAGTTTTAGCAAGTATGTCCACGAGAGCACCAGCTAGGTGTCCTTTAAACTGCATTTTTATGTTGCCTCCACTCTTATGAGTAAACAGGCTTGACGATGACAAGCCGAGTTTGTGATGAACACAAAATCTAGATGGGGGATGTTACAGTTCCCATGATTGACCTACTCGAGTCCACGTCTTGTGGGTACGTGTAAATTCGGTAGCACCTTCCAATCTTTAAATTTCTCTGGGTCAAAATCATCGACTAAAGGTACCGCGAACGTGATTGAACTCATCGTTTTGAGGGCGTTTTCTTCAATCATTGTGTTACACAATATTTGCACGATGGTCGGTGTCGCCACCACTAAGTAGGTTTGGTCATGCAACTTGTCCGGTGATGCAAGATTTAGCGGGCAATGTCGACCAGCAAGTGCAGAATGAGGCTCAATGAGAGGGGAGAAAACAACAAAGATATTTGAACCCGTCAAAAACTCAAATTGTTTAACATTCTCGTCTGAAAACATGAACCCACACTCGTGATCCAGTTTTTACCCTTGAGTGGTCCCTAGTACCGTCACTCAGGGGTGGGGAAAACCCACCCCTCGGCCTTGTCTGTTACCACGATTGGGGCCATTGCCGCGACCGCAACCCTGTCCACGGCCCTATCCGTGGCCTCCTGCTGCACCCTCCCCACGAGGTGCTGCTATTGTGACTAACTCTGCAGCCTCTTGTCCACCATCAGCAAGGCCTTTGGGTTCTTGAAGATCTGGGTACCATCGCTCCTCGTGAAGCGTTCAGCTGCCTCCACGAGCGTGGTAAACTCACTCAAGTAGGCCTTCAATGAGTTACCTAGTTGCCTAAAGTCCTTGATCTTGTGGAAGGCACGCTGCGCCTCCTCATGCTGGGTACACTTCTTATGCATGATTGCGTAGAAGGCTTCCCACGGCATTGGCTGCCACTCAAGATGAGCCCTCTTCTCATTCCACCCCTTTACCACATACTTGAAGAGCTCGTCTTCAAGCCGCGTTATGGCAAGATCGCCCCACTGAGTGAGTGGAGCATTTTGGACGCATAGGTCATGCTCCATGCGGTTCAGCCAGTCGGTCAACTTCATGCCCTTCCGGAAGATCCCCACACTGTGGAGGAAGGGCGTGTTCATGACTGGCCCCAAAGTTGTCAAGGTAGGCAATTCATCACTGCAACCGGCAGTAGCATCTGCACCTACGGCGTGCTGCGCTTTTGTTGCATCCGCACTTGGGTCACGCTCTACAATGCCTTATCAAGGTCATTGCATCGGTGGCTTGCCTCATGGGTGGCCAAACATTGCAGCTGGCAATCACGATCGAGGTCCGTGATGCTCTGTCCAATGTGGGCCAGCAGGTTGGCGGGCGCAAACTTGAGCTTTGATGTTGTCATAGCATCAGTGATAGCCTCCATAGCCACGTGTTATCCGTGCACCTTTACCCATTGCAGGAGAGTACGGTTCGCGTACACGCCTCCAAGGATTCCAGCCTTTCGGAGGAGACCGTCGTTAGCGATGACGTTTGAGTGGGTGCTGCCCTGCCCCATTGCGGCCACATCGTAGGAAGGGGGGTCCGCCCCCACTCCTCTGAGTGGTACCGTACCTCCACCGTCGGCAGTGATCTTGAGTCGACCCGCCACCTCAGTAGAAAGCTCAGCAAGCCTGCGACGGTGATCGCAAATTGCCTTCGCAACGACGTCGTCCGAACCATTCTCGCAAGAACTTTCTGCATGGCTACTTTCGATGCCTTTGCTGCTCGCAATGGCCCCACTGCTGTCGGCAGCTTCAGGTGATGCGGCGAGCGCCTTACCCTTCTCGAGCAATCGACTCGAGTTTGCCGCACGATGATGGCGATGATCGCGATTCTCATCACCTTTGCCATTGTCGGCGTCGTTCTCTTTGTCGGGGTCCACACTTGGGTGGTCCTCCTCAAGCGCGTCGTCCGTCCTGTGGGTTCCGCCCACGTGCGTGTGGACGTTCTTGTCTTGCACTTTTTTGGCTTCCACATGCTTCTTGGTGTTGCCGAGGTTTGTGCTGATTGCCTTTGGCGGCACGATTGCCTTTGGTTTGGCAACCATGCTTACGGTGGCGTCTCCCAGAATTTGGAGTACGCCGAGGGCGTGTGGTGAGGCTGCCACCACCTTCCCCTTGTTGGTCTTGGATGGTCCGGCACTTGCCATCCTGTCGCTCGTGTAAATAGCACGTGAAGATTGTTATGAGGATCACCCCACAACTTTGAGGAGGAATCGCCTCCTAAAAGCTTGCTCTCATGATCGGTGAGGTAATTATAAATTTACTTTCTATTTTCCTAGGCCGCCATGTTGGCACAAGGGCGTGGATTTTGAAACAAGTCTTCATAAGCCGTGACTCATGGAAAATGGTAGTGACTAGAATATAGGAAAAAAGAAAATTACAAGACAATGGAATGATAAGGAATGTGAGTGCCGCTCACAAAACAAGAGCAAAGAGTGAAAATGATGAATTTTAACAGTTTCTCGCAAGTCCTTCACTCTTTCTTCCAAATTCTTGTCTTCCTCTTGTCTTTTTGTCTTGGTCTTCTCTTCACGCTCCTTGACACCTACTGCGTTTTTGGGCGGCATCTCCCTTGAGCCGTCAGCGTTGACAAGCTTTATAGAAATCTTCAAGGTGTCACCCTCCTTCTTTTCAGGGTGCTCTGAGGCCGTGAGAGTCCCTTAGCTTGAGAAGGAGCGCTGTCCCAATTTTTGGATGAAAGAGTTTTGAAGGAGCCTTGAAAATGGGGAAGATTTGGTTGATATTGGAGGTAGGAACTTCCCACCCCATCTCACAAAAATCTTCCTGGCCATCTAGAAGTGAGTAGAGACTGGAGGAAAGAGGATCCAAAAAGTAGAGCTCTTTTCCAGCTCTCTAACGCACTTTACGGTGCCTCAATCCATGAAGTGTGGATGCCGTGGTCCCTTTAAGCATTTTTGTTGCTGCTTGTAGCTGCTGGTGGTATATCATACACGGTGAAGCCGCCGTTTCTGTCAAAACCTTAGTTGCGGGGGTCGTCTGGCTCTGAGATCCACTAGAATGGGTCGAGGCTCCAGCCCCTGCTTTGAATTCGTTGTTGAAGTTTGCAGAATGGCATTCTCAGTCCGCGTCAGGGGTTCAACCCCTTCGTAAGACTGAGGGGCAATCGTCATCAACGACCCAAACTAGGGAGACTCAAATAACTCGAGTCTTCATAGGCCCATTTCCGTTTTTAAACCTTACCCCTGGTTTTGGGACCCAAACTGGGGGGTTTTACCTCGAACACGTACATTCGCATGAGTGTTCCGGTTTCGAAACTCATAGTTCGTCCTAAACAAACTCGAGTTTCCTTTTTGACGCGTCGGCGCGAGATCGTGGCCTGAGAGGCACGAGCTGCAAATTTGCACAGTCTCCTCTCGTGCGCTTCCCTCGCTCCTCGCTCTCACCCTCACTCTCCCTGTCCCTTGTCCTTGCTTGCTCGCTTGCAAGGAGGATGAGGAGGGGGCGAGGGAATGAGGCCACGTGGCCTCGTGGCCGGTCACTTGGCCGGCCGCCGGCAGTCCAGCCGGCCGGCAGCCAGCTGGCCGGCGGTCAGCGAAGTGCTGGCTGTTGGCCAGTCCTCGCTGACGCTCGGGGTGGTGCACAACCACCCCTTGCTTCAGCGAGGAGGGAGGGCCAAACCGGCCCTCCCGCTACATCACGAGAATGGTGTCTCGGAGCGTTGCAACCGCACCATGGAGGATACGGTTTGTGCTATGCAGTCTGAGTGTGGTCTCCCGGGATCCTTTGCATTTGAAGGATTGGCCTTCATGACGTGGGTCTGGAACCGCCTCCCCATTTATGGTTAATCACCCCTAAAAAATAAATCTTCCATTCAGTGGACACATTGAAAATACGCACTTCAAAGTTCCATAGTACCTTCATGGAACTTACATCATAGTTTTACTTTAATGTCTATTCATACACATGAGAGTACTTTTGTATGTTTGAAAATAAGAAACAACGTGGAAGGATTAATCTTTTACTCTCTAATACCTGATGAAAAGCATAGTCTAGCGTTTCACGACTCAGTGTATATTTCTTGTGAGAACACTTAGATAAGTACATAGACCTGAAGTGTGATACAACTGTCACGACTGTGAACACATCTTTCTCGACGTGATCAATTCGGGTAGTAAAATTGACTTCAGGACACAACTCATGGTCCTTTGTTCTCTTTTCCCCATTGCCCGGGCTCCTTCTGGGCCTCGTAGAAGTGGGGCTCAGCAGGAATCTGGAGCCCCGTTTTGTATTTGGATTGTGGTAGACTGGTGTGTGGGTGATTGCATAATGTCTCGTTACAACAAACTAACACAAAATCAGGCTGCACTTCAATCAGTGTTTTTCAGTGCATCGATGACCAGCAACAAATGCCGTGGGTGGAGGGCCTCGTGAGCCATTGATACAGACAACGTCGCTCGGATCCCCCCCGAACTATTTGAGAGGTTTGGGGCCTCATCAACATCGTCAATTTTTGAAGATTGGCAGTGCTGGTGTGTGGATTTACTATGAACTTTGAATACACGAGTGAATATCTTGTTGGTCCATCATACAAAAAACAATACACTGACCAGCTACACTCTCCCAATACACTCTAGCCCTTTTTGGGGGGGGGGGGGATCGAGCTCTGGCTCTCTCCCCCCCCCCAAATAGACAAAGTGTATTGGGCGAGTGTGTGTGATAGAAATGTTAAAATGTACACTAGTGTACAATACACTAATGAACAAGACCGACGACTGTCATGATACACGCCTCGCTGCACTGACCCGATACAAATTTGATTTTTGAGAGGGGGGGGATCCCTAGTATGTGGTGACCGTTTCGTCACATGTTCTACCCACTTGACGCGAACTGCTAGGTTGCATCCACATCGTCAATTATCAAAGATCGGTGGTGTAAATGTGTAGTTATGCTATCAACTTTAAATACACAGGTGTATTATTGTTTTGTCCATCGTACAAAAAATAATACACTGCCCAACTATATTCTCATAATACACTCTAGCCTTTGGGGGGGGGGGGTGTGATCGAGCGCCGGCTCTCCCCCTCCCCCCTCCAAATATACAAAGTGTGTTAGGTGAGAACATATGATAGAAATGTTAAAATACACACTCGTGTACAATACACAAGTGAACAAAACTGATGATCATCACTATCCACGCCCCAATACGTTGACCCGATACATATTTGATTTTTGAGAGGGGGGGGGGTCCCTAGTACGTGGTGACCGTTTTGTCACATGTTCTACCCACTTGACGCAAACTGCTAGGTTTCGTCCACATTGTCAGTTATCCAAGATCGGCGGTGTTAATGTGTAGTTATGCTATCAACTTTGAAGACACAAGTGTATTTTTTTTGGTCCATCGTACAAAAAATAATACACTCACCAGATACACTCTCCCAATACACTCTAGCCTTTGGGAGGGGGGGGGGATCCAGCGCCTCCCCCCCTCCCCACCCTGGTGAACATCGTCGTTACATCAACATCTTTGATTATTTATGATTGACGGTGTTGGTGTATGGCTGTAAAATCAACTTTGAATCCACAAGTGTATTTTTTTGGTCCATCACACAAAAAACAATACACTGACGAGCTACACACTCCCAATACAATCTAACCTGTTGGGGGGGGGGAGGATCGAGCGCCGGCTCTGCCCCCTACCACCCCTCCTCTAAAATGGACAAAGCGTATGGGACAAGTGCATAAGATAAACATTTTCAATTCTTCACAAGTGTACAATACAGTAGTGAACAAAAACTATTGTCATCAAGATACATGCCCCGCTACACTGACCAGATACAATTTTGGCTTTAGGGTGGGGGGGGGGGGAAGTCTATTGTCAAATAGCGAGAAAGGGCCAGGAATGTTCGGAGAATATCCCAACAACATGCTCAAAACATAAAATCTGGAAGATTGCATATTCTAAGTAGCATATGTTCCTTACAAGTACGTACAAATAGATGATCATGAAGTTCTTATGCAATAGTACGTCTTCTAAGTGAAACCCAATCTACGTCCTATATTCATTTTCTCGCTTTATACTTCTAACAATCAGAATTAATTTTATGTGCAGAATGTACACAGTATTGTATTTAAACAGAAGGTAAGTACATCATAACACAATTTCATTGAAAACACAAAACAAGTTTGTCTTTTGGTGTTGTGGCGACCCAAATTTATTACGCAATGCAACAAATCGAGTCTCTTCCCTCACAATGCAATGATGTGGGGTGGAAGATTGTCACAAAGATGCAGGCGATGGCGCTCCTCATGGCTCTACCCGACAGTTGGGGTCCTCTCATCACCGTGCTGGGAGGTTGGGAGGAGAATAAACTCACCTCGGGCGCAGTTGCCGAGTACATCCGCAACAAGGTGCACCGTCGGAGCGGTGGCGAGACCTCCTCATCCTCAACTGCCCTGGTCACCAAAATGCAAGGTGGCAGTAGCAGCGGCAAGCGAGGCGGTGGTGAGGGCAGCGCCAAGAAGGGCAAATGCCACAACTGTGGCAAGGAGGGCCATTGGGCCAAGGAGTGTCCGGAGGAGGCGCAGGCCGGAGGCAAAGGCACCAAAGGCAAGAAGGCGCTCCTCAATGGCACGAAGAACCATGAACAGAAGGGTGCCAACCGGAGGTGCCTTGACTCAGGTGCGGAGGAGCATACCCAAGTCGAAAAGGTGGGGTTCATCAACTACACCAAGTCTGTTAAGTCCATGGTGACCGCCAACAACAAGGTCAAACCTGCAGCCGGTCAAGGTGATGTGGACGTGGAGGTGGTGGTTGGTGGTAAAAAGGTGCAACGTGTTATCCAAAACGTGCAACATGTCCCCGGCCTGGCTGACATTTTGAGTGTGAGCCGCTTGACATACAAATGGTATGAAGTACTCTTCCGCAGGAAAGGTGCCATCGTGCGGATGGACGGCGACGGCGAGGTCGTGCTCGAGGCAAAGCGCGAGGGAGGCCTCTACATCGTTGAGACCAAGGTCATCCCCTTGGCAATAGACGCAGCAGACCCGCTAGCACGCGTCGTCAACCTTGCAAAAGGCGGGGCAGCAGACCTGCAGCTGTGGCATCGGCAACTGGGGCACTTGTCACCCGCTGTCGTGCAAGAGATGGCAAAGCGCGACATGGTTCGCGGCCTCAACATCACCGGTGCAGCAGACATAGCAGCAGATTCCGCAGAGCACAAGTGTGAACCTTGCATCGCGTGCAAGGGAAAGCGCAGGCCGTTCGAAGACGGACAACGGCAGGCCGAGAACCTACTTGAGGTCATGCAGAGTGATGTGTGTGAACCGATCAAGACGCCGTTTGTTGGGGGCGCGCGTTACTTTGTCACCTTCATCGGCGATTGCAGCAGAAAACTTTACGTCTACTTCATAAAGCGGAAGAGCGATGTGCTGGACCGGCTGAAGAAGTATGTGGCAGCTGTGGAGAGGTAGACTGGCCGCAAGGTCAGAGTGCTACGCAACGACAATGGCGGGGAGTATGTGGGCTGTGGAGGGTGGCTGAAGGAGCAGGAAATTGAGTGGCAGCCGACCACTCCGTACACGCCACAATCTAATGGCGTGGCAGAGCGTATGAACTAGACGCTGCTCACAATGGCGCAAACGATGCTAGTGGATACTAAACTGCCACGGAGCCTGTGGGCCGAGGCCATGAGCACGGCATGCTACATCACCAACCTCACCCCAATGGCAGTGCTGAAGGGGAAGGGCGGTTGGAAGACGCCGTAGGAGGCTTGGAGCGGGCGCAAGCCAAGCGTGGTGCACCTGAAGGCGTTCGGGTGCAAGGCGCACGCATTGGTGCAGGTTGCACAAAGAAAAGACTCCAAACTGGACCCACGTGCAAAGGCGTACGTGTTTGTTGGGTACAAGTGTGTGTTCAAGGCGTACCGCCTTGTTGATCCATAGACGCAGGACGTCATCACAAGCCATGACGTCACGTTTGATGAGCAGCACAGCTACTGCAGCAGCAACAACATTGACGCGGCGCACTCTCCAAAGCAGGGAGAGTGGTTCCAACTCCTTGAGCGTGAGGAGGAGCCGGCGGCTGCAGCGGTCGATGACGGTTCCTCGGAGGATGACGATGCTGGAGCGGAGTAGGGCAACGCAAGAGATGCAGGTGCCACAGGAGCGCAGGATGCAGCAGTCGACGCGGGGGGAGCCCGCGGCTGAAGACAAAGTTGCAGCAGAGCAGCAGCAAGACCGGCAGCCAGCATTGCCAAGGTTGCCGCGTCGCAGCCGGAGGCAGCGGAATGCGGCGAAGCGGTATGACGCAAGTACGGGCCGCTGGGTCGGCATGGCACGGTGCATGATGGCAGCCGCAACGGAGCCAATGACTGTGCAAGTGGCGCTTATACGGCCTGACGGGCAGCAGTGGGATGAAGAAATAAAATCTGAACTCGCGTCCCTTGCTGAGAACGGCACTTGGGAGCTAGTGGATCGACCTGAGGGAGCCCAGGTGATCAGCTCCCAGTGGTGTTCAAGGTGAAGCTCACCAAGGACAGCAAGGTGGAGAAATACAAGGCGCGGTTAGTGGCAAAGGGGTACGTGCAGCGGAAAGGCGAACACTACGATGAGACGTTCGGGCCCTTCGCCAAGTTCACAAGCATCCGGACGATCCTCGTCCGGATGGCAGCCGCAAATGATATGGAGATCTACCATATGGATTTCAAGACGGCATTCTTGAATGGCATCATTGACAAGGAGATCTACCTTGAGGTGCGAGAGGGTGTGGATGTGGCGGAGGGCAAGGTGTGCAAGCTGCGGAAGGCCTTGTATGGGCTAAAACAGGCACCAAGGTGTTGGTTCCAACAGATGGACGGCTACATGGCGGAGCTCGGCTTCAAGCGCTGTGAGTCAGACCACAGCGTGTATGTACGGTGTAACAAGGGACTCCATCAGATTGTCGCACTCTACGTGGACAACTTAAGCCTATGTTCGTCAAATATGGCGGCTTTGCAGCAGCTCAAGGAGCAGCTGAGCAGCAGATTTCAGATGGCGGATATGGGGGAGCTGAAGTACTACCTCGGGGTGAGCATTACATGGAACCAGAGGGGACGCACGCTCAAGCTGGGGCAGGCCAAATACGTGGCCGAGGTCATGAAGCGGTACGGCATGGAGGACTGCAAACCAGTGGGCAGTCTGGTCTCCACAAGCTGTGAGCTGAGTGCGGCAATGGCGCCGCAAACTACAGAGGAGAAGGAGGACATGGCGGAGGTGCCCTACCAATCTATGGTGGGCAGCCTCATGTATGCCATGGTGGCGACTCGGCCGGACCTGGCCTACGCGGTGGGACAGGTGAGCAGGTACATGGCAAATCCCGGGCCACTGCACTGGACAGCGGTGAAACGCATCCTCCGATATTTGCAGGCAAGCATGCGCGCCTGAAGTACGAAGGAAAGAGGAGGTCAGACCCCTTGCGGCTGGTCTGCTACACTGACGCGGACTACGCCGGCAATGTGGACAAGAGGAAGTCCACTTCTGGCTATGTGTTCTTCCTCGCAGGTGCAGCGGTCTCGTGGTGCAGCAGGAAACAAGAATGCGTCGCCACCTCCACAGTGGAGGTGGAGCACATCGCTCTGGCCGAGGCGGTCAAGGAAGCAGTGTGGCTCCAAAGATTTGCAGGGGGAGCTGGGCATACCGCAGCAGGAGCCTACGGTTGTCTAGGAGGACAAAACTGGCTCCATCTCACTGACCAACAACCCGACGCAGCACAGGAGAACAAAGCACATTGACGTGCACTACCACTACAAGCGCGACATGGTGGAGAAGGGACAGGTTGTGCTGCAGCATTGCAGCACGAAGCACATGCTCGCGGATTGCTTGACCAAGGCGCAGCCCCAGGATTGGCATGTCATCAGTCTTGCAGGGCTTGGGTTGACAAGCTGTGAAGGGCTTGAAGGCGCAGACGCGGACGAGTGAGAGTGAGCATGAGGCATCCGGCATGGAAGGTGTACGGGGGAGATTGTTAAAAGTGCCCCTGCCATGGAGGCCGTTTGCCGTTTTCCTGGTCTGACCACTAGAGAGTGGTTGGATGTCTGATTTGATTGCAGATCTGGACTCCTTGCATTTTGCCATGCAGTTTTGATCTTTCAATTGGTTGAGAATTCAGAAAGTTAGCCCCATCCGAAGTTCAGGTGGTAGGTGGGTGGAATCTGGGTTCCGTCATTGGTGACGGATTAATTCCACCACCAGTGATCCGAGTTCGACTTCAATGAGCTCCAAGGGCACATGGGCCATGAACAAAAGGGATGTGGATGGTCTTCTGGACCAGGGCAAGCCTCCCCCCACGTTGGGGTGGCAGGAAGGGCTCTTCGACAGGCCACCGTCGAAGCGCCTCCCGTCACTCCNGGTGGTAGGTGGGTGGAATCTGGGTTCCGTCATTGGTGACGGATTAATTCCACCACCAGTGATCCGAGTTCGACTTCAATGAGCTCCAAGGGCACATGGGCCATGAACAAAAGGGATGTGGATGGTCTTCTGGACCAGGGTAAGCCTCCCCCCACATTGGGGTGACAGGAAGGGTGCTTCGACAGGCCACCGTCGAAGCGCCTCCCGTCAGTCCCGTTCGTGGGTATGGTGGGCGGATCGGCTCCACCATGGGTTACTCTAACGGCCATAGTAGGGGCTCTACCGTTCCGTTTTAGGCGTTCTTGGATGCGTTGGAAAGCTTAGATAAAAGGCTATAAGAATCTTATGTAATCTGATGAAAATAAATAACCGTTGATGATTCCCGGCCTTTATCAGTTTCCGCAATCTGTACTCTGCCAGAATTCTGCTCCCTTGGTGTTGTGGCGATCCAAAGCACACACCTCCCTTGGAAGTCTCTTTGCACGAAGTAGCCATGGACACTTAGGAAGTTCAGGGCTCGCCAGGATAGGGGTCCTGTCAGTATCATGTAACAAATGACCACGATCAACTATACCTCCGCCTCCCGCATGGTCCCCTTCCGGACCGCGTTACACATCACGAGCTTTAGTTTGGCCTGTGTACTGATCTGTGCTTCGCTTGTGTCTGGGGATCCTTGGATTCTTTGTGGTACACTGAGGACCAGCAGGGGTCCAAGGTCTTCCTGTGGGGTCGCTTGTGTACCTTTGTAGGCATCTCCCCGTGGTCAAAGACCTGGCGTTTTTGGGACCCTGTCCGTATTTGCGTTGTTGAGTCCTGCGACACGCTCTTCTTTGAGTCTCTCACCTACTATGACATGACCTCTATCATGTCGATGTCCGTCACGCACATTCCTACGTGTGAGGCTTCTCCATGGATGGGGGAGTCTTGGCCTACAAGCACCCCTCGTCCAGCTGATGTGTCCGTTGATTCCCCTCAACTTCTCGGTCTCCGGTTCTTGATGACCTAGCAATCATAGATGTCGGCCTAGAGACCTCTCCAGCCCAGCCTGTCTCTACTCTTGTTCCCTCTGTTGAAATTTACATACCAGGATCTTTTGGGAGTCTTCAGATACAGTACCCTGATAGGTCAACTTTTTCAATCCTCTACTGAAGTGTCGATAATACTCTCTCATACACGCGTTGCTACTCTCACACACACAGGCACTCTTGCCTGAATAATGTCACTGACTGTGCAATTCAAGAGGGTGAGCTGAAGGCACAGTTACACGACTCGTCTCACAAGCTTTCCAACGGTACCAAGCTTGCTCAAAATGATTACACACAGACAAAGTAATAGCAAATACAAGACTACGGCTACTTGTATGTCTGTACTAACTAGAGCAGAAAAGTACAAGTGTTGAGCAGTCCGGTATCCTTGTGTCTTCGGGTTCTCAGCCACAAGATCTGCCGGACACCGCGTGATGATCTC
>SZWC01001083.1:128594-143232 GCA_023375785.1 Penium margaritaceum | reverse complement strand
ACCAAGCTTGCTCAGAATGATTACACACAGACGAAGTAATAGCAAATACAAGACTACGGCTACTTGTATGTCTGTACTAACTAGAGCAGAAAAGTACAAGTGTTGAGCAGTCCGGTATCCTTGTGTCTTCGGGTTCTCAGCCACAAGATCTGCCGGACACCGCGTGATGATCTCCGATCATCGGCAGACCGAGGTTGGCAGATGCCCAGCGCCCTCGGTGCGATCCACGGACGAGATCGTCCGGATCTGCGGTAGCCTCTTCGTAGTTGCCGATCTCTCAGCCGGTCATCTTGAGATGACGGAGGGACCGCACCTCTTGACTCGGCGACGGCCGCGATTCTCCCCACTGCCTTTGCATGATTCATGAGCGCAGGATCCATCTTTAGAAAGATCAGTGTCTTGCGCGTGCTGCTGTTCCTTGCCACATCAGCAGACTCAGGGTCAAGAGGAGCTCATGCTCGCACTCTCGCTTTGTCTGCCGAACCACACGCCCTGTTTGTCCAAAACCTGTCCAGATATATCTCGTGCGATGGATTTATTCTGTCAGCTCTCTGGAGCTCCCATAGGATAAGTAGAGAGAGTAGGGCTGCGGATGGATGGATCAGTGGGACGCCTAAAGAGGCCTGCCCACAGCCATACCATGCCCTGCCATGTAGGATAGACAGGAGGGTCGAGAGAGAGATGGGGATCTCTCTCTCGGCCCTCTTGCTTTTTCTTTGATGTTGTGGCGAGCCCAGTAGATCAGTAGATGAAGAGGATCGGGCGGTTGCCCTTTTTCCAACATTCCCCCCCCTTGTCGATCCAGCGCTGATGAAGTTGGAGCCGACAAGTGGAAAAAGAGAAGAAGCCCCCCCGTGAAAACAGAGCCGGAAAGGCGGGGGCAACGAAAGAGAAACTGGGCGAGGCACGGGAGTGCACGGCGAAAACATCCCCCCCCCCCCCCGGGCCAACCGAGCCTCGCATGAGAGAGAAAAGAAGAAAGTCCAGAGCAGCAAGACGCAGGGTGTACAGTTGGCCAGTGAGAACTTTTTAGCCCGGGCACTGCCCCGACGGCTGAAAGATAGACTGGTCCCAACAGCACACTCTGCCCGGACTTGGGGGAGTGGGCCCTGCCTCCCGCGCATCCGGCCCGCCGGGTGAACTGAACACAGCCCACCCACGGGGGTCTGACAGGGGGAAGCGAGCGAGCGGGTTATAGACGGAGAGAATTTGCAGTTTGGAATGGCGTGGGTCCCGCAGCAAAGCAGAACAGGGGGAGAGGGTGTTGGCGTTATCCGAGGATCGAGGCGCGAGAGGAAGGCAAGGCGCAGGAAAAGAGACAGGGTAGTGGCAGGCAGAAGCAGAAGAGGGTGGGGAGAACGATTGCACGCAACCCGCGTCCGTGCCAACGTCTCATGTGGGGGGCACGGAAGCGGGAAGCGACGACGGTTCCACCAAGAGTACTCTCCGTCCGTGCCAACGCCTCATATGGGGGGAACGGAAGGAGAGCACCGGGAACGAGCGGTAGCCGGAGGAAGCAAGAGAGGAAAAAGGCATCGCCAGGGAGAGTCAGGACGAGGAGAGAAGACCCATGCGAGTGCAGAGATGAGCATGACGATCGGCAAAGAGGGCTTTGGTGAAGATGTCAGCAGGTTGATCGACGGTAGGAAGGTAGTGCATGACAACCTCACCCTCGGCAACAGCGTCGCGAACATAATGATACTGGGGACGAACATGCTTGGTGCGGTCATGGAGAACTGGGTCCTCAGAGAGAGCGATAGCCCCTTCGTTGTCACAGTGGATGGGCGTGGGTTCGAGTTGATCAAAGCCGAGCTCGCTTAGAAGCATACGGAGCCAGACCGCCTCTCTGGTGCATTCGCTCTTGGCAATGTACTCAGCTTCTGTGGAGGAGAGGGCGACCACAGATTGCTTCTTGCTGCGCCAGCTGACGGGTCCACCATTGAGAAGGAAGACATAGCCAGAGGTGGAGCGGCTGGTGGTGTGATCACCAGAGAGATCGGCATCACAGAATCCCTGGAGAACATTGTTGCCAGAGGAGTAACGAATCGCAAGAGAAGCGGATCCACGAAGGTAGCGAATGCTGCGCTTGGCTGCCACGACGTGAGCAGCAGTGGGGCACTGACAGCCTTGACTGAGGAGGCCAACGACAAAGGAGAGATCAGGTCTGGTAGCCACGGAAGAGTACATCAGCGAGCCCACCATGCGTGGAAAATCTTGGACATCTGCTGAGGAGGCCAAGGGTGTGACAGTGGTGACTGGTTTGGTAAGACCATGATCCTTGGAGAGTGGTGTAGGTTGGGAAGTGGATGCTCCAAGTCCAAATTTGTCAGCCACACGTTGAGCGTAAGTAGCCTGAGTGAGTGTGACGTGGCCGTGCAGAAAGTCATGGGTGATTTGAATGCCAAGGTAGTACTTGAGGGGCCCCATATCAGTCATCTCAAAGCTACGGGAAAGCTGCTGTTTGAGAGTATCCAGAGCAGAGAGTGATGGTCTGAATAAAATCAGGTCGTCCACGTAGAGGATGACGCCGAGTAGGTTGGATCCTCCACGAAAATACACGGAGTAATCAGAGTGCAGATGTTGGAGAACTTGGACCAGGAAGAATTCGTGGATGTTGAGATTCCACTGTCGC
Organism: Penium margaritaceum; assembly: GCA_023375785.1. NCBI lineage: Eukaryota > Viridiplantae > Streptophyta > Zygnematophyceae > Desmidiales > Peniaceae > Penium > Penium margaritaceum. The sequence continues at coordinate 140,600 of SZWC01001083.1, read as the reverse complement.
GGAGCTTGCTTGAGGCCATATAGGGACTTGTTGAGTTTGCAGACATAGTCGGGGTGATCCGGTGACTCAAAAGCTTCTGGTTGAGTCATGTAGATGACTTCCTTAAGGTCACCATTAAGGAAAGCGCTCTTGACATCCATCTGATGAAGATGCCACTTGTTGTTGGCGGCCAGAGAGAGAATCACCCTGATGGATGAGTACTTGGCTACTGGTGCAAAAGTGTCTTGGTAGTTGACTCCAAGAACTTGACTGAAGCCGCGCTCGACAAGTCGTGCCTTGTGATGATCAGGTGTACCTGCACTGGTCAGCTTTGTCTTGAACACCCACTTACACGTGACGATGGGCGTGTTGGGTGGTCGAGGGACCAGATCCCATGTGTGTTGTTTCTGAAGCTGAGAGAGCTCCTCTTGAGCTGCTTGGCGCCATAGATCTGCGTCTGGACGACACATGGCATCTTTGAAGCTGGTGGGGTCCACCACTTGTGTGAGTAGTGCTGTGTGGTCAAGGTCGTCGTCTGCAGAGGGTTCGGTTGTAGACAGAAATCCAAGTTGGAGAAACGTCGGGGGTCTGGTAAGTCTGGTCGATCGCCGTAGCTCTGACTGTGGCAGGATGTTGGAGGTGTCTTTCTGTGAAACAGTAGGAGCAGGATGATGTTCCTCTGGAACCACAGGAGGGAGGACACCAGCGTGATCATCCGGTGTTGGATCGACAGAGAATTTTTGCAGAGGTGGCGGCGTTGTTTCAATGTAGACAGTGGGTGTGACTGCTGGTGGTGTTGTATCACGTGCACGGTTGAAGAAACTTTCATCGAAGATAGGCTGCCTGCTGCGAATTACTCGTTTGGAATCTGGATCCCAGAGTCGATAGATGTCACGTGTCTCATATCCAAGAAGGATACAGACTTTAGATCGTGGGTCCAATTTGGATTGCTCTTCTGGATGGATCCAGGCATGTGCTGTACAGCCGAAAATACGGATGTGCTCCAGATAGGGCTTGTGTCATAGGGTGTGGATGTACCTGCAGGCAGCTTAGTCGTGGGAAGGCGATTCGTGATATATGCTGCAGTGTGAAGAGCTTCAGCCCAGAATGCAGATGAGAGCCCGGCCGTATGAAGCATAGTCCGAACTCTCTCAAGGAGAGTCTGATTCATTCTTTCGGCTTTGCCATTCTGTTGTGGAGTATATGGCACTGTGGTTTGATGCTGAATGCCTCTTTCATGGTAGAAAGCCTTGAGGTTGCGATTGACAAACTCTGCTCCGTTGTCAGTTTGGATCTTCTTCACGGTCATGCTGGTTTCGTTTTCAACCTGTCGAACCCAGGTTTTGGTTTCTTTGACAGCATCAGATTTGAAGCGGAGAATCCGAGTCCAGACCATGTGTGAATAATCGTCCAGAATGACGAGAAAATAGTGCTTGTTGGAGAGGGAGCCTTCCTTGATATAGCACAGATCCATGTGGACGAGCTCCAGGCACTCATGAGTCCCATGTGACGGGAGTGTTTGAAAAGACGCTCGATGTTGTTTGCCTGTGATGCAGCCGCCGCACATGGGTGCTTCTTTGTCTTGCAGCAGGCTGTCCGAAAGATCATGAGCAACTGAATCTGCAGCAGTTTTTGTTAGAGTTGAATGACTGACATGTGCCAGCCGCTTGTGCCAAAGTTCTGCTGGGTTTGCCAGAGATGGTTTTGTTGGTGTAGAAGCAGAAGCCACAAAAGCCATCTCTTGCGTTGCTGAATGTCTTGATGGTTCGCTGGTGTCAAGGATAGTCAGATTTCCCATCCGTGTAGCCACGGCTGCCAGTTGCGATGCTTGGTTGTACACCTTGCAGTTCTTGTCAGTGTCAAACACGACTTTGAAGCCTTTGTCGTTGAGCTTGGTGACTGAGAGGAGGTTTGCGGCAAGGTCTGGGACATAAAGTACATCTTCAAAGGTCCTTGTTGCCGGTTTTCCATTGCACTTGATCCCAAATCTCACTGTTCCTTGGCCGTAGGCAGGGATGGTTCTTCCATCACCAAGACAAACTTCTCATGGCGTCAGAATACATTTGAAGTTGATGAACCAGTCCTTTTTGCAGGTCATGTGTTTCGTACACCCAGAGTCCATGATCCATGCCAAGATACCAGCAGCCAGGAGAAGGGCGCTGTCGATGGAACACATGGCCAGTTCTTCAGTCACAAACTCTTCTTCAGTCATGATGTGGTGTGCTGAATCTGCTGGTTCTGAGTCATAGAATAAAGGTTCTGGTGGTGTAGCTGACATGTCCCCGTCAGGCAAAGTTGGTCCTTCAGATAGGAGGTTCAACTGAAAGTTGTCCTCTCCGTCTGATAACTCCTGTGCTTTTGTAGATCCTGTAAGAAAGGCGGCCACAGTGGACATGTAAGTAGTCAGCATTGCTTGGTGTGGTCGTCGGGACCCATAGTGACGAGCAAAGTTTGGACGCCGTTTGGGGCAGTCCACGGCAATGTGCCCTTTCTACTTGCACGTCCAGCATACTCGGTCAGTTGGGGGAACATATCCTCGTGGTGAATGAGGAGTTGATGAATCTCTGTTATTGGAGTGCGTGAGGGAGCCCTTATTGCCGTTACCATAACTTCCAAACTTTTTTGTCCTTTGTCCTTGATATTTGGGCACAAGACCAGTTTCTCCTCCATTGTCCTTGATATGTTGCTCTTCAACCATCATGAGTTCTTCAACATCCTTCTCCAGAGTCAATGAGTATGGTTGATTTCCAGGTGGTGCTGCTGCTGCAGCTGCTCCTGCAGCAACACCGGGTGCCCCACCGGCGGCTCTTCCTTGTCCATCAATGGCTTGCTGTAGTGTTGTTCGAAGTTCAGCCAGTTGAGCATCAAAGGTCTTCCCTTGTTTCTGAAAGGTCAGAAGGTGGTTGATGGTGTCTTTGAATCTGACAGGTAGTCCATGAAAAAGAGTTAGTACTAGAACTCTCTCGGAGATTGCTTCTCCCATTGATGCGATACCGCTTGCTAGGTGCTTCAGATGGGACACGTGGTCTTCCAAACCAAGGTAGCCGCTTCCGGAAGGGAGCCCGGTAGGAGGGATTTTCTGCCTGGACCATCTTAAAAACCAAAAAAAAAAAAATGGTCTTCCAAACGTGTTCCTTCTTCCATCCATTGTGTGTGGAACTCTGTCAAAAGGCTTCATAGTTCGACGTCATTTGTCCTTTCATAACGACTCTTCAGGGCCTTCCATGCTTTCCTTGGACAGTTGGTTGGGTTGTTGTCTCTGATGATAAACTTGAGTCGTTCTGTTAAGTTCAGTGCCAGAATTGAAAAGGCCTGATCACAAAGCCGCTTCCAACTGATTTGTTCTTCAGCTGACGCTCCTGCAGGTAATATGTCATGGGAGGATCGCAGACAACTCCCCATAGGCCCTTGTTCAGAAAAACCATCTCGATGTTGAATGCGAATGTATGGTAGTCATCGCCGTCAAACGGCGCGACTTTGAAATGGTATCCATGGTTGATTGTTGCTGCCATAATTGTAGACCTGATGACGCCACCTGCTCTGATACCAAATGTTGAAATTTACATACCAGGATCTTTTGGGAGTCTTCAGATACAGTACCCTGATAGGTCAACTTTTTCAATTCTCTACTGAAGTGTCGATGATACTCTCTCATACACGTGTTGCTACTCTCACACACACAGGCACTCTTGCCTGAATAATGTCACTGACTGTGCGATTCAAGAGGGTGAGCTGAAGGCATAGTTACACGACTCGTCTCACAAGCTTTCCAACGGTGCCAAGCTTGCTCAGAATGATTACACACAGACAAAGTAATAGCAAATGCAAGACTACGGCTACTTGTATGTCTGTACTAACTAGAGCAGAAAAGTACAAGTGTTGAGCAGTCCGGTATCCTTGTGTCTTCGGGTTCTCAGCCACAAGATCTACCGGACACCGCGTGATGATCTCCGATCATCGGCAGACCGAGGTTGGCAGATGCCCAGCGCCCTCGGTGCGATCCACGGACGAGATCATCCGGATCTGCGGTAGCCTCTTCGTAGTCGCCGATCTCTCAGCCGGTTGTCTTGAGATGACGGAGGGACAGCACCTCTTGACTCGGCGACGGCCACGATTCTCCCCACTGCCTTTGCGTGATTCATGAGCGCAGGATCCATCTTTAGAAAGAGCAGTGTCTTGCGCATGCTGCTGTTCCTTGCCACGTCAGCAGACTCAGGATCGAGAGGAGCTCATGCTCGCACTCTCGCTTTGTCTGCCGAACCACACGCCCTGTTTGTCCAAAACCTGTCCAGATATATCTCGTGCGATGGATTTATTCTGTCAGCTCTCTGGAGCTCCCATAGGATAAGTAGAGAGAGTAGGACTGCGGATGGATGGATCAGTGGGATGCCTAAAGAGGCCTGCCCACAGCCATACCATGCCCTGCCATGTAGGATATACAGGAGGGTCGAGAGAGAGATGGGGATCTCTCTCTCGGCCCTCTTGCTTTTTCTTTGATGTTGTGCCGAGCCCAGTAGATCAATAGATGAAGAGGATCGGACGGTTGCCCTTTTTCCAACACTCTCAAATCCCACAGGCACCCATGATTCTGTACCCATATCCACCAATACTCTTGCCTTTATGCGTGATCTTGCATCTCTCCCTGCTCCTACACCAAGCCCTGTGTCTCTTGTCATTTCACCATCATCTCCTCACACTAGATCACCTGCCCCTTTGCCTCAATCCTCACTAGATGTGCTCGCGCTTGTCTCTAAGCCTGAGGAGATCTCCTCAAGCCCAAGTTACTCGCGTGAGCCCGGTGGTCGTCTTCGACCAGTGGTCTCCAGAGTTCAGAGAGTGTCCGACCCGCACCTTGGCGCTCCACTTGCAGCGTTACTGGTGGTGATCCTGGCATAAAGTCCCTAGGCCTGAGTGCTTGCACAGATCACACATATGTACATCCAACATGTCCTGTAGGGCATGATCTGGTCACTCGCAAGTTTTGCATCGCTTGTGATGCAGTAGCTGACCTTGTGGTCGTCCGGCCCAGCTGTGAGGCATGTGCACTCACCACTCAGAAATGTCCCTTGATGGCTCCTGATCCGGGCACAATGAGGGAAGCTCTCTTATGAGAGGATGAAGACGCTTGGTGTGCTACGTGTGAGGATGAGGTTTATGTCATCGGAGATCACGGAGCTTACGAGCTAGTCGACCTTCCACCTGGAAGGATGGCTATTCAGGTCAAGTGGGTTGTTTGTAAGAAAGTGAAGCCGGATGGCTCACTGGAACTCCACAAGGCTCGCTTGGTTGTCAAGGGGTATTCCTAGATCAAGGGCATCAATTACACTAACACCTTGGCCCCTTTTCGCTGCATGACCTTAACTCACACTCTGTTCGGTATGGTGGCTCAGCATGAGTGGGAACTGCACGACATGGATGTGAACAATGTGTTCCTCCATGGCTCTTTGGATGAGGAGATTTACGTGGTTCAGCCACCAGGTTTTGAGGATGGTGACAAGGTCTGGCGCTTGTGCAAGTCCTTGTATAGACTCAAGTAGTCTCCTCGGTGCTAGAACTAGTAGAGAAAAGGCACTCTAATCCGTACGAGATATGTACAAAGCAAGAAAAATCCCTCTATCTTTATCCGATGGTCCTCTAAGTGGCTCACCACCATCGTGGTCTATGTGGGCAACCTTTTGATCGCGTCTCCCTCCATGGAGGTCGTGAACAACGCCAAGGCGGTCCTCCAAGCTGCCTGTAGGATGAAGGATCTTGATCTTATGGAGGTTTTTCTTGGCATGGAGATCGTGCGAGATTGCAGACGTCGGACACTTTTGCTGCATCATGCCTGATACACACCTGATGTGGGCGAGCGTTTCAGCTACCTCCTTGGCATAGTGCTCATGGCCCCCACACCTCTCACACCTGACAGGCAGGATGTCGTAAAGGTAGACGATCCGACATAGGTACGGGAGATAGGGGATGTGACCTTGTACCTCCATCTCATCGGATCTCTGATGTACTTGGCCACTACCACACGCCTCAACATTGCTTTTGCCGTTAACCTCCTTGCATAGTTTTTGAAGGGTCCACATGCAAGAGCCCTTCATGTGGCTGTGCGAGTGGTGCGGTACGTGGTCTCCACACCGTACCTTGATTTTGCTGGCAGTGTTTGGTGGTTCTTCACAGCTACACCAATCCCTACTGGGCCTAGAGTCCACATGGACGCAGTCGCATCGGCTACGTGTTCGTGCTCATTGGTACTGCCGTGTCCTGGCGCAACAAGAAGCAGGGCTGAATTGCACGTAGCTTGTTGGAGGCGGAGTATGTTGCTCTGGGTACAGGGGTTCATGTGGCAGTGTGGCTGCGACGCCTATTCCTTGAGTTGAGTCAATCAGTGCCTGCCAATGTGCTTTGCTGCGACAACCAAAGTGCTCCTGCCATTACGGAGAACTCTGGTGTTTTTCATGCTTGCACAAAGCACATTGCGAGTGAGAATCATTTTGTGGGTGATCTTGTGGAACGACACGTGATCTCCGTCATATGGGTCGACAGTGACATGCAGCTTGCTGATTTCTTGACGAAGGTACTTGCTTGCGAGAAGTTTCTAGTGGCCATTTGTTCTGTTGGGCTTCGCCCCTTGCCTAAGAGTGGTTGAGTGTGAGTTGTGTCTATGTCTGTATCACGAATGTTTCTGTACTTGTTGTTGCATTTGTTTTAGTGCCAGATGCGTATGGACATGCGTACCAACGGGTCATGGGGAAGTGTTGTGATTTGTGACGTTCCTATTGACCTGTATAGTATTCTATGACCACTTGGCCGTATCGATGATCGCGCACATCCCTGATGCAAACCCAGGTGGCGCCAGTGCGTTGTCTGGTGATGGACCACCTACTTAGAGTTTATCGACCTGCCCCGGAGTCACGGATGTTGTCTGGGACCTTCTACCAATTTCCTGCAGCCTGTATGATTTTATAGGTGAATTCGCTGTGGGCCCGATTTGCATGTTTTGCACTGTAAGTCCACCGTTCATTGCTGGATGCATGGATGTGACCAGTCATAGTGTCCGTCTTGAGATGTTGCATGGTTAGGTTTAGACGACGTAGTGTTCTGACTTGTCTGCACAAAGTTATGGCCAAAACAGTATTTTTGGGCCAGTTTTAGGACAGACCTTGCACTGTCGCGTACGGCACCCACTGTGCGCCTCGGCAGGTATGTTTGCTGTGGACCTGTCATTTGTTTTCTCTCTTTGCAAATGCTATTGAAGCATTCTGACACTTTGACTTGTGTCTCCTAGCCATACTCTTGCCGTTGTGTCTACTAGTTGTGACTGTCGTCACCGTCTTACCAGGCACTGATGCCTTGTCAGCGCCTGTGTTGCTAGGAAGCTTCCACACATCTTATCTTTGGTATGATCTAGTAAAAAAAAATGGATGATATCCAGGTTTGGAGCTGTTGGTGAAGGTAGCGGCAAGAGGCCAACACACCCTCTCTACCACACAAGGCACACTCATACAACATCCATGGCGACGGGTGGAGTGAGGAGTTGGTCAAAACCTTAAGAAATGGCAAAAGATAAGTAAAGAGAGTAAAGAGTTAGGGAGCTCTGGGCAACCGGTTGACCGGGCCACCCACACGAGTAGCTCGATGTGGGGCCCGGACGCCATCCCCCGGGTTGAACTGAACCGGTCGGCAAAAGCCGCCGTGGTCTCTCACACCTCGGAGGGACAAAGATTGTAGCTCCATAGGGTTTGTAGTGAGATAGTGTATTTTTAGTGAGATATACACTGTCTCACTGCCACTCGATAACGACGAGGTCACAAAGCTGATCGCACAAAGTTGCTGCACTACTAGATGAACCTGGCGGTGATGTCCTCAATGGAGATGCTTACACCGTAGCTGAATAGGTCCTGGGCGATGAATCATGTGGTCTCTCCATCATGCAAAGATAGCTTCCCCTGTCGCGTACGAGTTGGTTCCCACCCTCAAAGACAAAGTGGTGTCTCCAAGTACGACTCCTCACGTTGCCCGCACATCACCTGGAGTGTACTAGTCCTCGTGTGACTGCCAAGGGTCCCAACTCATAGTCTCTACTCTCTCCGCTCTATTGCAATGCATCTGTGTATGCCGGAGGAAAGGGAATGGATGAGCAGCATGCAAGCGTGGATGTAGTGGCAGAGCTGGCTTCTGAGGCGGGATAAAGCACCCTGAAGCACAGGGGTGTACCTTTAGAAAAGGAGGAGAGTTGGAATGACAAACCAGACCACCACATACAGACGAAGATGACAATGGAGCAGCTGAAGCGGGTGGATGAAGGTGCGTGATGGAAGCAGGAGTAGAAAGAGAAGCGATGATGGAGTCGACAGGAACGAACGTGGTGGAAACTGAAGGCATGCTCACCTCTTCTATGGTGGTTTCTCCATCGGTTGTCATACTCGGAGCTGGTACAAGATCCTCCTCGAGTAGGGGTGTATGAGATCATGATGGTGGAAAGCTCGTGCTGATAGTAGTGGTGCTCCCCTGCTCTGACAATCGCTCTCGCGCTGCCATTACCTCCCGTAGTATTATATCCACAAGCTCCTGTACTTCAGTGTAATCTGCCTGGGACATGTTGAGGTGGCCCATGTTTGCCTCGCGTAGGATGAGCTCTGTCTCACTGGATGCTGGACACGTAGACCATAGAACTCACAAGTACAACTCGATGTGCATCTTTTACGCTGAAGAAAATAGAGCTGGTGCTGCTGCATCCTCCTGGGGGTCAACCAAACTTGTAGTGTACTGAGATGCTGGGAAATCGGACGCAGATGGATGTGTAACATCATGACTGCAGCTGGTGTCTATCAAGGAAGGAAAGATGAGCGGTCGCGTGCCAAGAGAGAAGGAGGAAGAATCGTCAGAGTTTGTGGAGCATGTGGAAATGTTGTTCGTGCAGGTACTGCCACTTTCAGCACGGATGTGATCAGTAGGGTCACCAAAGGATTAACACGCAAAGGCAGATTTCAGCTTATGCTGACAAGGTGACTCCATCTGCGTGGTCGGATTTACTACACAGTCCTGAGCTACTAGCGTAGTGGACACGACTGTGTAGGACTCTGACTTGACGACTAATCCAATGCCAATCAAGGCAATGAGCAAGCATAGCTGGCACTCATGCACCATCTCAATGAGAAGACTGGTCGCTGTCACTCGCTCAATGATGGAGTAAGGATCATCATCTGAATGTGTCATGTGTCACTGCTCCACCATGTGTACCAAAGCCCGCAGACTTTCGGAACATGGGAAACTCCTGACGCTGAAGCTGGTCCTCAAGATGCGCCGATGACAAGGTTGAGCCTACTGTGTCTAGTAGTACATACCCCGGTGACATCTCTCTGTGATGCTGCTCTGAAGAATGCCTCAACCTCTGAAAGACTAGCCAGTCCACTCTGCCCATGCACTACGACCGCTGCCCGGCTGGTGTGAGCCTCGTGCACCAACGCCCCCGGAAGTGTGTAAGGGGAATCCTCATCCGTACACAAATCTTGTGCCACTGCCAGGCCGCCATTGGTTGGAGTCGCGAATGGCATTGCCCACGGAGGTAGGACCTGTACTTGTCCTGATGCGACCTGCTGTTGTGGAAGATGTGGATCAAGCCCTCACGTGGAAGTCGAGCTCGATGACACGCAAGTCCCCACCATGACCACCATGTCGAGATGAAAATGCATGTCATGTGCAGCCACTCTCTCATTTGCATTGGCCTTAGCTGACGATGGGGTACCACAATATGGCAAGGGTGTGGATCATGTCCTTACGGTCACAGGCAATGCCCGATGATCACACCCCCCCCTCGAGAGGTATAGCAACGGAAGCCGAGGAGGTGGAGGATCTATCAAGGCTGGCTTGAGCACGTCGTGCGGAACACTGATGCCACCGCAGCGTACACACATGTCTAGAGTGACACACATGACTACATGAAGTCATGTCATCTTCTGGAGGCATTGTAGTGGCAGAAGAGTGGAGGATCTAAAGGATGGTGGCAGCCTGGGAAATGCTAGTAGGTGGAGCTAGAGGGAGACCATTGGATGAGAAAGGAGGAGAAGATGAGGGATATAAGATGTAGGCCGTCGACGAACTAATTGCAGAAGCACGCTTGGTAATGACGAGGTCACAAAGCTATTGCACCATCTGCCTCAAGCCGTGGATCTCAGCAAGTATGGTCGACAAAGGTCCAACTAGGGGATCTACCAACTTTGGCAGATTCGTTTGTTGTGGAGGACACATGCTCGACCTAGGCCAAAGCCAAGATGGATGCCAGCCATAAGGGCACATCCAACATCGACGCCAACCATGATGTCCATCACCACAGTAGTAATAGGTGAACGTGCCAAACGACTGCTCCCATGATTGTGCACCTATCTCATGCGCTTGACAATGGATAGGTGCCGAGGGTACCTACTCCCGGTGGTGAACACCAAGCTGCAACAGAGGAGGATACTGGTAGACACTGTCATTCCTGTGGGTCACGACGAAAGGGTCAGTAAGTTTGAGCTTACGGGAGGAGCTGCACTACCATGACAGACCCACAAAAGGGAGTCTGACCAGTTGCGACTACTCGTACTCCTACCAGTAATGGAGCAAAAACTGCTCAAAGAATAGAAGGTGTGGCGGCTACAGGTGCGGCTGCTGCTCCAAGCACTAGAGGACCCAACCCTTGAAGATGGACTCGAATACGCCGTCACCTTGCCGGAGTGAGGTGCGGGGTCTAGTTCACAAGCCCTCATGAGACGCTGGTCCACGGCGCATCTCAAAACAAGAGCTGCCACCGACGACAGTCCGCTGTCAGCTGAGAAGGCGACACTACAAACGCTGCAGCAACGGCCCCTCACTATGGTGTTGTTGCAATCCTACTTGCTACTGCGACTGCTGCTACAAAAGCGACTACCGCTGCGACGGTAGTTGTTGTATAATTATGTTTTCCTTTGCTGTTTGTTTCTTCTTGCCCTCACCCCTTTTTTGTTTTCTTTGTTTTTGCTCTTTCCCCTCTTCTTGCCCTAAATCCCTTTTTTTCTCTCTTTCCCCTCTTCTTGCCCGCACTCCCTTCTTTTTTTCTTCTTTTCACTTCACTACACACCCCGGGTTTGCCTATCACCCATTTTTGGATCACCCCCTGGAAAGGGGGAGGTCAGAATTGGGAGGGGGGAGGAAAAAAAATAGGGGGTGAAGTCAGGCCGCCCCCTCACCTCTCTCCTCGCTTGCTCGCTTGGTGAGCGGGCGAGTGAGCGATTGAGCGAGTAATCGAGCGGGTGGAAGGGGGGGGCTCTGTCCACCCTTCTGAGCCCGTCCCTCTGTTGGTCAGCCGACGGGGCAGACAGGGCCGACGGGGCCGACAGGCCCCCTCCAAAGGGGCCCCTCTGTGGGGGCTCGAGGGGGCCCCTCCGAAGGGGGCTGTGAGGCCCCTTCATCAGCAGGAGCTGCGGCGGTGGGTGCAGCTGCTACAGTTGCTGCTGTTGCTGCTACTTCCACCGTTACTACTCTGTGAAATAGCTAGTGCTGCTGCCACTGCTGCTACTACTCTGCGCAACAGCAGCTGTTGCTGTTGTGCGCCGCTGCCGCTACTACGGCTTACTGGTATCTACCACCGCTACTGCTGCTACTTGCTGCTGCCACCTTTGCTACTGTTGCTGTGGGCCGCTGTTGCTACCGCTGCGACTATTGTTGCTGGTGCGTGACATTGTAGCAGCTGATGCTGCTCCTCTTGTCGCTTTTGCTGCTGCTGTACGCCACCGCTAGTGCCTTGACCGCTGCTGCTGTTGCTGCATGGCATAACAGCTGCCATTGCTATTGCTATTGTCGTAGGCGCAAATGCTAAAAATGATGCCGTCCACCTCTGCTGCTGCTGTTACCGCACCTACTACTATTGTTGTAAGCGACTACTCTACCACCACTACTCTTCCTATGGGGCACAGAAGCTGCTGCTGTTGCGACAGTTGCTGCATTTGCTACTTCTACAACTACTACTACTACTACTACTACTACTACTACATCTACTACTACTACTACTACTACTAC
>SZWC01001083.1:115392-128407 GCA_023375785.1 Penium margaritaceum | reverse complement strand
CTACTACTACTACTACTACTACTACATCTACTACTACTACTACTACTACTACTACTACTACTACTACTACTACTACTACTACTATTACTACTACTACTACTACTACTAATACTACTGCTAATGTAGCCGCTACTGCTGCTGTGCGCTGCTCACCGCCCCTGCGGTGTTCACGTGTAGTCACTTTGGGCTCCCTCACGGTGCCGCTAGCTTAGCGCCACGTAGCGCGTTCTCTTTGTGTTCCATCCGCTGTTGCTGCTTGTGCTCGTCACACGCCCCACTATGCTCTGATTCAAAGTTAGAATTTAATTAGGACATGAAGGCCCATGCAAACACAAACATGAGCTCTGTATGTGAGTTCAATGCAAAACGACAAGAATTTGGCTAAGTTTGGAACGCATGATACGAATGAACAAGGAGAGGGTTTCAGATGAGCCCCTAGCTGGCTTATATAGGGGCGCTGACAGCTAGCCACACCGGGCCCCGTCACCCCCGCTGAGTCCAAACGAGTCAGCAGGGAGAGCACATTGTACAGAACACATGAAAAATAAAGGTGGTTTCCTTGAGGCACCGGAATGGCTCGCCGAGTGCCCGGGTCTTGACCACTGGGAAAATACAAGCAGTGTTAGAGTCACCCGAAATTAGCTTCCAGACATCACAAACGGCTTGCGAAACATCGGAAGCCCTACTATAGCCATCGGGTATCCTCGTTGCACTGTTACAGTCCAGCAAGTGTGCGGGTCTCAACCCACCGAGAATATTGTCCTAGCTCCCGACAAGCGAACAGGACTGCCGGAACGCATGGACCGCGTCTCGCCGGCGCAGTCGTAGGTGTTGGAGAAGTCTCGGTACACTCCGGAGACCCGTCGTGTTGTTACGCTCTCCTCCACCCTAAACCACTAACATGGGGTACATGGATAATCCACCGGCATTGGTAGTGACAGGTGGAAGCCACACAAACCAACACCCCCCTTGGCTGACATAGTCGTCAATGCTAGAACAAGTGAGTCAAGGTACGGAACATCAGCGTATGCAAAACTATGGTCTATACAAGTCAACCACACGCACACACACACACACACACACACACACACACACACACACACACACACACACACACAGACATCTGATGCATATCCAAGCCTCTAAAGCAGAATGAAGGTGAGAAGGTCTCCCCATGACACTGGAACACCTTGTCAAGTGTCCGGGTCTCGACCATCCGAGGAGTCATGCACATCATACGCAAGTCTCATGACAAGAGGGTCTCCTCGTGACATTGGCAGTGCCAAAGCCCGGGTCTCGACCGCAACAAGCAATCCAACAGGTGTACGCATGCTGCCCTCAATAGCAACATCAACCAACACACAGGGTCATAGGGGTATCTCCTTGTAACACAGGTGCAACTCACCACGTGTCCGGGTCTCGACCACTATAAGCAATCCAGCTTGCATGCACATGCCACTCGCAGTATGGCCACACACAAAGACACACGATCACATGGTCTCCTCATGACACTGGAACAACCCACCAAGTGTCCGGGTCTCGACCAACCGAGTGCTCACATACAAATGTAGCCATGCAGGCACGTAGCATGAGCCACATGCCGGCTGCTGTAGTATGCTCATAGTAGAGCACTGACCCCTTACCATGCATCTCCCATAACGGCACGTCAGGTCGAGGTCCACACAACATCAACAACCCGGTGCAATGAGCTACACAACTAGCACATCATGCATATCAGTAAAACGAGAAGCCACATCGACGACGAGCGTATGTGGAAGCATGCATCTCTCAAAGTATTCTCTCTCCTGTTTCATCCACGCAATAGCTAATGATCGCATGCTGAAATCGGGAGGCACTCTGTCTGGTAGAACTGAGCATGACTGGGCTCACGCCAATCTTGCACCCGGCTGAGACGCCAATGATGCGTGACTGACAATCGTGTGTGCCTTTAACTTCATATCAGCTTAGTCACGTGCAGTGATGGTGTGTGTAAATGAATGAAGTCAAGAGGTCACTTGAGTGTTCAACAAACACAACCAACTGTCGGTCCTCTGGCAGTTCTCACTGAGAAAACCCCACAGGCCAGAAAAGAGTGAATTTTCTTGATTGGTCGGTAGACAAAGCAACAAGCCTCACAGAGGTGAGGGCCTAAGTTAGTGTTGGAGGGGTCTCTCTCCAAACCTCATTCTTGCTGTGCATTCAATCACTTCTTCCTTCCAGGTGCAGTTTTGGTGCTAACTCTCGCGCGAGCACTTCTGAGAAACAAACCAGAGCTCTCAGACGTAGGCTCAAGTGCAGCAGACAAAGGGGGCAGCAGAACCGTTGTCGCTCTGCATTAGCTACAGTGGCAAGCAACGAGCGTGGGTTCCCGCACGCTGCATCAACAACGTTATTGCCTCAACCTGTGCACTAGATAGGTTCCCTTTTACCTCGGCTATGTCCATGCTTGTGTAGATCCCTCATGCGGACCTAGTTGGATCTGGAGCACCGACGACTGGTGGCTCTACCCACTAGCAGCTGCATGACAGCTGCCACAACGCCCCTGGTGCTTGCCGGGGCGCATTGTAGTTTTCCTACAATCGCTAGAGTTTTCTCAGTGGACTGGCTCACGAGCCCGATTTTCATGCCTTGTATTGTGTGTCAACCAATCGATGTCCGACCTATGCGTGTGACCAGTCATAGTTTCCAGCTTGGGATTATGCACTTCTATGTTTTCATAGGGTTGTGTTTGGATGCATGTGCACATAATTACGGCCAAAACAGTGGTTTTGGGCCAGGTTGAGGACAAACTAAGAGTTCTGCATGCATTACCCTTTGTGGGACGTGACATGTATTTATGCTATGTGTGCTAACATTGGTCTAGGTCATGCAGACCCACGCTAGATAGCGCACGAGCTCTGGTGGTGCGCGAGAGAATGGCAGCTCAAAGATTTGGCTAAGTGTGGAATGCATGAGTTCAGAAACAAGGGAGAGAGTACCATGAGCCCTATGAAGAGCTTATGAACTAGGGACTGGTGGCTAGTCCACCAGGCCCCGTCATCCCTGTTGTGCCAAAGAACGCAAATGGGGAATGCATATCAGAGAACGTGAATCCACAGAAGGGAGGTCTCCCGAGGCACTGGAACAGTCAAATGTGTGCCCGGCTTTATGCCCAAAACACATCCTGACTCTAGGCTGATAAACTGGCATCACCGGTTAGCTAAGCTAGGCTTGTTTAGGCCTCCTGAGATGCTGGAACATGTAATCAGGCATCTTGATCTCGGCCGCATGCAAACTAAAAATTTCTGATAAATAGTCAACAAAGACATGATCAGTTAGTACTGCGTCTTCTGAGGTACCAGTACAAACTACCGTGTACCCGGGTCACCACCACAGGGAGAATGTACAACCTGTCAGGGACAACATGTATCAAATCATCATGGGGTCTCACTGGCACAAACCACCAGTGCTCGGGTCGCGACCACCAGGATAGCTCTGTCAGCCATGCATGGGTCAACTAGATGGTTAGAACGCACCATGCTTGTCACATAAGGAGTGACGTAGCTGTTGTAGAACCATGGACACAAACTAGGAAGCTCTCATCACACAAGACTAAATGACAATCAAAAAGCTTAAAGCACATACACCAACACTCCCCGTGGGTTGCAAGAGATGTCTTCAAGGTACTAGCTGAGAAGATACATGTGCTCCCCCTCAATGAGAGAGTCCTAGGAACATGAACACCGATGTGTTAGGATACCGTACTGTCCCTCACTTTCGTGCAAACTAATTATTTTCATTCGCCCACGTGTTCTTTAAAGATTTCGAAAGTCCATGTGAGGGTTACTTCTAATATTTCTGGCCCCTTTGTGAAAATTCCGCCTTGTGTGCTTTCATTTTAATTTCACAATCAAGTTGGGTCAATTCTGAGATTTAGACAGGGCATGGTGAGCGACACCTCACTATCTGTTTAATCCTGCACGGATGCCGTCGCGCTGCTCGGCAGCGCGACTGCATCCAGAGTTCGCGCGTTGTAGGTGTGCCGGGGGGGGAGGGGGGGGGGGACAGCGCATCACACGCGGGCATTACTCGAGGGCTCGATGCGTCACGGTGTCGTGTCGCATCGAGCCCTCAACCAGACTGCACGGTCAGCCGTCAGATGGCGACATGCCATCTGACGGCTACCGAGGTCCTCAAGTTGAACGCCCGAACTTCGCGAAGCGAAGTTCGAGCGTTCGAAAAAAAAAGGGGACACCTGGACTAGACTGATGGGCGAAAGTCAGTACCCCAGATTCATTCCCAGACAAGGATGGGCGACCACCCGGGTAATCAAAAAATGCCATTATTTGGGTGAAAGTAAAAAGCAGTAAATTCAGTTTTAAAAATTGAACGAAAGTGAGGGACAGTACGGTAAATCTGCTCCCCCTGGATGCAGAAGGCCATGAACCTGTTGCCTGTAGATAATAGTGCATCTCCCCCTGGCTCAAACAATATTGGGAAGGATAATGAAACGATGACTATACCTAGCAGTAGCAAGAGATGTGAAAATGTCATCAGATAGATGAGGATGAGGCTACAATGGCTACCATGTGCTCAACTCGCTCATGCCCTGTCTAATTCCTGTCACTCACCACCTCCAGAGTGGTACAAGAAGAGGTTTATCTCACCTCAAAGACATGGAAGCTGCCAGAGATCCCAAGTGGTAGGGTCCAAGGTATCACTCTCATTAAATTAAGAGGGTGCAGGAGTCGAGAAGACGCTGCCGAATGCTCCAGGGCTAAGAGAGGAGAGAGAGGAAGAATCCCCCACATCTCGAAGGTGCCAGAGGTGCCAACTAGCAGACTACGAAGCAGTGAAGGTGGAGAGGATGGTGCTGGAAGGTCCTGGAGTGGAGGATGGAGACGGAGCTGGATCTGTGTATGTGGAACTCAGTCCTTTAGTCGGTACAATAACTGCATACTCCAATGTGCGTAGGTGCTCCTGTGTTACCGCCAACTCACCCTAGAGAAGAGAGGCACACTCTCGCATCTCGGCATGATCCTCCTCAGTGACTATGTAAAGCTCAAACTCAACATCCTCGAGTACTGTTGAGACCTCACAATAGATGGTAGACAAGGATTCTACCACTCAGCGTAGCACCTCCACCTCTATCTCTGCAGCCTAAGACTGAGTAACTGCAGCGGCCGCGTCTCCTAAAAAGGCACATCTCCACAGAACCTAGCACTTGGACAGATGGTCAACTTGTGAACCTGGAGAAGAGAGAGATGGTACACATGCAAGGGAAAAGAATGGGGATAAGCCAAAGGAATTCTCTAAGCTGTCCCGGGTGTCATTCCATCGACCTTCCAACTAGCAGACTACGAAGCAGTGCAGGTGGAGAGGATGGTGCTGGAAGGTCGAAGCTGAGGCATCCATTGCCTCAGGATCCTCATCCTATGAGCCATTTTCTGAGGGTGCAATGGAGCCATCTGAGCTGTATCTACTACTGCCCTTAGTGAGTAGCTCAGCCGACAAACTCTGTATTGCACATAAGCACTCCTCTACATCCCTCAACTCAAAATCTCTAGTCCTGTATCTATTCACTCCTCCCCATGTCCCCAGTGAAGAGGTACTCAGGTACATCCTATGGTGTGGAGGTGTCATCAGAAAATGTCTTGCAAACCGCAGTGATATAGGTCTCCTGCTCACTGGTGAGAGAGCGGATCTCATCCTCCTCAGAATGGTATTTCAGATAAGGATGACCAGGTCCTGCCACCTCGGTCAAGAGAACAGAATCTGTTGTCACAATCACAGGTGGACAAGACTCCAAGCCCCATCGTATGTTCTTGGACGCTAGAGTGATGCTTCTACCAGCTGCTATATGACCACTGACAGGTTAAGAATCAGTAGACATAGCTGATGCTGTCGATGTAGCTGGTGCTGCCGATGAGGCTGATGCTGGCAATAAAACAGATTCTACAGAAACAGCTGATGCTACCGATGCAGCTGATGCTGCTGATGCCGCTGATGCTAACTGTTGAGCTTATGCTACCAATGTAGCTAATGCTGTAGATAATGTCAATAACGTCAACACAGATGATACAACCAATGCATCTGGTACTGCTGAGGTAGGTTGTGCTGGTGATGTGGCGGATGCAGCAGATGCTTCCAGTGTTATAGATAAAGTCGATGCAACCTATGCAACTATTTCTCCAAATGGTGATGCTGCAGAAGATGGAGGCTCTGTCGCATATGCAACAGATGGAGCTGATATATATCTAGACCAAATGATGATGCTGATGGTGTAGACACCGCTAATGCATCAGCTGCTGCCAAAGCTATTGACACAAACGGTGAAGCTCATGTACCTGGCAGAGATGATATCGTTGGTGCCGCTGATGCTCTTGAAGACGATGATGCTGGAGATGGAGCAACTGATGTAGTCGCAGCTGACATAGGTAGTGAAACTGATGCTCCTAAATGTTCCGACACTGTCCATGTGAATGTGAAAGATCCTGATGAAGACGTCGACACCAATGATGATGCAGGTACACCTGATGGAGATAGTGTGGTCTGTATAGCTAATGTAGCTAGTAAGCATGATGTGGGAGATGAAGACATTGTAGAGGTACCTGATGCCTCTGACGCTATCGACACTAAGGACGTAGTACATGTAGTCATCAGAGGCATTGTTGCAGTACCTGATGCTACCAAAGGTGTTGAAATTGATGATGCTCCCAGTGAAGTTGGTGTAGCGGATGAATCTAACACTGAAGACAAGGCTGAGAATCCAAATGAAGCTGATGCTAGTGGTTATGTTGACACCAAGGGCGTAGCTCGTGTAGCTCTCATAGCAAAGGCAGCTGGTACTATAAGGAAGGCAGGGGGAACAGATGCGGCTGAAGCTGAAGACGATACTTAAGCTGTGGATGATATAGATGACAGTGATGCTGCTGATATTGGTGAAGCAGAAAATAGAGGAGCTGGTGTGGCTGATGCAGCTGGCATAGGTGAGGCAGCTGGTGCTGTAGACAAGGTAGGGGCTGCAGAGGACGCTATTGCTACAAATGAAGTGGTTGCAACAGATGGGGAAGCTGGTGCACCTGGTGCAACTGTTGCAACTGATACAACTTGTATTATTGATGATGCGAAAAGCATGAAAGTAGAAAGTGTGGACGAGATGGATACTGCCAATGTTACTGAAGATGTAGAATCTGCCAAGGATGTAGATGTTTTCGATGCTGCTATTGCCGTAGATGTTGTAGAGGACGCTATGCTGGTGATGTAGTAGATGCAGTACATGGGGTAGCTGGTAAAAATGGTGCCGCTGTGAGAGCTAATGTAGCTGGTACTGTAGATGATGAAAAAAGGGTGGATTTAGACAATGTGGATAAGATGGATACCGCCGATGCTGTTGAATACGTGGACACTCTAGTAGATGCTGACACTACCAATTCTACTGATGTCATAGATGTTGCAAAGGAATTTGATGCCGGAGATGCAACAGATGTAGCAGAGGGGAGAGTTGGTGTACCTAGTGCAGCTGCCACAGTTGATGCAGCTGAAAATGAAGCGGATGCAGAAAACAAGGATATACATAGTCTGGATGAGGCTGATGCTGCCGATGCTCTTGGACCTACTCTAACTAATGCAACACTAGGTGCTCCTACTCCATCCTGTTGCAGTTGATGTCGAAGTGGACGGATGTACACCCCCCCATCGACTGATGTAATGACAGAAGCCAGTGGAGATGACAACATGCTAGTGACAAGACGAACATGAAACGCACGGCACAGATGACGTCGTCTAGCAAGAGGCTGATTTGAAGAGGATATAGGAAGTGGCTCAACCATCGGGAGCATGACACTAGTGTTGAATGTGTTTGCCTCTTGTTCAGTGTCGTATGAAGGATCAGGAATGCTCTACCCCTTGTGGAGGTATGACCCCTGGATCTGTTGTAGTGTGAGTCAACTTTGCCGTGTCTCATGCGAGGTATGACCTGTGAGTGCACCATGTGGGTGAATGGTTAATTTGGCCATTCCGTTGATTTGGCCAAGTGAGAGGTCATGATTTTGATCCTGGTGTCATGCACATCGTGGTGGTTATGGAAGTTTTCAAAAAAAAAAGTCTGTAGCTTCTTGGAAGCTACATGGTTGATCAGTCACCTTGGCACTAGGATGCTTATGTGTCAAGCCCAAAGCGCAAGTCTATTGGTGATGTGGCAGGGTCGGGCCACTTCTCAAGAATGTAATTTGACTTCTAGGACTGGAAAGACAGCTATAAAAGGACTTGTCTCGCATGTTAATCAGCTAACCCTTGCTTGATGCTCTCTTACGTATTGACAATTTGAGCTCTTCTTGAGATGCAATGCTAAGGCGTTATTACTCTTGAAGGTGAAGTGTATACCTCATTAAGTTTGGGGTGCATGACACATGCCTGCAAAGGAAAAAGGTATAGAACCTTTGTGAGCTTTTTGATCTTGCGGTTTCTCTGCCGGAGGTGGTTAGCTCAATAGCTAGCAAAGGGTTATGGGTGCATGCCTCTGGCTAGAAAAGTTTCATGCACGCAACCGCCAAGTCACAAGAAGTGAGAGCTCTTTCACTCTCAGCCAAACTCTCTGTTTAGAGGTCAACATCAGCAAGAGGGGAATGCAGCACATCTGCTCCTTTTTGCCTTGGGAGCTGAAATCAGCCTACATCACCCTACATCAGCATACATCTGTTGCAACAGCCAATGTGAACAGGGCAAGCACTTGCCTCTTCTCACCAACAGCCTATAGGAGCCTCAAATACAGGTGCATCAACATTAACAATAGGTGCAGCGATTGTAGGAGTGTCGTTGTAGGGATGGCATGGACAAGGGAACAAGGGAACTATTGTCCCATCCTCAAGTTTGATGGAGAGGGATTTGTGCTCTGGAAGTGGCCGTTTGAGATCATCATGGATGATAGAGACTTGGTAGGATACTTTGACGGAACTATCCCAACACCAAAGGAGGAGGGTGGTGACCTTATGGTATGGGTCAAGATCAACAAGAAGGCTCTCACCGTTCTTGTGTCTTCCATACAACCCTCAGCCCTTTCACACATCAGCAGTTGTACAGTGGCAACAGCGGCATGTATCACACTAGGGAAGGTGTTTCAGTTCTCCTCACTGGCCAACAGTCTCTTCATTCTACATAACCTCATCAACATAAGGCATAGTATAGAGTAGGATGTCTCCACCTTTATGCAAAAGTTTGCGAGGCTCTTGAAGCCACTGGCATGGGATGGGACCTGATATCCGATATACAGGCCATTTCTTTCATGACGCAGTCGGGGAGCTGGGGTCCCATGATCATAGTGAGCAAGTTTCCTGAAAAACTGTCTCGGAGTATGTGTGGAATGAAGGCATGCATTGCAGCAGTAGTGAAAAAAACGTGGCTGCCCTTACCTCACAGAACAGTGGAACCTTCCGTAGTACCTCTTCCTCTTCATCCAAGGGAAAAAACATCACTAGTAATAGTAGAAGAGGTCAAAAGCACCAAGGAAACTGCCATAACTGTTGCAAGGCTAGACACTAGGCTCGGAAGTGTCCGAAAATCAAGAAGGAGGGAGGAGACAGGGATGAATGAAGATGGGGTAATGGTGGGAAGAATCCCACAAGCTTCATGGATGAGTGTAAGTCCAACAAAGAGAGGGCGATACTCAGGCCAGGAGCCTACCACCTTGACTCGAGCAAAAACTACCACACCACTTACGAGAAGAGAGACTTCATCTCTCTTGCTCCATGCTGTAAAAACTTCAGAGTCGCCAAGTGTTGAAATAGTATGCACCTTGTCCACTGCCTAGCTAGCTAGCTACACATACAGACAAGGCATGCACTGCTCTATGGAGTATGTCTCCTTGGTCTATTCTAAGGTGGGAGAATGCACTGCCCATAATGGGTATGTCCCCTGTGGCTCATCATAGGAACCATACCTTTTTGGCTTGGTTGATTAGGCACCGGAGTCTCAAACCAGACATCGCGGGTTCAAACTCCGCAACGGCCGCAATTTTCTTTGTGGCCAAAAGAGTGACAAGAAACTTCTAGGAAGCTTACTAGAGCCTGCCTTGAGGATGACACTTGGCGGTCTAAGGACGCGCCAAGTAGGAATGTAGGTTGAGGTTGGCTCCAGTGGAGCCACTACAAGCAGAAGCTTTAGCAAAGCTGTGCAAGNCCGGAGTCTCAAACCAGACATCGCGGGTTCAAACTCCGCAACGGCCGCAATTTTCTTTGTGGCCAAAAGAGTGACAAGAAACTTCTAGGAAGCTTACTAGAGCCTGCCTTGAGGATGACACTTGGCGGTCTAAGGACGCGCCAAGTAGGAATGTAGGTTGAGGTTGGCTCCAGTGGAGCCACTACAAGCAGAAGCTTTAGCAAAGCTGTGCAAGTATAAAAGCCTGTACCTTGCATGCATCCATTTACACTTCTTGCCTTTGAGACTCCTCAAAGAGTGTCCAACCAAAGGTAGACACTAAAGACCAACATGCGGACTTCGTGAGGTTGCAAACCAAACAAACTTAAAGTGTGGATCCCTCGTTCGAGGGTGATATGTTATCTTGGTTGCAATACCAAGAGCAGTTGGCGGCCTCCCATGTCGGGACCCGTTCTCTAGACCATTGCTATCCGGCGCATTGACAAAGGGTTATGGGCCCACACTTCTGGTTCTAAGGCACGCTTCCAAGACCGACTAGCACGTGGTCTTGCAGGGCGCACAGGTACAACAGGGACACGATCATCGGACGGCTCCATCTGCTCCATCGGCTCCATCGGCTTCTTCAGGAAGGGTGCACGCACGTGGCGGACTAGGGGACGAGGAATCGCTCTGTCCATGTTGGACAAGACCCTCAAGCGCCAACGAGATTAAGCTCTATCCCTTTTTAGAACGTGGTACGACCCCGAGTCCGTTCCTTCATGACGGCACCATCGCATTAGCCGATCATCGGCGGGAGGGGTATGCAACGGAACCAACTGCACCTTTGACAACGGTCGCAGTCAGCAGCCTCATCAGCCTCATCGGCGTCAACAAAATAGAGTAGCAACGAAGCAAAAAAGACAAGCAACCGCAAGAAATGGCGGATCCGACTCCAGCCCGCCTTGAGGCGGGTATGTCCAGATTCACGGGGACAGGTTTTCCCTTGTGGAAATGGCAGTTTGAGATTGTCATGAACGTGCGTGGCTACCTCGACATCCTAAAAGGGACCAAGATAGCACCAGCCGATGCAACCGTGACGACGCATGCGACTGACCTTGCAGCATGGATTATGAAGAAC
Source organism: Penium margaritaceum (assembly GCA_023375785.1). Lineage (NCBI taxonomy): Eukaryota > Viridiplantae > Streptophyta > Zygnematophyceae > Desmidiales > Peniaceae > Penium > Penium margaritaceum. The sequence goes on along the minus strand of SZWC01001083.1, from coordinate 117,156 downwards.
AACATGGATCTCGCCATTCTTGTGACGTCCATCAACGAGACTCAACACTCCCACATCACAGGATGCACGTCGGCTGCCGAGGCCTACGCAAAACTCGCACGCGTGCATCAATCAAATGCCCTAGCAAACCGACTCTTCATCTTCCAACGGTTGATGTCGATGAGGGTGAGCGAAGGAGAATCGATACCCGCATTTTTGCAGTCGTTCGGCAACGTGCTGTAAGAGGTCCAGCAAATAGAATGGAATCTCGACTCCAACATGCGTGCCATGTTCTTTCTAATGGCGCTGCCGGAAAGCTGGGGGTACAGATCACCGTATTTGGCGGTTGGAAGGAGGAAGATCTGACGTACGAGGCTGTCGCCGAACACGTTCGCAACGAGTCCATGGGACGTAGTGGCTCTGAGGCAAACATCTCAGCCTATGCCTCTCGCTTTGGTGGACAAAGTGCAAGCTCTTGCTCCAGTCAAGGCAACAGCGGAAGCGGTGGCGGTGGAGGGAAAGGCAATGGTGGCGGGAAGAGTTCCAAGAGGCCCGGCAACTGTCACAACTGTGGCAAGGCTGGGCACTGGGCTAGGGACTGTCGTAGTCCCAAGAGAGAAGGCGGGAACAAAGGTGGAAAGGAGAAGAAGGAGCTCACCAACATGATGGCTAGGGGGCTCCCCATGATGGGCGCAGCGATCCTTAGGCCCGGGGCATTCGCCCTTGACTCGGGCACCAACCACCACTCATCAAAAGAGAAGGGTGGATTTGTGTCCATGGCCGAATCTGTCATGCGCATCAAGTGTGCAAACGGTGGCGTCGTCCAAGCCATGGGCGAAGGGGACAAGGTGATCACGTTCAACATGAATGGTGCGGAGAAGGCAGTCAACCTTCAAAAGGTGGTGTACATGCCCTCCTTTGCAGCCAACTTGCTGTCCGTCTCACAAATCACCGACAACAACATGACACTGGTGTTCACAAGGAACAAGGAAGCGGTGGCCAACAACATGACACTGGTGTTCCAGATTTTGTACACCAAAGACGACCTCATGCTTCAAGTTCCAAGAGTTGACGGCCTCTACGTGCTTCAAACCAAAGTCACCAAGGCGTCAGATGAGAGACTTGCATGTGCTACCAAGACAGTGGCACCGGAGCCGAAGGATGCACCACTGGCGACCTCTGCGGCCGCCACATCAACCAAGGACACAGATGCTGAGCTGTGGCACCGGCGATTTGGCCACGTGGCCAACAGCACACTGCAAAAGATGCAAGAGCAAGAGGTAGTCCGCAGAATAGAAGGGTGCACTATGAAGCATGGCGAAGGGTGTACATTGTGTGAACCATGCCTCCAAGCGAACGCAAAGAAGAAGCCGTTTGGGAGAGGAGGTCAAGGAGCGGAGCACGTCTTGGAACTGATACACGATGACATGTGTGGACCCTTCCGCACACCATCTAACGGAGGAAGCAAGTACTTTCTGACCTTCATTGACGGCCACAGCCGCAAGTTGTGGATCTACTTCCTCAAAACAAAGGGAGAGGTCAAGGAGAAGCTCCTCGAGTTCGTCGCCATGGTGGAGCGGCAAACGTCCAAGAAGGTGAAGGCGCTCCGAAGTGACAACGGGGGTGAGTACGAGGCATGCAAGCCTTGGCTCAAGCATCATGGCATCCGCCACGAGCAAAACACCCCTTACAACCCCCAAAGCAACGGCGTTGCCGAGAGGATGAACCAGACCGTACTCAGCATGGTGCGAAGCATGCTCTTCGACGCCAAGCTCCCACCTCGCT
>SZWC01001083.1:64738-106891 GCA_023375785.1 Penium margaritaceum | reverse complement strand
TCACTGAGGTTGTAGCTACAAGTTCCCCCGGACATGAAAGGGGTCAACTGCCTAATATGACCATCATTGGCATGTAAGGAATCACTAGAAAGCTTTTGAGATAACCTACCTATCACATCCACTCATGTCTCATTTTGTGACACATAGGATTCAGGAAACAAAAATGGCTCTCAGATGTAGATTTATCCAGATTTCGGGCTGAAGCTTAAAGTATGACATGTTTGAAAATTTCAAAGTTGTTTTTGCACAAAAATACCACCATTATATTCAGCATCCTCTGGCACATATCGCTCCAATGTTTTCTTAATTTGGACAACCTTCATGCTAAAATCATCATTGTAGGTGACAACTTCAACACTAGGTCCGGAAAACAGCGAGAGTGATGTGCGGTTTGCTCTACGTCATGCCACAAGATACTGTGATCGACTTCTGACCCTTTCTGGGTCAAGGAGGGACCGCGACTATATCAGAACCACGCCAGGTCTGGGAGCTTTTCCTGATACTGCCCGTTGCGAAGACCTATGCCACGAGGGCGGCTCAACTTCGTGAGTTCCACTCCCTCTACCAGGGTCCATGGAGCTCTCAGCAGATTACTAGAGACACGCCATGCACCTTTACACGTGCCTTGGGACTGGTGGTGGGATGTAACTGTGGGCACTTGATGCCATCATGATGGGGACGCACTTGGATCACCTGAAGCATTATATTGGCTTCGATGGTATGACTCTCTCTGAGTCATGAGTGTCACTGCATCTACTTCCTTGGGCTCATCGCTACTTTCTCAAGGAAAAATCGGCTCATGAGGCTGCTCTCGCCAATCAGCAGATGACTCCTCCTACGCGTCTGTCCCAGTTCACCAATCCCACCTCCATCACTTTGTCCTCCTCCTCTATCCCAAGCCGCCAGACTCAGGGTATTTCAGCGACCGCACATGGAAAGTAGGGGAAAAAGAGATGCAGTAATGGATAGCAACATCAGCAACATCACCCAATGAGTAGTGGTAGTGGACATTTTTTCCACTGCTACAACAGTGGGGGTAGTCATGGCTACACAGAGTGTGAGCAACCCCCTGATTGGCCTCAGATCATGTGTGGCCTCTGGATGGCACATGCACAATGGATGTCCTTCGTGACCACACGGACGGATCGGGTCATGCCCATGACTGTAGCAGACGTAGCCGCTTCACTAGGCAGCAGTGGTGATATGGACCCTTGGGATTGCACTATTGCGGAGCTATGTCAGTTATTGGGGCTTTGTACTTAGGGAGTTGCGAGTTTTTTTTCACAGCCAGGTGGTCCCTAGTTAGCTCGTCCTACTCTCTCTATTGCCCGTCATGATGCTTTTGGGAACCTCAGTTAGATTGTGATGAGGATGGACCTGACAATACTGATTGGCTTGATGAGTCACAAGTCCGTGCAGTTCATCGTTGTCCAATTTCCTCTCCTTCACGTCCAGTAAAGGCAGAGTGTTTTATGGAAAAAAAAAATCAGTATTGACGACTGGCTGTGAATCGAGTGGTCCCTGGATCATTAAATTTGGTGCCACCCATCACATGACTTGTCATGGTTGTGGCTTTGTCGTGCTTGGTCCTGCTACGTCCATTTGGTCCACTTGCACAGGGTCTAGTAAGGCATTGCCTGTGTAGGGAGTTGAGGTTGTGTGGTTCGATGGTCTGTATGGCCCCTTGTATACTTCCCATGTGCTCTTTGTACCTCCTCTTGCGCTTAACCTGCTCTCTATTTGTGAATGCACCAGGATGGGTTTCACTGTTTAGCACTCTACTTCTTCTCGCTCTCTCTTCCACAGGTTTCTTTGTCACTGATGTTCTCTCCCCTGAGCACCTGCGCTTGCTACATCACCGCCTTTATCAAGTGAGCTCGGACAATGTGTCCAAGCTCATTTGAAATCAGCCAGCCCTCGATCCTGACGCGACTTTCTTTGAGAAGCAGCACAACACCGATTGTCTTTGTAGCGTCCAGGGTAAGATGTACCCTTGCTCTATCCCTGACTCCACTTCCTGGGCACTGCGTCCGCTAGAGTTGGTCCAATCGGACCGTCTTGGTCCCCTTCCAGTCAAGTCCCTCTCAGATCGGGGTTGGTATGTTCTTACCGTGAGTGATGAATTCACCCGGATGTGGTGGGTCTACAGCCTCTGCCGCAAGAGTGATGCTGCCTTGGCTGTCCGCCTGTGGCTGCTGATGGCTGAGCGTTAGTCTCATCACAACCTTCCCATGTTTTGCGATGAACTCAATCATGTTCAAGGTACCTTTGGTCGATGATTTGATCTGGCCAAACTTAAATACCAGAAGGTGCTAATAGAATTAAGAAAATCCACAAGATGTGGAAGCAAGTAGGTGAATCATGGAATTTACGATGTATTCTATACGGATTCTATGTTTACTACAATCTCGGCTTGTATTCATTGAGCCTTTTCATTAGGAGGAGTGGAAGCAACATGAAAACATAACTAGGACACCTAGCTGGTGCTCTTGTGAAGTTACTGGCTGACATCGGAGGAGATGGCTCCTTCTTTAGCCTTAGATTTACCCGATAGGTAGGCCTAAATAATAAATCATCAAGCGGCACAGTTGTCAACGGTGACAACCGTACGGTACCCGTACCTGTTCTTGGTGCCTGTGAAAAAAAATGTATTAAAGGGTACTCAAATATTCTCACGTTGTAGGTGATCAAGTTTATTGACACCTTTGATGTGATTTTAGGCAATCCCTGGCTCCACAAAAAAACTCTAATGGCCACAAAACACTCTAATGTTTCTAAGCACTTCATACTCCAAAAGGGGTACATTTGCTTTGCTGTGATTCCAAGGACAGAATTATCACTGGCCTGAATTCAAGTACATACTAGATGGGCTACGATGCAGGTTAAGAAACACGTTCGACAGGGTTCTTGATAATTCTTGGCTCAGCTACAGAAAGTGAAGGAAAATTTGAAGGAAGATACATTGTATGAGATCAAATCTTTGCGGGCGGAATTCTGGGACGTATTCCAAGACCCACCGGCTGGATTTCCACCAAAAGAAAACTTGGGCCACATAATTCTATAACAATCAGAGACAACTCCACCGTTTAGATCCATGTATCATCTCATTTCGGTTGTGCCAAGAACAGGTCCTTGATTCATGGATTCATGGAAGAGATTTTTTTCCCTTGGAGTTCTTGGCACAGGCTACAAGTTACTGTATGAGGAAAACGTTGTGCAAAGATGATCTCCAAGTTCCACAATCCACCAATAGTAGGTTATGTGGGTTCTCCAAATATATGAAAGATAATTTCAGACCACTCTTGTTGGTCAGGATGGAGTGTCAATACCCGTATCTTTTGTGTGACATTAGATTAATGTCTTTGAAGAAAATATAGTGATAAAAAGACCACTCGACTCCTCCAATAGCCTGCCATCCTTGAGACTCCATGGGAGTGCGTCAGCAAGAATTTTTTTATTGGTCTTCTGGAAACGGCCCATTTTCATAATGCAATACTAGTGGTCACCAATATTCCAATGACGATGACACGTATTATTCATGCAACCATTGACGTGAACAAAGAGGAGACCCCTTGTCTCTTCTTCAAGGATGCCGTGAAGTATCACGGCTTGCTGTTGCGCATTATCTCCGATCGAGATGGAACATATGCTAGTACATTCTAGAAAAAGATACATGAGTACTTTGGCAGGGAGTTCTAAATATTGACGATGTTTCACCCTCAAACGAAAAAACAAACAAAGTGAAAGAGTCATACTTGCCAAGCAATTACACCACATGTACGTGGACCTTGCCATGAATGACTAGGAAACATTTCTTGTACCGATAAAGTCTACAGTGAACAGCTCGGTGAACACGTCCACGTAGTTTACACTGTTTGTGTTGAATGTTGGTTGACATCTAGTGTTTTCCTCTTCATTGGTTAAGAGTGGAAGCACAGAAGGACATGTTCCTTCTACGCAAGCCTTTGGCGGGAGCATAGACTCCTTGCTATAGGAGGTGCAGTGTCACCTTCAAGCACTTTGTCAATGACAAAAAACATATGTTGACAAAATTTATTGTCAGGTCTTGTTTGACATTAGTGACAAGGTTCTCCTTAGCAATAAGAACCTTTGGTAGAACTGGTGGGGAATGAAAAAACTTCTATTGAATTGGGTTGGGCCATTTCCCATCGTTGCACGTATCATGTCACTGGCATACCAATTGATGCTTCTGTCGAGTATGAATATACATGATAGCTTTCATCTGAGCACGATGGATCCATACACAGTAGAAGGAATTGTTTAGTCACCACCAAAAGTCTTTACTGCCAACGGCCAATACAAGATCATTTATATGCTCCAACACCAAGAGCCTTGACTTCGTTCATGGGTTTTCATGGAATACAGCATTCATTGGGTTCGTTGAGGAACTGAACATTTCTCATGGGAGCCTAAATCTTCCTTGCCCATTAGGGTGGTTATTGAGTACTGAAGCGAGCTGACAACTCGCACACATTGACATGTGGCAAGGTATACCGCATGAACACAAAAATAGTGAACAACATTTCCTCTGAGCTGCATTCATGGACAGCTACCATAGGAGGTTGTAGGTGCGCAACATGGTTGTCGCATAGACACCTTTTTGTCCGTTGACTCCGCCACCCAACCAACAGAGCCTGTCACTCCATTTGCTGACCCGATTGACCAATCCAGCAGTTCTGCGGCTCCTGAGTCGGTCACTCCAGTGGAGTGACCAGTCGTGTCCTTGCCTTCTTGAGCCCAGCGCATGCACTCTTCTAGTATTGATTTGACATACTCACACCCTCTTGGTGGTTGTCTTTGTCCACGAACCCCAGTGCCTCGAGCAGGCATGCATCCTGCCATTACCCAGTCACCCTCAGCCACTACCCTCCGTCCCACACCCCCATCTCATACTGTGATAAGTGGGGATCCACAGACGAAGGCCTTGGGTCTCACTGCCCTTGCCTTCCTCACAGTGGATACTCATCCTGGATGAACATTCGGTTATGCCGTGATTTCTTATGAGAATTTATGGCCTGTCTCTGTCTTGCTGTCTTGTGTTCTATTGGGCATGGGCACCGCTCTTCTGTAGACAACTAGGTCATCTTTGGAGGAAGCCAATCAACCGACCACATTATGGCTGGGATCTCCACCACATGGACATGAGCAATGCCTTCATGCATGGCACTCTCAATTGTGAGGAGCTCTATATGGTCACACCCCTAGCTTTGAAGATAGCACAGGTTGTGTTTGGCAACTACGGAAGGCCCTCTATGGTCTGAAGCAGTCATCTAGGTCCTGGAGCACAGAGATTAGTCGCACCTTCTTGAAAGGTGGCCTGGTGTGCAGCACCGTAGATGAAGCCATCTTCTTCACCCCAGCGGGGACCACCCTAGTCATTGTGCTTTTCTATGTGAATGATGTGCTCATTGCGTCGCCTGACCTTGCCGCTGTCTAGTGAGTGAAGGATCTGCTACCGTCCACTTACAAGATGAAAGGCCTTGGGCATGCACAAGTATTTTTGGACGTGGAGATCGAGCGGGACCGCAGCCAACTGTCCTCATCTTGTTCCCTCTGTGGCCTAACCCTTCTTGTGCTCATCATCCCATTTCTCTGGCTTTACTAGAATGTGGAGGCATGAGCGTATGGAGGATCATGACTTATAGTGTGTATTGTGGATACATGACCTCTACATGTGAAATTTTTACCTACGGGTCATGAGGGACTTTTTTTACTTGCACGTGCCCTGCCTCACTGATTGGTACTGTGACCTCTTGGCTGGTGTACATGTTTGTGCAGATGACGGACGCAGTGGACGTGGACAACAGTAAGCGCTGAGTAATGGAGGGGAAATTGCAACGTTCTGAGAGGCTTGGATCCCGTCTCCTTGTGTGGCATCTCTCACTTGGTAGCAGTGGCGCGGCCAGCTCCATCGACAGCAGCCACCGATGCTCACTTCACCGACATTCATGGACATATGTTCTTGGTAGCATAGAGTCTGCCAAGGTTCAGGCAGTCACAACTCTCATGTGTGATTTTTCTAGCTGATTCTCACTACACAACTTCATTCACATTGTGCATATTTGGTATGAATTAGTTTCTTGTAAAAATGGACAAAGCCCGGATTTGGGGTTGTCCGTCCTCTGGTAGGGTTCACCGAGAAAGCCCCACATGCTAGAAAGCTGTGTGTTTTCCTAATTGGCTGGTAACCTGAGTAACCTGAGTAACCTCAGTAACAAGCCTTAAAGAGATGAGGGGCTAGATAAGTGCAGGACGGGTCTCACACCACACCTCATTCTTGCTGTTGACTCACTTATCTCTCGCTTGCAGGTGCAATTCTGGTGCAAAGTATTGACTGCAAGTTTTCCCTCTCAAAGCTGAGCAGCCAGTGCTGCTCAGGCACCAAGTCTAGACGCAGCAGGCCACGCACTTTAGTCCAAGTACATGAGGCAGCAGAAAATTGTCTTTTCTAGACTAGCACAACATTGTTTCCGTCCCCTAATTCATCCTCTTACCAATTTCCCAGCGAGTGAATGGCGACAAGTCCATAGTTCACGGTGACTCACATACCAACAAAACAAAGAGGACAGAGGTTGTATAAAAAAATTACAACAAGAAACCAACGAGGGAAACATCGCCTTCTCCTGCTCATTATTACACAACTTCTTTAGCACGTGACGTCAGCTCGCAGAAATAACACCATGTGACAGATACAGCCAATGTGGCAAGCCCATCAGTGCTTCTATTTGAGAAACTGTTGGGTAGCTTCCTTGCTGCTGCTGGCGCAGTGACACTGTCCAGTCAGCTTATCCACTAGCAAGCAAGCAGGCGCATGGACCAGCAAGGGTTAGGCTAGGGAGACGTGCAAAGTCTCATAAGCTCCAATAGCCTAGTATTGCAAAAATGACTGAAAAATGATAAGTACACAACATTAAAACCTGTCACGGTGCACGGCGGGTGATGCACACCACAGTGTCAATTTGTTCAAAAACCAGTCCAAATCTACCGTTTTGGCCGTAACTCTGCACACAGGCATCTAAACATAACACTGTCTGAACCTAGAGGTGAAGAATGTTGATCCGGATGCTACAAATGATTGCACACACAATTCTAGCATCAATTGGTGGATACACAATGTAAGACATGCAAATTAGGCTCAACAACAAGTCCACCAAGAAAACTCTAGCCACTGTAAAAAAAACTACAGAGAACCCTAGCAAGCACCCATCTAGCCATGGCAGCCCTCTGGCAGTTAATGGTAAGTGGGGCCACACTTGTCAGTGCTCCGACGCCAGCTAGGTCCGCTTCAGTGGTGTGCACAAGTATGGAAATGACCGAGTGGTCACACTAACCTGTACAAAGAGATGAAGACGACTCACGTTACGCATGTCCATAAACGTACAGAACGGGTGGGCATCGAGATTCTCAACAGTCAATATTCACACCCCAATCTAAGTCACTCTCACGTAAGGGACAAAGCCCGAAAGAACAAATGACCACCATTAGCTTTCCGGGTGCCAATGCCTTGGTCAGGAAGTCAGCCCGCTGCATGTCCGTGCCGACCCAGATGAGGAAGATCACCTTTCTCTTCACAAGATCATGCACAAAGTGATGTTCAACAGCAATGTGCTTCATGCATGCAAGAAACACACCATATTTCTCAATAATAAAAGAAGCGCTCTGGTTGTCACAGTGTGAAACAATCCTACGCACTGGCTGATGCAACTCATGAAACAGACGTTACAGCCACACCACCTCGGTAGCCCCAGCCCCAAGCGCAATATACTCAGGCTCTGATGAGCTATGTGTGACACCACCATGCTTGCTGTTGTGCCATTAAAAAATGGTGCCACCCAGCAAGAACACGTAGCCTGTCCGGGTGCAGCCATCAGGGTTCCACACCCAGTCACTATCTGTGTAGCCATAGACTACCACCAAACAATATTGTCGAAAGCAAAGTCTGAGATAAAGTATGGAGATCATGTATCACACCACTCACACAACCGAGTGAAGGGCTCTTACCCAAGGACACTGCAAGAAATGTGCAAGGAGGTTGATGGCAAAGGCAATGCCGGGTCGTGTGGTAGTGATCAAGTCCATCAGAGAGCCAACGAGGCATGTGTACATGGTCAAGTCTACTGTGTCCCTCTGCTATACTAGACCATCTACCTTAAGGGCATCCTGCCCGTTAGGTGTGATGGGGGTGGGGGCTATGGTAAATGCACCAAGGAGGTAAGAAAACTGCTCCTATACAATGTGGACGAAACATACATGATGCAGCAAGAGTGTGCGTAAGTGATGATCATGTACAATTTCCATCCCAAGAAACACATCTACAAGACCAAGGTCCTTCATCCTATAGGCAGCCTCAAGGACTACCTCTGCCTTCTTCACATCCTCCGCAAAAGGAGACGCAATTAGGAGGTCATCCAAATAGACAAGGATGACAGTGAAGCTCTCACTTTACATCCGAGATAAAGGGACGGGTCTCCATCATTTTGTATGTACCCCACACGTGTTAGTGTGCCAGTGATCTCTTGGTTCCAGCACCGAGGTGACTGCTCCAGGCTAAAGATGTCCTTTGGCAAGTGCCAAACCTTGGAACCAACCCCAAATTTTGGTGGTTGGACCATGTACATCTCCTCCTCTAGACTGCCATGGAGGAACACATGTGGCACAGCTGCTGGGCCACAGCTGTAAAACATGTGCATGCACATGATTAGGTGTAAATCGATATGTTGTGTTTGGATTCGGATCAGGTAAGCCAGAGGGAACAGACGCTTACATGAGATCAGTTGTGGCAGAGGGGAATGATACTGGTAGAGGATCAAGTATGCCCAAAGGACTGGCACTGGCATGGGATCAAGTGTGCCCGAGGGGAATGACACTGGCGTAGTATCAGGTGTGTAAAAGGGGACTGATACCGGCATGAGACCAGGTCTGCAAGAGGGGACTAGCACAGGCACGGGATCAGGTGTGCCAGCGGGGACTGATACTAACACAGGATCAGGGTGGATGGGAAAGTCTATTCCTACAGATGGGTCCCTCTGGACCTCCTCACCTGCAGTCATGTCTCTTGCTGGTGACGATCTAGCCATCTTGCTAGAGGGAACTCATGAGATAACTGGACCCACAGCCAAGATGGTCGGATCATCAGCAGCCAGATATTGGACCACAAGTGAGGAGGCCTGGACAGACTCATCTACAGCAAGACTCCCCCATCTCTTGAGAAGCCACACATGTGGGAACGTGATGTTGACATGGTGTGCCCCTTGTCATGAGTGCCGTTGAGCGTACACCCTGGTTCAACCACTGAGGAGTGGTCAAACACCTGATCTGACTTTAGATTTGGATTACTTCAAACTTTCCATGCAGGATTGAGCTTTGAATTGCTTGATTTCAGTGAGCATTCAGAAAGTTAGCCTAGCCCAAAATTTGTGTGCTGGGAGGGGTGGAATTTGGTACCCACCATAGGTGGCCGGATAATCAACCGCTAGTGATCCGAGTTCCTCTCCAGTGGGCTCCAAAGGCACATGGGCCATGAAGGAATGGATGTGGATGGTCTCCTGGACCTGAGCAAGTCCCTCCCCACGTTGGAATGACAGGGTGGGCGCTTCGACAGGCCACCGTCTAAGCGCCTCCCGTCACTCCCTGTCGTGGCATGGTGGGCGGCTCCACCAAGGGTGACTGCGACAGCCGTGGCAGGGGCCCTACTGCTCCGTTTTGGGCGTACTTAGATTCGTTGGAAAGATTAAATTACATGCTATGAGAATATGATGTAATCTCACTATTAACAAAATTGTGCTTCAATTCATTTCTACTGAATGCAACGTGTTCTACCCACTCACATCCATGATCCTTGTACTACATTCTCTTCACCATTGGAGTCCATTGGCTGCCCCAAACATTGGTAGCTTGAACGAGTGAGAGCTAGGAATCCTTGAGAGTGCCTCCACACCCACAAGTGCCAACAAAGGGTTATGGACCCACGTGCCTAGAAAGATCCTAGCTCCTCAAATTTCACGCAACCGCCGCGCGCCATGGCAATGACCGAGCAAGAGAGTACCGGCGCCGTCTCCAAGTTTGACAGGAACGGCTTCCCTTCCTGGAGGTGGCAGTTTGAGGTCTACCTTGATGACAAGTGACTACTTGAGCTGGTCAATGGTAAAGAGACCGCGCCTCCGGATACCGCGATGCCGGAGGAAGTGGGCAAGTACAAGATGCGCAACAAGAAGGCGCTTGCATTGTCGGTGTTAGCGCTTGCTCTGCCGCAGCGTGTACTGATTTAAGGATGCACGGAGGCTGCAGAGGCTTGGAAGAAGCTTTGCACCATCTACCAGTCCACCAACCTTGCCAACTAGCTCTTCGTCCTCAAGAAGCTCGTCACCCACCGGGCCAACGAAGACGACGACATCATGGAGATCCTATAGAAGGTTGAGTCCCTTACTGCCGAGTGCGTAGCCACCGGATGGAAGGTCGACCCTCAGTTGCAAGCCATGATCCTCCTTCTGGCCTTGCTGGGTAGTTGGAGTCCCATGATTATCGTCGTAGGTGGCTGGTCCACCGATGAGTTGAAGTACCCGAAGGTGGCTGAGTGCGTCCACAATGAATGGATGCAGCGTGGTGGGAGAGAGAGCGGGGCAACATCAAGTTCCGCCTATGCCATCCGCCCTCAAGGTGGAGGGGGAGGCAAGAAGGGGAAGAATGCCAAGCATGGTACAAAGAAAGGTGACAAGAAGGAGGAGTGCTATGCGTGTGGAAAAGAAGGCCACCACGCAGGCAACTGCTCCAACTGGAATTCATACGAGTCGGGGAAGGCTGGAAAGAAGGACGACCTCGTGATGATGGCGAAGGAGTCCGCCAACTTGACAGATCTGGGAGTGTCCGCGATTGACTCTAGATCGGGCCGCCAAAAACAAAGGAACCAGGCGGCCTTCTTCACTTATAGCGCCTCAGAGCGGCACATGACGGTAGCCAACGGAAAAACTGAGTCGGCTATTGGTGAAGGCAACGTTTGCATCAAGATGGATGTGGACGGGGGAGCAATCACGAGCACAACTTACGACATGCTCCACATGCCCAACTTTGGGGCAAATCTACTGTCAGTGAGCCCACTTATCGACAAGGGGCTCGAGATGCTCTTCAACAAGAAGGAGGTCATCATCCGCAAGGAGGGAAATGACAAGGTGATTAGAAGCAAAATGCGAGAGGACGACTTGTACTTGCTCCGTGCAAAGATCCTTGGCAGCCGGGCGGGGCCCGACGTCGCCCACCTCGCGAAGACGGACGGTGGACATCTGGACCTATGGCACCACCAGCCGTGCCACACCGCTCTCGCAACTGTGAGGGACATGGCAAAGAAGGAAGTGGTGCGGGATCTTGAGTTCAAGAGCCTCGACGTCGCGAAGAATGCCGTGTGCGATCCGTGCGTGGTCGGCAAGGCCACACGGCAGCCGTTCGATGGCAAAGGCATACTGCATCAGCAAAGTTGGAGGTGGTCCCCACTGATTTGTACGGACCATCCAAGAGCTCCATCAAGGGTGCTTGCTACTTTTTGACCTTCATCGACAATCAAAGCTGCAAGCTCTACCTCTACATCATCAAGAGGAAGAGTGATGTGCTGACATGCATGCAGGATTTTGTGGCGGCAGTGGAGCGGCAAACTGGCTTCAAGGTGAAGGTGCTCCGGAGTGACAACGGTGGCGAGTATGAGGGCTGCTCAGCATGGACGAAGAGCAAGGGGATCACGTGAAAGAAAACTATGCCATACTCTCTGCAGCAGAACGGCGTCACCGAGAGGGCAAACCGCACCATCCTCAACATGGTCCGGTCCATGTTGAGCGATGCCGGCCTCATGCAACGGTACTAGGGCGAGGTGGCATGGAAAACGGCGTACATTATGAACCTGAAGCTGACAAAGCCGCTAAAGGACACGGAGTCCAAGGTGTGGAAGATGCCATAAGAAGTGTAGAGTGGGAGGAAGTCAACGCTGACTCAGCTCCGCACGTTTTGTTGTGTTGCACATGTTGTTGTGCAGGCACGCAAGGGGCAGGGCAAGCTGGACCCGCAGACTCGCCGGTGCATCTTCGTCGGGTACGAGAGCAGGAGCAAGGCGTACCGGCTCTTTGACCCGCGGAGGCACCAGGTCGTGAAGAGTCACAAAGTCACGTTCAACGAGGACAGCCATTGGATGGACAAGGGCACGGGTCTTTCCAAGAAAGGGGAGTGGCTTCCACTCTTTGTGGGGGAGACGCCGGAGGACACAAAATATGGTGACGTTTGAGCGGCTCGAACCGGCGAGAACCATCCAATGGATGGGGGAGCGGCTGATTTGACTTCAGCTGAATCGGACAATGAGTCCAAAGCGCGGGTAGCAGTGGAGCTAAATGAGGAGGCGGGAAGTGAGCCCGCATCTCCACGGTCCGCGATGTAAGGGTAGGAGGCCAGCAGTGCAAGTGGCGCCGCAAGAGGGTAGAAGCAGCAGCAGTAGCGGTATCAGAAGCAACAGCCTCAACAACAGCAGCCCCAAAGAAGCAGACGCTCAAGGAGGATGGCAAAACGGTACGATGATGCGGATGGCATCTTGACTGGGTTTGCTCAAGTGTTCTTTGCGCAAGAAGAGCCCGAGACCGTAAAGGAGGTGTTGCAACAAAAGGATGGGGCTGAGTGGAAAGGAGCCATAAAATCTGAGCTTGCCTCCCATGAAGAGAATGGTACTTTGCAGCTGATTGACAAGCCGGAGGGCGCAAAAATCATCGGCTCCAAGTGTATCTTCAAGAAGAAGCTCACCAAGGAGGGAAAGGTGGAGTGGTACAAGGCGCGGCTGGTTTCAAAGGGGTACGCCCAGGGGAAAGGTGAACAATACGATGAAACCTTTACACCGGTGGCAAAGGTCTCCTCCATCCGCTCCATCCTCTTGGTGGCGGCGGCGCGCGACTACAAGGCACACCAAATGGACCTGAAAACTGTATTCCTCAACAACGACCTGGACAAGGAGATCCTCATGGAGGTGCCGGAGGGGGTGGACATGCCGCTGGGGAAGGTGTGCTAGATTCGCAAGGCACTCTACGGACTGAAGCAAGCGCCACTCACGTGGTACCTGAAAATGGATGGCTTCATGGCCGAGCTTGGCTTCAAGTGCTGCGAAGTGGATCAGAGCATGTACGTGCAGAAGCAGCTGGGTTTGCACCAGATCGTGGTCTTTTACGTGGATGACCTCATTCTTGTGTCACCAGACATGGCAGAGTTTGTGAACCTGAAGCGACAGCTGGACGGTCGGTTACAAATGACTGACATGGGCGAGCTTGAATGCTACCTTGGTGTCGCCATGAAAAGGGACCGCAAGGCACGCACGCTTGAGATGGAGCAGGCAAAGTATGTGCAAGAGGTGCTCCTCCACTACAACATGGAGTGTGACCCCATTGGCATACCCATGACCACCACGTGTGAGCTGCGCTCGAGCATGGGGCCAAGCACTGACAAGGAGAAGGAGGAGATGGTAGGTGTGCCATATCAGTCTGCTGTGGGGAGCATCATGTACGCCATGGTGGCAACGTGGCCCAACCTGGCCCTTGTAGAGGGCCGAGTGAGCCGCTTTGTTGCTAACCCCGGGCTGCTACATTGGCAAGCGGTGAAGCGGATCCTCTGCTATCTCAAGGCAACAAAACAGTCGCGGCTCAAATTTGGAGGGGGAGCACGTGACGACTCCCTCAAGTTGGTTGGCTACTCCGATGCTGGCTGGGCTGGTGATGTGGATGGTAGAAAATCAACGTCGGGGTACATTTTTATGCTTGGTGGTGCAGCAGTTTCATGGGCAAGCAGAAAGCAAGATTGTGTGGCACTGTCCAGCACGGAAGCGGCGTACATCGCACTTACAAAAGCTGCAAAGGAGGCTGTGTCCGCGGCGGCTGAAAAGGAGATCGGCGTGGCCCAAAGGAAGCCGACGGTACTCATCAGCTTGACGCACAACCCAATGTCATGCGAGTTTCTGCCGCTGATTCGCGGAAATGTTGATCCGCAAAGGAAGGGAGACCCCCCAAGATTGGATCCGCGCAAGGCACACTGGCTCCCGCGGAAAGGCCAGTCGAGCAAGGGGTAGCGTGGAATCAAGTGGCAATGGAAATGGGATAAAGGGAAGCGGGAAGCTACCGCAAGTTGACATTGTCATCTGCGTCAACCTCCCTATGGCTATCTCATGCGCATGATGCGGAAGCGGTGAAAGGGCGGGAAAAAGTAACAAGCGAGATCCGCTGTGGGAAGGGAATTGGTGCCGACCGTAGGAGGAAGCACAATTACGAGATCAATCAGACAAAACAACGGACCCACGCAGCAGTCAGGGGAGCAGCAGCCAGTCAACGCTAAGATGTGCATTAATCAAGGAGAAACATCTGGAGGACGGACCGCAAAAGAACGAAGATTCAAGGAAGAACACGAGGTGCGCACACACAATCCGCAGATGAAGAAGAAGAGACCCAGTAGGAGACAAGAGAAGAAGAATAGTGTCTGGCGTGATCACGGACAAAACCCGCAGTGTGTAGGCACACTGTGTGGAGTCCAGTTAGGAAGAAAGAGGATAATGTGTGAGGGACAAGACCCATGGCACGTAGACGCACCGTGAGGAGTCCCAAGTAGATAAGGCTTAGGAAGCAGTAGCTGGAGTGTGCCTGCAATTGCTCAGTTTGAACCGCTCTTGGACCAGAAATTCGCTATCCATGTAATATGCCTCTGATTATCAAAGACATTCCACCCGCTCTCATTCATAGCTCCAGTGTTCCGCTCCCCTGCCTTTCACCGCCGTTGAGTGACCTGACCGCGGTCAGCGGGACCGAGTGTAGGAGGAACTAAGCTTCCGAGGAGAACTGCCAGCGGTGCCCTTGCTTGTCCGCGGCTGCGGAACGGGGTTCCATGGAGAGGAGCTAGAGGCCACGAGGTGGTGGGCTCGCGTGAGGCAAGAAGTGGACCGCAGAGTGTTGCTCACAGGTGAGGTTCTCATGCATAGGTTAGTCGCAGAGAGTTTTGCTTGAACACAAACTGTCTCAAGGGGGCAAACGTGTGGGAATCTTGGTGTGGGGCCATCTGCATTGGGAGCATGAAATCCGCGGATAGTGCGGAGCCGAGGCATGGGAGAGAGCGAGGAGAGAGACAAGCGCGGTGCTGAACCGGCGCGGAGCAAGATTGGCGTGGAGCAGAACCAACGAGGAGTAGGATCGGCCTGGAGTAGAACCAACGCGGAGCAGAACTAGCGCAGAGCAGAGCCAGTGCGGAGCAAGACGAGCGCGGAGCAAGAAAAGTGCGGAGACATCACGTAACGCGGCAAAATTGGGGGTATCAGTGTCATGATGCGGTGAGCGTGGACAGTTCCTTGCTCTTTTCTGAGCGCAAGTACACGTAACCTTCAGACCAGTCTTTGAAGTTGGCGGCGAGATTTGTTCATCAAGATATCAGGCAATGATACCAACACTAGCAGCGGCAATCACCAGCACGGTGCTTCGTGCTGTGCCGAGCCACTACCCACGCCGGCAGTCGGGACTCTTCTCCCATGCTGTCCCGCACCCCAGTAAGCTCCTCTCCTGGATCTGATCCACTCGCTCAAGACCGGATGGCGACTAAGTGGCTGGAGCAGCTGCACTGGTGACGTATCATGGACGCACTGGGCGAGCGCCTCGAGGTGGAAAGTGTCCACAGCCTTGGTAGTCACAGATCCGTCCAGCACCAACAAGGATGGAAGGGCCAGGAGGACAAGGCCCTTGGAGTGCAGTGGTTCTCCGACGTCCAACCATCGCTGGGGGAATCCTCAGCTAGTGGAGAGCTAGGAGCCTACCGCGGATTGGTCTATCGATGTCGTGGTGGATAACCGCCACCAGGAACTGGCGAGTTGGAACTGCAGAATCCACCAACCCCAGTGCTCAAAATGGTGAATCCCGGGAATCAAGTACCCCGGATTTGTCTATATTGGTCCTGTTGCAACCGCAAGTATATCCGCTGTAGCAGTCCCCAGAGACCAGGTATTTGGGAATCCCGGCGGCCTCCGCACCATCAGAATCCGCTCCACTCCACGTGAACCAGCTGTAGGCAAGTCCTGGAACGATGGAGGAAATGTCTGCGGCACAATCCTCAATGACTGGGCGGACTCCGCTGTAGATGCACCCATTGCAACAGCTCGTGGGGATTACGCAGACAAGTGTGACACTACAGCCCTTGGCTTGAGGACCTATGCGACGGCACACAAGCCAGTCCTAACCTCACCCAGGGACTCCACTGACGGGAACTCCGACGCCACACACCATGGTGGGTGCGAGGCAGTAGCAGCTGAACCTACCACAGGTGATTACGGGTGCTACACAGACAGGGGTTGTGGTGCCCTCCCCTGTACCAGGGGTGCAGCAGCCGATGCACCGACCACCGCCGTCTGCAACAACGGTGCAGGCAGGGACCACGGTGCAGCACTCCGCAATTGTTGCGCAGATAACCCAGACTATCGAGGGCCCTGTCCAAGGAGGAGCCAGAGTCCAATTTCCTCCTCCGGGAGCTCAACCACTGATACATCATCAGCAATTGATTGGGGGCATGGCGCAGGTGGGCTTTATGATGCAATCCTCCACGATGGCCTCGCAACCATGGACGACTCCGCAGCAACCATTCATCCCACATGCAGTAGCAGCCATCCCCGGGGGCAATCCCACCACCCCTGCCCTCTGCGGCCGCTTACCAGCAAATCAACCCGTAGCAACCAGTGGGGACCATGCCACCAGGAGTGATCCTTTAAGCACTACCACCAACGCACCAAACCCATTTGACACACGGCCACTCACACCCGCCACCACAGTAGGTGATAGGGGCCTAGCATTCCGCGGAGACTACGTCAACCCACTCCCTTTAGGCTGCGCCAGTCACAGTCACCAACGTCAGACCGATGCTTCCCTTCAACTCCGCGGCTGTGGCCCCCACTACTCAGACCTATTGGATGCCGCAGCTAACAGAACCACCGGTACAGGGGACCCTTGTCCCGCCCCCTGGGATGGCATTCTTCTCCACATCCTACACCACCTCAGTACCAGTCCACTCTTCTTGGTACATGCCCTAGCCACCCATACAGTCAGGACCTCACATGTCCGCGGGACAGCCCCCAATGCAGATGCATCATGCCGGTTACTCTGCGGCACAACCTTTGACCCTTCCCCCTCCGCACTCTGTGACTGCGCTGACGACTAAACGCAGCACCGTACCTCAGCTACAGTACATCCGCTCCAAACTAACAAACCTAGCATGGCTGGATTCCTTCAAGGGTGCACAGAGGAGGACCCATGGATCTGGCTGAAGCAAATCACCCCCTATGCTAGCTTTGGTCGCATCCCACCCGACCTCTGTCTAGCCACTGCGGAACTCCATTGTCAAGGTGTTGCGGCAGACTGGTACAACACACGTGCACCCTTCCCATCCTTTGAGGACTTCGGCAACGCCCTCATTGAGCGCTTCAAGCATCTTACAAAGGAGGAAGCCCTGAGGAAGACTAAGAAGGAGGTCAAGCGGAAGGATGATGACATCCGTAGATTTCTGCACCAGTTTCTGACATGGGCCGCAATGGCCAAGAACCCTAAAGGGGAAGGCCTTCCGCTCTAGGTCCTCCTATAGAACCTCATCCGTGCCCTACCAGATGCAGTTAGCAGCCTAATGATCGTGGACCGCTACTATTCTCTCCGCGATGCGGTTCAGGATGTTACAGCCATATCCACCCGTCAGTGGTCCACGCGCAAGAATCAGGGCGGTGACACCCACGCAACCGCCTCTTCACACACCCTGCCTCCGCCACAAAAGTCTAAGGCCTACTACACATGTCAGAGCCTGGAACACATGGCCCGCGACTGTCCTCGCCGCCGACAAGTGGCTTCGCGCCCTGATCCAGTCCAGCAAGATCCCATGGTGCAGAAGTAGCACCAGTAGTAAAACCAAACATGGCCAGGGCAGCAGCAGTAGCAACCGCACCCGTATCAACAACCATACCCGCCCGCATCCAGCCAGCCTCAGCTAGGCCAGAGAACTGGACAGGACATCTTGCCAAACCCCCAACCGACCCCAAACCCTGCGGCCGGGGCACGCAATGTTAAGCTGGGTCTGCCTATGGCGGATAACAAGAACACAAAGGTATCCCCCACTCCTGAAGAAGACAAACTCTTCACACAAGCCCGCAAGCTTGGACTCCGCGGATAGGACATGCATGAGGCAGCACAGATGCAGAGTGATCTGCGACAACGGGAAAAAGCCGCCAAAAACGCTACAGGACGCCATCACGGCCCAAACTGTGCGTGCTGCTGACAAACGCCACCCTGCAAATCCGCCGCGTGCCAAAGACATGACAGACACAATACCCTCATCGAGCCCCCATCCTGCCCCAGATGCCACAACCGACACCACAGACCTAGTAGAAAAGCTATTCACCACTCCCATTGCATCTGTGAACTTCTTCGAGTTCCTCTGCATCCATCCGCAGATGGCTCCGTAGCTCAAGGAAGAGTTCATTAGGCCTAATCATCATCTCCAAACTGTCGGCATCTCTCTCAATTGCACCACGCCGTTACATGGCACCCATAATACCTGTTGCATTACCGCGGACGTACCATTGGCCCAGAACACAGAAGAGCTGGACTGGGGATGGGCACCACAGCCTCTGGAATCACCCCGCGGGGACGCCCACCACTACGAGGTAGCTTGCTGTGTGGCCTAGATCTGCTGACATAAGTTCCTTGCCATCATTGACACTAGAGCAACCCATAGCACGGTTGCTATTGTCAATGCGCTGGATAGCAATTGTCTATAAAGCGGGTCCCGACATGGGAGGCCGCCAACCGCTCTTGGTATTGCAACCAAGATAACATATCACCCTCAAACGAGGGATCCACACTTTAGGTTCGTTTGGTTCACAACCTCACGAAGTCTGCATGTTGGTCTTTAGTGTCTACCTTTGGTTGGACACTCTGGGAGGAGTCTTAAAGGCAAGAACTCTAAATGGATGCATGCAAGGTATAGGCTTTCATACTTGTAGAGCTCTGCTAAAGCTTTTGCTTGTAGTGGCTTGACTGGAGCCAACCTCAACCTACAGTCCTACTTGGCACGTCCCTACACCGCCAAGTGTCATCCTTAAGGTAGGATCTACTAAGCTTCCTAGAAGCTTCCTTTCCTAGTTTGGGCCACTAAGAAAAATGCAGCCATAATTGGGTTTGTATCCGCGATCTCTCGTTTGAGATTTGGTGCCTATTTTGCCAAGCCAAAAAGGTATGGTTCCTATGATGAACCACAAGGGACATACCCATTCTGGGCGGTGCATTCCTGGCCCATCTCAGAACAGACCAAGGGGACGTACTCCATAGAGCAGTGCATGCCTTGTCTGTATGTGTGGCTAGCCAGCTAGACAATGGACAAGGTGCATACTATTTCAACAAATCTCTCCCTTGCACTTCTGTCCATCTGTCCCTTACTGGGCTCCATCAATTCCTTGGGGCTCACCCTTCCTCTGCCGCACTCCTCATGCCGAATCCACGAATGCCTGCATAGTGCAAGTCGCACTCTAGCGGCTTGGTCATGCAATCAACAAGCATGCTCTTCGTTTTGGAGTACTGCAAGTCCAACACGTTCTTCATGACAAGGTCACGTGAGTAGTGGTAACATATAGCGATGTGCTTTGTTTGCCGGGAGATGATCTCGTCTTTAGCCATCGAGATGGNATTCCTTGGGGCTCACCCTTCCTCTGCCGCACTCCTCATGCCGAATCCACGAATGCCTGCATAGTGCAAGTCGCACTCTAGCGGCTTGGTCATGCAATCAACAAGCATGCTCTTCGTTTTGGAGTACTGCAAGTCCAACACGTTCTTCATGACAAGGTCACGTGAGTAGTGGTAACATATAGCGATGTGCTTTGTTTGCCGGGAGATGATCTCGTCTTTAGCCATCGAGATGGTGCTCATGTTGTCCACGTGTACGACGGTGGCATCCTTCTTTGGCACACTCATTTTGCCAAGTAGGCTGTGTAGCCATTGAGTCTCCTTGCACACCTCAGACAAAAGAACGTATTCTGCCTCAGCCGTGGACACGCGAACACAATCCTGCTTCCTACTGGCCCATGAGATGGCAGCGCCATTCAAGATGCACACATATCTAGAGGTGGATTTTCTGTCATCAAGATTTCCTCCCCAGTCAGCGTCGGTGTAGCACTTCAGGCGAAGGGGTTCCGTTCCTTCTTGGCCTCCAAGGATGAGGCCCGTGTGACGTGTCTTCTGCAGGTAGCGCAAGATGCACATGATTGCCTGCCAATGTTGTGGCCCAGGGATGGCCAGGAATCTGCTTACTTGTCCCACAGCATAGTAGATGTCCGGACAAGTCTCTACAATGGCGTACATGATGCTACCCATGGCAGACTGGTATGGGATGTCTTGTATCCCCCTTTGTTCTGCTTTGTTGCTTGGCGACATGGAGGCATTCAGCTTTGTGTCGGTTGTCATTGGGGTGCTGACAGGTTTACAATCTTCCATGTGGTAGCGCTTGATTACCTCACCGATGTATTTGGTTTGGTTGCGTTTGATGGTGCCTGCTATTCGGTTGCAGTGGATTGCAATCCCAAGGTAGTACTTGAGAGGACCCATGTCCTTCATCTTGAACCTTTTGCTGAGATCAGACTTCAGCTCATCCAACAACTGCACCGAAGACAGGCAGATGATAAGATCATCCACGTACAACGCAAGCAGCATCAGCCCTTGGGGCCTGTTTCTGCCCGTAGAGCGCTTTCAGCAACTTGCACACATTGCCCTTGGGAGCATTGACTCCTTCGGGCACCTCCATCAGCACTTCCTTGTCGAGCTTCCCATAAAAAAAAGTTGTCTTGATGTCCATTTGGTATATCTCCAGGTTCTTTGCGGCTGCAATTCCAAGGAGACAACGGATGGAGGCAAAGGTCACGATGGGCACAAACGTCTCATCCTACTCGGAGCCCAGGCATTGAGAGAACCCCTTAGCCACTACGCTTGCGTTGAACTTGACGATGCTGTCCTCTTGCTTCGTCTTCACTCAGAGGATTCACTTGGATCCCACCACGTGGGTCTGTTGGGTCTATCCACCAGGACCCACGTGCCGTTCTCGGCAATGGATGCAAGCTTGCGTTCGACTGCCTCCTTCCACTTGGCCGCATCTAGGTCATTCATCGCCTCCCCCACTGTAGATGGCTCTCCTTGAGCCATGCACGACCAGCTAAGGCTGGTCCAATTGTCCTCATATCGCAAAGGTGCCCTCTTTGGTCGCAAACTGCACCGGGGTAGTGGTGCGGCTTCTTGCTTTGGTGCTGGTGCTTCCACAGGTGGTGGTTTGTCGTCGTCGTCGTCGACGTTGTCAGAAGAGTCGTTAGTATCCAAGTCAGACTCGGAAGCCCCGGAGGCCTCGTTATCCGCGTCCATGTTAGATGCTGCGTCATCCTCCACAGCTGCTCTCCCATTCCCACCACCAGTTGGCAAAGCGAGCTAGTTGTCAGGTGCTTGGTCTCCGGACTCAAGTATCACTATCCACTCTCCCGCTTTGGGAGCGAGGTTTGGGTCCATTAGCTCTCCCTTTTCAAGAGTGCATTTGTTAAACACGATGTCGCGGCTCCTCATGAGCTTGCATTCTACCTGGTCCCAAAGCCAATAGGCCGTGTGTGTGATGTGATGTGCCATACCTAACCATGATGCAATTCCTAGAGCGTGCGTCCAGCTTGCCTCCACCTTCTCTTGATTGGATCTTCACCCATGCATTTGACCCAAACACCTTCAGATGTGGTGCGTTGGGTTTCTCTCCCGACCATGCGTCATGTGGGGTCTACTGCTTCTTGCCCTGCTCCTTTCCACGCTTCCGTAAGGCGGTCACTGGTGTGAGGTTCAAGAGGTAGCAGGCTGTTGTTGCTGCTTCTGCCCAAAAGCGAGGTGGGAGCTTGCCGTTAAAGAGCATGCTTTGCACCAGGCCGAGTAGGATCTGGTTCATCCTCTCGGCAATGCTGATGCTTTGGGGGTTGTAAGGGGTGGTTTGCTCTTGGCGGATGCCATGATGCTTGAGCCAAGGCTTGCACGCCTCATAATCACCCCCGTTGTCACTTCGGAGCATCTTTACCTTCTTGGACTTTTGCTGCTCCACCATGGCGACGAACTTGAGGAGCTTTTCCTTAACCTCTCCCTTTGTTTTGAGGAAGTAGATCCACAACTTGCGTTTACTTGTTTCCGCCATTAGACGATGTGCGGAAGGATCCACACACGTCACTGCGTATCACTTCAAAGGCATCCTCCGCTCGTTGATCTCCTCTCCCAAATGGCTTGTTCTTTGCCTTCACTTGGAGGCATGGTTCACACAATGCACACCCTCCGCCATGCTTCATGGTGCACCCTTCCATTCCACGGACTACCTCTTGCTCTTGCACCTTTTGCAGCGTGCTGTTGGCCACATGGCCAAGTCGCTGGTGCCACAACTCAGCGTTAGTGTTCTTGATTGATATGGCGGCCATAGCGGTCGCCGGCGGTGCATCCTTTGGCTCCGGTGCCACTGTCTTGGTGGCACATGCGAGTTCCTCATCGGACGCCTTGGTGATTTTGGTTTGAAGCACGTAGAGGTTTTCGACTCTTGGAACTTCAAGATTGAGGTCCTCTTTGGTGTACAAAATCTGGATGTCCTTGTTTTTTAGGGCCACCGCTTCCTTGTTGGTGAACACCACTGTCATGTTGTTGTTAGTGATTTGTGACACGGGCAGCAAGTTGGCTGCAAAGGAGGGCATATACACCACCTTTTGAAGGTTGATCACCTTCTCCGCACCATTCACGTTGAACGTGATCACCTTGTCCCCTTTGCCCATGGCTTGGACGACGCCGCCGTTTGTACCCTTGATGTGCATGACAGATTCGGCAATGGAGACAAATCCGACCTTCTCTTTTGATGACTGGTGGTTGGTGCCCGAGTCAAGGGAAAATGCCCCGGACCTAAGGATCAATGCGTCCTTCATGGGCAGTCCCCTAGCCATAATGTTGGTGAGCTCCTTCTTCTCCTTTCCACCTTTGTTCCCGCCTTCTTTCTTGGGACTACGGCAGTCCCTAGCCCAGTGCCAAGCCTTGCCATAGTTGTGACAGTTGCCGGGCTTCTTGGAACTATTCCCGCCACCATTGCCTTTCCCTCCACTGCCACCGCTTCCGCTGTTGCCTTGATTGGAGCGAGAGCTTGCACCTTGTCCACTGAAGCGAGAGGCATATGCTGAGATGTTTGCCTCACTACCACTGCGGCGTATGGACTCATTGCGGACGTGTTTGGCGACAACCTCATACATCAGATCTGCCTCCTTCCAACCGCCAAAAACGGTGATGAAGGACCCCCAACGTTTTGGCAGCGCCATTAGAAGGATCAAGGCACACATGTTCGAGTCAAGAATCCATTCCATTTGTTGGACCTCTTGTAGCACATTGTCGAACAACTACAAAAATGCAGGTATCGATCCTCATTCTCTCACCCTCATCGACATCAACCTTTGGAAGATGAAGAGTCAGTTTGCTAGGGCATTCGATTGATGCACGCGTGAGAGTTTTGCGTAGGCCTCGGCAGCAAATGTGCATCGTGTGATGTGGGAGTCTTGAGTCTCATTGATGGACGTCACAAGAATGGCGAGAGCCATGTTGTTCTTCATCGTCCATGCTACAAGGTCAGCCGCATGCGTCGTCACCATCGCATCGGCGGGTGCTCTCTTGGTCCCTTTTGGGATGTCGAGGTAGCCACGCACGTTCATGACAGTCTCAAATTGCCATTTCCACAAGGGAAAACCTTTCCCCGTCAATTTGGACATAATCGCCTCAAGGCGGGCTGGAGTCGGATCCGCCATTTCTTGCGGTTGCTCGTCTTCTCTGCTTTGCTGCTACTCTGCTTCGTTGAGGCCGTTGAGGGAGATGAGGCTGCTGACTGCAACCATTGGTAGAAGGTGCGGTTGATTCCGTTACATACCCCTTCTGCCGATGATCGCCTAAGGCAATGGTGCCATCGTGAGAGAACAGACTCGCGGTCGTACCACCTTCTAAAAAAAAGGGGTAGAGCTTAATCCCGTTGGGGCTCAAGGGTCTTGTCCAACATTAACAGAGTGTTCCTCGTCCCTTAGTCCGCCACGTGCACGCACATTACCTGAAGATGCCGATGGAGCCGATGGAGCAGATGGAACCTTCCAATGGTCGTGTCCTTGTGGTACCTGTGCGCCCTGCAAGACCACATAGTACTCGGTCTTGGAAGCGTGCCTTAGAACCAGAAGTGTGAGCCCACAACCCTTTGTCAATGAGCTGGATAGTAACGGTCTAGAAAACGGGTCCCAACATGGGAGGCCGCCAACCAATCTTGGTATTGCAACCAAGATAACATAGAGACACACACATACACATCACCCTCGAACAAGGGATCCACACTTTAGTTTTGTTTGGTTTGCAACCTCACGAAGTCCGCATGTTGGTCTTTAGTGTCTACGTTTGGTTGGACACTCTGTGAGGAGTCTCAAAGGCAAAAACTGTACATGGATGCATGCAAGGTACAGGCTTTTGTACTTGCAGAGCTTGTGCTTGTAGTGGCTCCACTGGGGCCAACCTCAACCTACATTCCTTCTTGGCGCGTCCTTAGACCGCCAAGTGTCATCCTCAAGGCAGGCTCAAGTAAGCTTCCTAGAAGCTTCCTGTCCCAGTTTGGGCCACTAAGAAAATTGGAGCCATCGCGGGGTTTGAACCGGCAACCTCTCATTTGAGACCTTGGTGCCTATTCAACCAAGCCAAAAAGGTATGGTTTCTATGATGAGCCACAGGGGACATACCCATCATGGGGAGTGCATTCCTGGTCCATCTCAGAACAGACCAAGGGTACGTACTCCACAGAGCAGTGCATGCCTTGTCTGTATGTGTGGCTAGCCAGCTAGGCAGTGGACAAGGTGCATACTATTTCAACAGCTGTCTCCGTCCTCTGTGTGGTCGGATGGGCAAACCGCATCTTCCCTACGTGCCGGCTATTTAGCAATGCAGCACGCAGAATGGATTACGGGGATGGAGAGGTGCAGGGGCTTCCCTTGTACGTGGGGTTCCTCCATAAGCCAATGGATGTGCAGGTCACGAAGGCCCGGACCTATGACATTATCCTAGGCATGGACTACCTCTTTCAGCATCAGGCCAACCTCCTGTTCTCCCTTGGCGTCATGCAACTCACATCCACAAACGGCACCAAAGAATATGCCCTCATCATAGTTGGTAATCAGCTGACGGTGCCCGTCACTAGCGGAGAGCCCTTCTCTCACTCAGACGCCGTGTAGGAAGACTCCTACACTCGTCCCCTACACGACCAGGTACCCATGGAGGTCACGCTTGACACGGAGCAAGTCCCGATCGCGGAGTGGCATGAGCTTACCACGGAATCCGTGGCACCAGGCTTGCAGAATATCCTTCTTGTATTATGGCAGCGGGGGGAACAAGTGTTCAGCAAAGGCTTTCCCCTAGCTGACAAAGAGGAGTTCTACCCGCCCCGCACCAAAGCACCCCCGCCACCCCCTTGCTAGGATCACGCCCTTCACCCACATCTCTCTCCCGCCCAAAAACAAGACGTTCGAGACCTCATAGACTCCTTTGCGGACATCTTCGCTGGCTCCACAATGGATCTTGGGGTAGTGGATGCCTCTCACATCATCTCTACCGGAGCAGCTGCCCCCACCAAGCAGAAAGTTTGTCGCAGACTTCCAAACCAGGAACAGATCATCATTGAAGGTCTTGCAGAGTTAAAGACGCAAGGGGTAATCGTCCCCATTGTGAGCCCATGGCGCGCCAACTTGGTCATTGTCGGCAAACCCGATGGGTCCAAACGTTTTTGTGTCGACTTCCACGACCTCAACCGAGTCACAGAGGAAGACGCATATCTAATGCTGTTGATTGTTGACATCCAGGAAGGCCAACAGGGCCGCGAATTGTTTGCAAAGCTAAAGGCAGCCTTCCATGGTGTCCCCAGGCATCCAGATTTGATTGCTAAGACCGCCTTTGTAATGCTAGAGGGAATTTACGCCTTCACTCGCATGCCTTTCGGCCTCCGCAACGCCAGCGCGATCTTCCGCAGAGTGATGGACTCCACACTCCACGGTATCCCCAATGTGAGCTGCTACATTGACGACATCATGGTGGCAGCCCACAGTTTTGCGCAACTCTTCATGTCCCTCAGTGTAGTCTTTTCTGCCCTCTGTGCGGCCAACCTCAAGCTGAAAGCTGCAAAATGCTCCATCGGTGCCGTGGAAATGGAGTTCTCGGATTTGTCATGAGTGTGGACGTCATCAAGACAGACCCAGAAAAGATCGCGGCAGTTCAAGAGGGCCGCCAGCCCACCACTGCGGCGCAGATCAAGATCTTCCTCGGCTTTGTCTTGTTCTACCGCAAGTTTTTCCGCGACCACGCCCACATCATCCACCCCTTACAACAACTCACTCACCAAGATGTTCCCTTTGATTGGAAAGCGGAGTGTGCCGCGGCATTGGCAGAAATCAAACACTGTCTCGTTACCGCACCCATGTTGGAGTTCCCCGACTTCAACCTCCCTTTCTCCATCACCACCAACTGGTCATGGGATAGACTTGGTGGAGTGCTGTCACAAATGGTCCAAGAGCCCATTCAGCGAGTCATCGCCTACAAAAGCCGTGCGCTCACGGATGGAGAGCGCAAGTACCTACCGGTGCAGGGTGAGTGCCTGGCAATACTCTGGGCTCTCCAGCACTTCCGTGATTACATCATGAACGGTAAACCCTTCACCGTCTTCACCGACCACCAGGCACTCCAGTGGCTTCTTACCACACAGAACCACGAGGGTATCCCGGCTAGATGGGCCCTTCTCTTGCAGGGCTATAACATGAAAATCAAGTATCAGCCCGCCCTTGCTAATCGCAACGCGGACGCACTCAGTCGCCTTCCCCGCAAAGCACGGCCAGATTCCATGGATGAACGGCAAGAGCTTGCGAAAGCATCACCTGCGCTGCTCTCCGCCAAGGCCGAGTCCCAATGGGAAGGCATCGCCCGCGAGTTTACGGATGACGAGCAGAATATTGTGCATCAATAGCTGACCAAACTGGACTTCCTCGATTACGCGGACTCTGTGGAAACCCTCCCCGCTCTCCCTCATGACAGCCTCCAACTTGCCCGCCGCTATAACCCCACGATCCGCAATTGGACCCTGGAGGAGATTGCCGTACACTTTCCAACACACTCTATGCTTCCGCGGCCCCACCGCGCTCCACTTGCTGCCCCACCCATGGTCCACCCACCGTCTACACTACCTGCTCCAACCGCTTCCCCTCTACTTGACAGCCGTCACCCTCTTCCCTTGGTTGACTTCCTTCTTCACTCCCTTGCATCCGCAAACCGTCTCCAAGACATCTTCTCCTCCATCAACTCCTCCCTCTCTTCTGTCGGCATCCGCCTCTCCTTTACCATCGACCACGACTCGGGAATACGCATGGTTGCCCACAAGTTCCTCACGACTCACTCCCGCATCCGGACAGCCGCTGCTCAGGCACCGCGGACTTGGGCTCCTGCTCCCATGAATTCCAGACACCCCCGCGCACGACAAAGTCCATGTGGCATGGTGTTATGTTTGGGTGTGCGGTTGCAAATTTGTGGCTATAGTGGACACCAGCGCCACACACACCACCATTGCACTGCGCATGGTCACCACTCTGAACATCCTTCACCTCCTTGAGCCCACTGCCTCTGCTTCTCCATCTCCATTGGCGCCATCAATGCCCCCATCGGCCAAATCACGGCTCTACCCATGCAGGTGGCAAATGTCCATGCACCACACACAATCCAGATGTACGATGTGCGCACATATGATATGCTTCTGGCAGCAAACTGGCTTGCGCTGTGCCAAGTGGAGATATTGCTAGGCGCTGGCATTCTCAGCCTCATTTGGGCTTACGGCATCCGTTCGTTCACCCCACGTTTTACTTCACCTCGACCACTCTCATCCTTTTCTCCCATGGTTACTGCGCCGACCGGTACCGGTACTCAATTTACCCACCGCATCACTCATAGCTCTGGTTTGAACCACGGAGCTGCCTCCCAAATGGCTCGTCCTTCCAGCACGGAGACCGCGCCTCGGACGCGGGGGGGTGGCACATTGAGAAGGCAGCTGCAAAGGAACTCCACGGGTCAAACTGCAACACCTGCTGCTGGCGCAGGGCGTTCTGCGACACACAGGTCAACATCCCCTGGGGCAGCGGCTGCAGCCTCGCCACGACTGACCCTCGCCATGTCACCGACGCATGGACAACCCCCTACAGGCACGGAATCATCATCGGCTGCACCCCCAATAGCAGAAACCGCACCAACGGCACCGGCTGGCGCGCCACTGCCACCAAGTCCTTCTGCACACACCGCGCACTCCTATTCACCACCAGCCTTGAAAGGCAGCCTAGCCCAGGGAACACAGCGCCCCCTGCTCAGTGTAGGAACGGTGATGGAAGGCACGTAGACGCGTTTGGATGAGGAGAGCTCTAGTGAAAGCGGAGATCAACCTAGGACTACTCGCGTGCTGGACGTGAACAGCAGTGTTCTACTACACGTGCAAGCTGAGCTCTTGGAGGCAATCCGAACAAACCTGGCAGAATCGTTCGATGATCGCGCGTGGTAGGTGGTCTTGAAGGGTGCGGCCAAGGGTGCCTTGGCTCTCGGGCGCCATGAGCGACAGGAGTTCCTGCTAGAAACGGCCAGCGGAGAGCGACTCATCGCAGCACTGCGCGAGGTCTTGAACCTCAATCTGGAACAAGCACGTGACATGGCGGGTGTGGCGGAATTCCTCGACACGGACCAACAGGACCCCTATGTGAACGCCGCCCGCGTGTGGTGGCTCCAGGTATGCCGGGACCAGAAAAAGGACCCCACGCAGCGCTACGTGCATCTCCTCTGATATGGACGCGGATACCGAGGTGTCTAGGGCTTCCAAGTCTGACTTGGAGTCCGACGACTCCTCTCACGACGATGACGATGACAAAAAACCACCATCTGTGGAAGCACCAGCACCAAAGCAAGAAGTCGCACCAGCACTCCGGCCTAGTTTGCAAAAGAAAAAAAACACCTTTGTGATAGGAGGATGATTGGACCAGCCTTAGCTGGTCGTGCATGGCTCAGGGAGAGCCATCCACAGTGGCGGAGGTAATGAATGGCCCAGATGCGGCGAAGTTGAAGGAGGCAGTGGACAGCAAGCTCGCGTCCATTGCCAACAACGGCACATGGGTGCTGGTGGATAGGCCCGACAAGGCCCACGTGGTGAGATCCAAGTCAATCCTCCGAGTGAAGAAGAAGCAAGATGGCATCATCGACAAGTTCAAGGCAAGGATAGTGGCTAAGGGGTTCTTCCAACGCCTGGGCTTTGAGTACAATGAGACGTCCATGCCTGTCGTGACCTTTGCCTCCATCCACTCTCTCCTTAAAATTGAAGCCACAAAGAACCTCGAGATACACCAGATGGATGTCATGAAAAGCTTCCTTTATGGGAAGCTTGACAAGGAAGTGGTGATGGAGGTGCCTCAAGGACTCAAAGCTCCCAAGGGCAAGGTGTGCAAGTTGGTGAAAGCGCTCTACGGTCTGAAACATGCCCCAAGGATGTGGTACAAAGAGATGGACGGTTTCATGAATGGTCTCTCCTTTGCACATTGCCAAAATGACCCGAGCATGTACGTGTGCGATGATGGGAGAGGGCTCATGCTGGTTGCGTTGTTCGTGGATGATGTGATCATCTGCTCGTCTTTGGTCGAGCTGCTGGATGAGCTGAAGTCTGACCTCAGCAAAAGGATCAAAATGAAGGACATGGGTCCTCTTGAGTACTACCTTGGGATTGCCATCCACCGCAACCAAGTAGCAGGCACCATTGAACTCAACCAAACCAAGTACATTGGTGAGGTACTGAAGCACTACCACACGGAAGACTGCAAACCTGTCAGCACCCCAATGACAATCGATACAAAGTTGAAGGCCTCCATCTCGCCAAGCAACGAAGCGGAACAAAGGGAGATGAAAGACATCCCCTACCAGTCTGCCGTGGGTAGCATCATGTACGCCATGGTGCGGACTCGTCCGGACATCTGCAGTGTTATGGGACAAGTGAGCAGATTCATGGCCACCCCTTGGCCACAACATTGGTAGGAAGTCAAGAGCATTTTGCGCTAGTTGCACAAGACACGTCTCATGGGCCTCGTACTTGGAGGCCAAGAAGGAACGGAACCCCTTCGCCTAAAGTGCTACACCGATGCTAACTGGGGAGGAAATCTTGACGACAGGAAATTGACCTTTGGATATGTGTTCATCTTGAATGGCGCTGCCATCTCATGGGCCAACAAGAAGCAGGATTGTGTTTCCGTGTCCACGGCCAAGGCAGAGTACGTTGCTCTGTCTGAGTTGTGCAAGGAGACTTAGTGGTTGCGCAGCCTGCTTGGCAAAATGAGAGTGCCACAAAAGGACGCCACGGTCATACACGCGGACAACATGAGCGCCATCTCGATGGCTGAAGACGAGATCATCTCCCGGCAAACAAAGCACATCGAAATACGTTACGACTACTCACGTGATCTTGTCATGAAGAACGTGGTGGAATTGCAGCACTGCGGAAGAAAGAACATGCTTGCTAAATGCATGACCAAGCCGCTGGAGAGTGACTTCCACTATGAAAGCATTCGTGGATTCGGCATGAGGAGTGCGGCAAAGGAAGGGTGAGCCCCAAGGCATAGATAGAGCCCAGTAAGCGACAGATGGACAGAGGTGCAAGGGAGAGATTTGTTGAAATAGTATGCACCTTGTCCACTGCCTAGCTGGCTAGCTACACATACAGACAAGGCATGCACTGCTCTATGGAGTACGTCCCCTTGGTGTGTTCTGAGATGGGCCAAGAATGCACTGCCCATTATGGGTATGTCCCCTGTGGCTCATCATAGGAACCATACCTTTTTGGCTTGGTTGAATAGGCACCGGAGTCTCAAACAAGAGGTCACGGGTTCAATGCCCGCGACGGCCGCAATTTTCTTTGTGGCCAAAACTGGGATAGGAATCTTCTAGGAAGCTTACTAGAGCATGCCTTGAGGATGACACTTGGCGGTCTAAGGACGCGCCAAGTAGGACTGTAAGTTGAGGTTGGCTCCAGTGGAGCCACAACAAGCAAAATCTTTGGAAAAGCTCTGCAAGTATAAAAGTCAGTACCGTGCATGCATCTGTTTAGAGTTCTTGCCTTTGAGACTCCTCACAGAGTGTCCAACCAGAGGTAGACACTTAAGACCAACATGCGGACTTCGTGAGGTTGCAAACCAAATGAACCTAAAGTGTGGATCCCTTGTTCGAGGGTAATATGTTATCTTGGTTGCAATACCAAGAGCGGTTGGCGGCCTTTCATGTTGGGACCCGTTTTCTAGACTGTTGCTATCTGGCGCATTGACACCAACAACTGTTTCGCTTGGGCAGCACACTTCATCAAGGAGGAGATATTCTAACAGTTTGGAGGATGCAGCATGGTGCACAGCAACAACGGCACTGAAATCATGGGAGCGTTCCGTGATGAGCTCGCCTAGTGGGGCGCGCAACATGTCCACTCCTGACGGTACCGACTTGAGTCTCAGGGTGAGGTGGAGAGGCTATACAAAATCCTGGAGCGGGCGGTGGCGACAGCAGAACGTAAGGACTGGAGGGAGACCGTGAAGAAGACATCACACTTCATCAATACAACACCCAGTCGTGCAACTTCATTTTCCCTGGAGCTCCTCCTATATGGGTAACCTAGGCGCACGGCACTCTGCATGCCACAGAAGCCGCTGCGGCTACCTTTGGACCCGGAGGAAAGGCTGGATGGGTGCTCAGAGGAGGAGCAGGAAGCAGCCGTACATGAAGAAGTGCAGGAATGGTTCCGCGAGTGCTGCCAACAAACAGACACCATATGCGCGGAAGCGAGGTTGCGGGGCTCAGTCTCGGCATGGCACGGATGTGATGCTGCCAACCGATGGCTTAACCACGGGCCGATCAAGGAGGGGAATCTGGTCTACCTCCGCCCTTTCCCAGGCACGGGGCGTGAGGCTGGGGAGGCGTTGGAGGTGTATCGTGTGGTCAGCGTGGACGCTGGGCATGTCTGGCTAGAGGAACCAGATGGATTCAGCAACCGCAGCTACCCGGCCACCGATTTTGTGCTTCTACCTCCGGCCAGGCAGACACACATTCCTGGAACAGGTGAGAACTATCCCCGCTAGCGGAACGCAAGGGCTTGAGAGGCTGGAAAGCGGAAGAGGTATTGGAGCACTGCAAGACACGGGTACTGGAGCAGGAGCAGGAGTGGAGCCAGGAGCCTCATGCAGTCAAACCAGAGGAGGGTTTTCACGTGGAAGAAGTGTCCGTGAAAGAGGTGTAGGAGGAGTGACAGCAGCATGAAATAGGACGCAGGGGCATGCAGTAGGAACAGCAAGGGCAGCAAGAGTAGCCACAGACGGGCACCGGATAAGTAACCCTGATAGAACCGGC
Source organism: Penium margaritaceum (assembly GCA_023375785.1). Lineage (NCBI taxonomy): Eukaryota > Viridiplantae > Streptophyta > Zygnematophyceae > Desmidiales > Peniaceae > Penium > Penium margaritaceum. Next base: position 74,363 of record SZWC01001083.1, on the reverse strand, counting down.
AGCAACTCCGCGGAGAAGCGCACCCATGAGCCCCCGAGATCTGGCCAGCTACATGGGCCCTCGTGTGTGGTGCGGGGAGAATCTCCCTGGAGAGCCGCTCCTGAAAGTCGTATGCCGCGTCTGCGGCAATCCAGCCCATCAAGGGAACGTGAAGAGTTGCATTGGACTGAACCGCACCTTCCTAAAGTGCATAAGGAGGGCCGAGGAGGAGGAAGCGGAGAAAAAGAAAGAGGAAGATGGTGGCGCAGGTCCAGGCTCGGGAGGAGGGCAGGCGCGCGGACGATGGGATCCAAAATAGGAAGAGGAGGAAGAGGAGGAAGAGGAAGAGGAACAGGCAGGAGCGCGACAAGGGCAACACACTGTCTCTGGGGCTACCATGAGACAGTGGCAGGAGGAAGGCCGGCTAGCGGACGTGGACCGGGCACAGAAGGAGAGGGAGAACAAGACATGTGCCCAATGCGGACATAGCTGGGGATTGACGGTGACAAACTGCAAATTCTGCCTCTGCAAAACATGTGAAAGATGCCTGGAACGGCCGCAGAATGAGGATGGAAGATGGAGCGGACCCAAGGTATGCGGGAGATGCAGCCGAGAGATGGAAAGGCAGCGCGGAGTGCGGAAATCACCTTGGATAAACGAAGAGGGAGAGGAGGTGGAGTCAAAGGACGAAGAAGAGCAGGGTCCGACGGAGGAAGTGCCGCTCACCACAAAATGCCCCACTTGCATGAAGACCGTACAAGAAGGCGAAGGTTGCAGAGGTTGCGGCGGAATCACCCATCACGAGTGCTTGGTCACAGGCAGCTCATCATGGGCCAAACATTGCCACAGATGTGTCGGCGAAGCACTCATGGAAGAGGGTGGCGCTTTTGTGTTTGACCAAGACACCTTGGTGCCACTCTGCAGGGGATGTGAGGCGGACATGGAAGAGTTCGGCAAAGCATGCGGAATGTGTAAGAAAATTTGTGACCTGCGGTGCGGAGGACGAGGGAAGGAAGGAATCTGGACCTGCAGCCGTTGTCAAACAAAGTTGCGGAAGGGAAAATGTAAGCACCCCGACCTGCTCCGCCTCTGCAGTGGGGACAACTGCATGGGCCAGCTGTACGGGGGGATCATCCAATGCGAGCATTGTGGGCAGTTTGCGCATGAGACATGTGCTGCGGAGGTAGGGAGGAGCGAGGAAGGAAAGGTAATCTACCGGTGTACAAGTTGCAGGAAATACGAGCGAATGCCACACTGCTCCTCGTGAAAACGGCCCATGGGTGAAGAAGAACCAACAATCGAGGCGCGGTGCGAAGGGTGCAGACTCTTCGTCCAAACCGGATGCACGGAAAAGTATCAACGAGAGAGAGGGGATGTGCAGACGTACTGCCAACCATACCAGGAGCAGAACCGCCCTGGACCTCTCGAAAGGTTCAGACGCTTGTCCCGCTGAAAAACTATGGGACAGAGTCTTGCAAAAAGGGGGGTTGGAGGCATCAGTGTCATGAGGGTTTCTGCCGCTGATCCGCCAAAAGGTCAGTCTGTGAAGGAAGGGAGACCCCCCAAGATCGGATCCGCGCACGGCACGCTGACTCCCGCAAAAAGGACGGTCGAGCAAGGGGTAGCACAGAATCTAGTGGCGTTGGAAATGGGATAACTTGCGGGAAGTTGCCGTAGGTTGACATTGTCATCTGCGGTAACTTCCCTACAGCTACCTCAAGCGCTTGATGCGGAAGTGGTGAAAGGGTGGGAAAGAGCGACAAGGGAGATTCGCGGTGAAAAGGGAACAAGTGCAGACCGCAGGAGGAAGCACAATCACGAGATCAGTCAGAAAGAACAGCGGACCCACGTAGCAGTCAAGGGAGCAGTAGCTAATCAGCGCTAAGATGTGCAGCATTAATCAAGGAGAAACATCTGGGGGACGCATCGTGGAAGAACAAAGATTCGAGGAAGAACACCAGGTCTGCACACACGAGCCACGGAAGAAGAAGAAGAGACCCAGTAGGAGACAGGAGAAGAAGAATAGTGTCTGGCGTGATTGCTGACAAAACCCGCGGTGTGTAGGCAAACTGTGTGGAGTCTAGTTTGGAAGATAGAGGACAATGTGTGAGGGACAAGACCCACGACACGTAAACACACCGTGCAGAGTCCCAAGAAGATGAGGCTTAGGAAGCGGTAGCTGGAGTGTGCCTGCAATTGCTCATTCTAAATTGCTCTTGGATCAGAAATCCGCTATCCATGTAATGTGCCTCTGATTATCAAATATATTCTACCCGCTCTCATTCATACCTCCAGTGTTCCGCTCCCCTGCCTTTCACAGCCCTTGAGTGACCTGACCGCGGTCAGCGGGACCAAGTGTTGGAGGAACTAAGCTTGTGAGGAGAACTGCCGGCGGTGCCCTTGCTTGCCCACGGCTGCGGAACGGGGTTCCCCGGAGAGGAGCTGGAGGCCACAAGGTGGCGGGTTTGCATGAGGCAAGAAGTGGACCGCGAAGTGTCACTCACTGGTGAGGTTCTTGCACATAGGTTAGTCTCAGAGAGTTTTGCTTGAACAGGAAGTGTCTCAAGGGGGAGAACGTGTGGGAATTTTGGTGTAGGGCCATCTACATTGGGAGCTCAAAATCCCCGGATAGCGCGGAAAAGAGGCATGGCACAGAGCGCAGAGAGAGACAAGCTTGGTGCAGAACCGGCGCGGAGCAGGATCAGCGTGGAGCAGAACCAACGCAGAGCAGAACTAGCGTAGAGCAAGATCGGCGTGGAGCAGAATCAACGCGGAGCAGAACTAGCGCGGAGTAGAGCCAGCGCGGAGCAGGACCAGCGCAAAGCAAGACAAGTGCGTGTTGGCCTGAGGGTGAGTGTGAACCTTGGAAGGTCCCTAGCAGTGGCTGGTTCACACCACCAACTGTTTTTGGAGACACTGAAACTGTGGAGGCAACTGGTTCCAAGGATGGCAGGAACCTGGTCAGAGAGTGAGGCAATAGTTTTGGCCTGAATCGACTGGAAATGAACTCTTTGATCAAGGCATACAAGCAGTGGCATTTTATAGCCACTAATCTAAGCTTTCCAGAACACCAAAGCATGCCAGATTTGAAGCTTCCTAGCAGATTCTATTGCTTCTAGAGTGTCTACTGGTAGGCTGTCCTTTTTCCCACCTAGGAAGGCATCCCTTCCCTCCTCTAGAAGCTTCTACCCCTTCCTAGATTCCTCAGCTTGCTTCTAGTAGGAGAGAAGGTGTCCAAAAGACTTAAACACTTCTAGATGCCTTGTAGGACAAGTCACCCCTTCTAGAAGGTGTGCCACCTTCCTGGACCCTCTCCTGGCCCTCTAGAAACTTAAAGAGGAACTCTACGGGTTGAGCTAGCTACCTGGCATCTATTTTCCACCTCCCTTGAGGCAGGACATAATTTCATCTTGTGGAATTGAACCCGGGCCCTTGCCTCTAGAGGTGGACACCATTAACCACTAAGCCACTAAGCCTTGTCTTTTTGGTGTTCCTTTTTGGAGTCACTCCTTCCATGGTGAGGAGCATCACTCCAACAATCTCCCCCTTGGGCATCACCCATGGCAGTTTTCCATGCTCAACCTGCAACTGAGGAGCCTTTCTCCTCATGGGAGGTGAGCTTACATTTTATTGCTCGCTCCCACTCAACCCCATCCTTCTGGTGCAGTGCCTCCTTCAGGCTCCCAGTCCAAATGCCCTTGTTGGCATCGTATCTTTTTATCCTTCTTTGCACACGGTTGCTCGTGTAGGACTCTTCAGGCAGTTGTTGTTGTTGCTGTCCCCTTTTGGCGCCATCCTCTCCAAGCGTGTGCTCCCCCGCTCTTGGACACCTTGGAGACATCTGTCGACTCCCCACCTCCACGTCCATCTCCGGTGCTTCGGATTCCTCATCCAAACTGGCTGGAATAAAGTCTACCACCTGCCCATCCCTTAGGCAATGCTCTCCAGTTGGTGGTGATGCGAGGATGTCACCCTCATTCACGTCCTCCAGCGTCTCCCCCTCAAGGAGTGGCATCCACTCCCCCCTCTTGGAGAGACCTGCCTCCTTGTCTGTCAAACGGCTTTTCTCGTCGAACGTGACGTCGCGACTCCACACAATCTGTTGCCTCCTTGGGTCAAAGAGCCAGTATGCCTTACTTCCGCTTTCATATCCAAGGAAAATACACCGGCGGGTACGCGGGTCCAGCTTGCTCCGTCCCTCACGTGCCTGCACCATTGCATGTGCAACACAACCAGACGTGCGGAGGTGACCCACCGTCGGCTTCCTCTTGCTCCACACCTCTTGTGGCGTCTTCCACGCCTTGTTCTCCTTTTCCTTCAGCGGCTTGGTCGGCATGAGATTCATGATGTACGCTACTGTCCTTGCCGCCTCCACCCAATACCGTTGTGTAAGGCCGGCGTCGCTCAACATGGATCGCACCATGTTAAGGATTGCGCGATTTGTTCTCTCTACGACGCCATTCTGTTGTGGGGAGTGTGGAGTTTTTCTCTGCCACTCAATCCCCTTGCTCTTCATCCACCCAAGGCACCCCACATATTCACCGACGTTATCACTCCGGAACGCCTTCACCTTCAACTCTGTTTGCCGCTCCACATCTGCCACAAACTCCTGCATGCACGCAAGGTCTTCACTCTTCCACTTCATTGGATAGAGGTAGAGTTTCCGGCTGTGGTCATCGATGAAGGTGAGGAAGTAGCGAGCTCCGCCGATGGAGCTCTCAAGCAGTCCACACATATCTGTGTGTACCACGGCCAGTTTTGCCGATGCACGCATCCCCTTGGCGACAAACGGCTGCCGAGTTGATTTGCCAATGATGCTTGGCTCACACACGGTCTCCTTGGTTCCATCAAGGGCGTTGGTTTGGAGACCCCGCACCACTTCCCTCTTAGCCATCTCCTTCACTATCGATGGAGAAATGTGGCAGAATCGGCTGTGCCATAGCTCCAAGTTTCCTCCATCCTTCGTTGCAAGATTGGTGGCGTTGGACCCCACCCGGTAGCTGAGGATCTTTGCACGTAGCAAGTACAAGTCATCCTCCCTCTTGGTACGCGCAATCACCTCACCTTTTCCCTCCTTGTGGATGATGGTATCTTTCTTTGTGAAGAGCACCTCAAGTCCCTTGTCGGTAAGGCGGCTGACGGAGAGCAGGTCTGCCCCAAAGTTGGGCATATGCAGCACATTGTAGATTGTGCTCGTGATAGGTTTGCCATCCACAATTGACACAATGCGGGCGTTACCCTCACCGGCGGCCACCTGTGTTTTTCCATTGGCCACCGTCATGCGTCTCTCCGAGGCGCCGTAGGTGACAAATGCCGTCCTGTTGCATTGCGTGTGGCGGCCTGATCTGGAGTCAATGACGGCAACTACCGCATCCTTCAAGTTGGTGGAGTTGTATGCCATAAGGGCGTGCTCATCTTTCTTCCCGTCCCGCTACGACTGATCTGTTTTCTTCTCAGGACAATTGTGCACGTAGTGGCCCTCCTTGCCGCAGTTGAAGCACTCAACCTTCTTGTCACCCTTCTTGGTGCCATGTTTGGCACCCTTCCACTTGTTGCCTAGGCCTCCACATTGAGGATGAACCGTGTAAGATGAACTTGATGCAGCTGCACTCTCCTGACCGCCACCTCGCATCTACTCATTGCGCACGTACTCAGCAACCTTTGGGTACTTTAGCTCGTAGGAAGGCCAGCCACCAAAGGACTGTTATCATTGGACTCCAACTGTCCGGCAAGGCCAGAAAGAGGATCATAGCTTGCGACTGAGAGTCGACATCCCAACCAGTGGCCACGCACTCCGCTACGAGCGACCCAATCTGTTGCATGATCTCCATAATGTTGTCGCCTTCGTTGGCTCGGAGGGTGACGAGCCGTTTGAAGATGAAGAGCTGATTGGCAAGGTTGCTTGACTAGTAGATGGAGAAGCGTTTTGACCATGCGTCTGTGGCCAGGGTGCATCCTTGGATGTGCCCAAGTTGCGGTGGGCATAACGCGGACACAAGGAGTGCCAACGCCTTTTTGTTGCGCTTCTTGTATGCCTCCTTTACCTCAGCCGTTGCAGTCTCTGGCGGAGCAGTCTTATCACCCTTTACGAGCTCAAGCAGTCCCTTGTGGTCGAGGAAGACCTCAAACTGCCACCTCCACAAGGTAAAGCGTGTCCCATCAAACTTAAGGACAGCGCGGCTGCTCTCTTGCTCGCTGGTCGCCATGTCTTGCTGTTGGAAGTGTGAACTCAAGCTGGCTTGGAACCCCTTAGAGGTGTGGGCCCATAACCCTTTGTTGGCCTGAGGGTGAGTGTGCACCCTGGAAGGTCCCTAGCAGTGGCTGGTTCACACCACCAACAGTTTTTGGAGAGACTGAAACTGTCGAGGCAACTGGTTCCAAGGATGGCAAAAAAATGGTCAAAGAGTGAGGCAATAGGTTTGGCCTGAATTGACTGGAAATGAACTCTTTGATCAATACCCACAAGCATAGGAATTTTATAGCCACTAATCTAAGCTTTCTGGAACACCAACGCATGCTAGGCTTGAAGCTTCCTAGCAGATTCCATGGCTTCTAGAGTGTCTATTGGTAGGTTGTCCTTTTTCCCACCTAGGAAGGCATCCCTTCCCTCCTCTAGAAGCTTTTTCCCCTTCCTAGATTCCTCAGCTTGCTTCTAGTAGGAGGGAAGGTGTCCAGAAGACATAGACAGTTCTAGATGCCTCGTGGGACAAGTCACCCCTTCTAGAAGGTGTGCCACCTTCTTGGACCCTTTCTTGGCCTTCTAGAAACGTAAAGAGGAACTCTATAGGTTGAGCTAGCTTCCTGCCATCTATTTTCTACCTCCCTTGAGGCAGGACAGAAATTCATCTTGTGGGACTTGAACCCGGGCCCCTACCTCTAGAGATGGACACCATTAACCACTAAGCCACTAAGGCTTGCTTTTTTGGTGTTCCTTTTAGAAGTCACTCCTGCCATGGTGAGGAGCATCACTCCAACAGTGCGGAGATATCACGTAACATGGCAAAATTGGGGGCATCACCCGGCGCTGCATAGAAGGACCAAGCACATTGAGATCCAGCATCACTACGCGTGGGACTTGGTGGCGAAGGGAGATGCGGCTATTATGCATTATGGCACTGACCGCATGCGTGCTGAAGCCATGAGTAATGCACAGCCTAAGGACAGGCACAACGCGAGTTGCATGGAGCTTGATCTGCGCTGCAAAGTTTAAAATACTACAGGTTCCAAGGACAGGGCACCAAGGCTGCGGTACAAGGGGGAGTTTGTTGACATGGTGTGCCCTTTGCCATGAGTGTCGTTGAGCGTACTCCCTGGTTTGAGCAGTGAGGAGTGGTAGAACACCTGATCTGACTTTTGATTTGGATTCTTTGGATTTTTCCATGCATGATAAAGCTTTGAATTGCTTAATTGGAGTGAGTATTCAGAAAGTAGGCCTAGCCAGAAAATAGTGTGTTGGGCGGGTGGAATCTGGTACCCGCCACAGGTGGCCGGATAATCCACCGCTAGTGATCCGAGTTCGTCTCCAATGGGCTCCAAAGGGACATGGGGCATGATGGAATGGATGTGGATGGTCTCCTGGAGTAGGGCGAGCCCCTTTCCAAGTTGGAATGACAGGAAGGGCGCTTCGACCGGCCACCGTCGAAGCGCCTCCCGTTACTCCCGGTCGTGGCATGGTGGACGGCTCCACCAAGGGTTACTTTGACAGCCGTGGTAGGGGCTCTACTGCTCCGTTTTGGACGTGCTTGGATGTGTTGGAAAGCTTAGGTCACAGGCTATAAGAATACAATATGATATCACTATGCTAAGCGACAAAAACGTTTTCCAATTTATTTCTACCAAATGCAACGTGTTCTGCCTACTCACATCCATGATCCTTGTGCTCCACACTCTTCACCATTGGTGTCCATTGGCTGCCCCAAACATTGGTAGCGTGAACTAGTATGAGCTAGGCATCCTTGAGGGTGCTTCCACACCCACTAGTGCCAACACGTGATCGGCAGCTAATGAAAAAATGCTAAAAACGTTGTGGTAGGTGTGAGCCTCAAAGAAGGAAGCATCTCGAGGCTCGACGATGCGATGGCAAGCAGGGTCTCAAAAATGCTAGGCCTTTGACAGCGGGGAGATGCCAAACAAAGTACACGTGTGACCCTGAGGTGAGACCTCGTGTCCCTATTGGTTCTTGGTATACCAGACGTACGTGAGGGACCCCAAGATGCGAGCGAGATGAAGATCAATGTGGTTGTTAAACCACAGCTCGTACGGTGTGACATGGTTCGGATGAGGACCATGCGGTAAGTGGTTCCAGGACCAGTGATGGCAGGGCGCATGCCTTAAGGAGTTACTTCCACGCCGTCAATGGCTTAGAAATAATGAAGGCGTGCCTTGGGTTTTGAAGAAAAAAATGGTCAGAAAAATGTGGAAGAAAGTGTTTTCGTCACTCTTAGACAAGGAATTTCCTCCTGTGGTAAAAAATAATGAGTGGCAGAGTCTTCAACCACTTTAGAATCATGATGTGATGCAGAAAATGCACAGAGGAATGCCTCACAATCACAAAAATATGGTGTTTCATGTGTGTAATGCATACCTGTTTTCCGTTTTCACAGCGATTGCTGTAGAAAACATTCCCCCTTCGACAATGCTTCCACCATGTTTAGCTCATCACGATGGACACACCCTTTTTTTTTCTGAGGTGGTCACCTCATGTTTGAGCTGCAAGTTGCGGCCTCAAAGCGGGCCTTACTACCTTCATGCCTCAAACGCTTTCATAATGATGAAGGTTTGCCTTTTACCTTCACTCTCTAGGACCACGTCACGTAGGAGAAGTCCTAAAATGCAATCGACTACGAAAGACTGCACTCGAAACTCACAACACGGATCACATCCTCTATGCAGTGATTCCAATGCTTAGACACACCGCTCTACTATGGTGTAGTAGGGATGGTGAGTCCGTGCTCAGCAAAGTAGGCATCCATCTCACTTAAGAACGTGTGTGACTCTATCTCTTGCATGGAAGTCATTGTCAAAGTTTGCAAAGTGGCATCCAGTGCTTTCTGAAGAGATTTCCCCCTCCAAGTCACACTGGGGACTATCATCATCAATGACCCATGTAGGGAGACTTCAATATTTCAATTATGTGGTGGCTCAATCTCGTTCTTACCTTTTCCTCCCATTCTCTGTCCCATACTAGGCGGTTGTAGTACAAACTTGTGAGTTTGCACTATTTTTCTGTCTTCATAACTCAAATTTTGCACTAGCAAAGTTCAATTTTTTGTTCCGTACAACAACACAAAATTGCCGTGTACCAAGCACGATAGGCAATCTTACGCCACACGCATGCCTTTCTCTCTTGTCCTCACTCGCGCGGACTATCCCTCGTCCTCACTCACTCTCACTGGTGAGGAGGACACAAGGCCATGGGCCTTGCCCTCAAGGCTCTCGTGGCCTCTCAGCCATCGATTGAGCCACCAGCTAGCCAGCGGGTGGCGGGCCTGTCCCCTAACCGACCACCAGCCAACCGGCCGGCTGCCACCCGCCAACCGGCCGGCAGCCAGCAAGTGGCTGGCCACCAGTCAGCCCTCACAACAGCGATAGGTGGTTGCAAAGCACCCCCTCACTATTCCAAGGTGGGGGGGCGGGGGGGGGGGGG
>SZWC01001083.1:44866-64704 GCA_023375785.1 Penium margaritaceum | reverse complement strand
GGGGGGGGGCCAAACCGGCCCTCCCGCTCCAACAAGAATGAAAACTGTTGCCTTATAAGGCCGCATCATCCCCTGGCATTGTGCTTTTGCTTGAAACTCTTGACAGTGTTTTCTCAATGTTGTATCCACTTGAACAGTCGTGGATTTGATTGCGAGGGTTTTCCTGCTCCATTATGATGGCTGTGACTCCAACTCCTGCACTAAAATCATCACAAAAGCTTTCAGAATGACATCCAGAGCTGACACTAGGATTTTCCCCTTTGCGTCACTCTAGGGGGAATGTACATCAATGACCCATGAAAGCAGACTAAACAATTTTGAGTCTTAGAAGGCCCCTTTCCACTTTAACCTCACTCCCTCATTTTGTGTCCGAAACCGGGGAGTAAAGGAGGAGGGCATTACCCCAAATTCATGGGTTTGCACACGTTTTCTGGATAAGAAACTCTAAGTTAGTACTAAACAGAATTCAGTTTTGGATTTTACGCGTAGGCACAACATCGTCACGTGCGAGGTATGGTTGGCAAGTTTGCACTGACAGTTTTGTATATCTCTCTCCATCTCTCTCTCTCTCTCTCTCTCTCTCTCTCTCTCTCTCTCTCTCTCTCTCTCTCTCTCTCTCTCTCTCTCTCTCTCTCTCTCTCTCTCTTTCTCTCTCGCTCGTTCTATCCCCCTCCTGGACCACTCTTGCTATCAAGGAGGATGACTGTGTTGGCCTGAGGGTGAGTGTGCACCCTGGAAGGTCCCTAGCAGTGGCTGGTTCACACCACCAACTGTTTTTGGAGAGACTGAAACTGTGGAGGCAACTAGTTCCAAGGATGGCAGAAATCTGGTCAGAGAGTGAGGCAATAGCTTTGGCCTCAATTGACTAAAAAAAATCTCTTGAACAAGGCTCAAAAGCAGTGGCATTTTATAGCCACTGATCTAAGCTTTCCAGAATCCCAAAGCATGCCAGATTTGAAGCTTCCTAGCAGATTCTACGGCTTCTGGAGTGGCCTTTGGTAGGCTGTCCATTTTCCCACCTAGGAAGGAATCCCTTCCTTGCTCTATAAGCTTCTGCCCCTTCCTAGATTCCTCCGCTTGCTTCTGGTAGGAGGGAAGGTATCCAGAAGGCCAAGACTCCTCTAGATGCCTTGTAGGACAAGTCACCTCTTCTGGAAGGTGTGCTACCTTCCTGGATCCTGACCTAGCCTTCTAAAAACTCAAGGAGGAACTCTAGAGGTTGAATTAGCTTCCTGGCATTTATTTTCTTCCTCCCTTAAGGTAGGGCAGAAATTGATCTTGTGGGGCTTGAACACGGGCCCCTGCCTCTAGAGGTGGACACCATGAAAGACTAAGCCACGTGGACTTGTCTTTTTGGTGTTTCTTTCTGGAGTCACTCCTACCATGGTGAGGAGCATTACTCAAACCATCTTCCCCTCGAGTGTCAACCATGGCAGTTGTCCATGCTCAACCTGCAACCCAAGAGGCTTGGGAAAGCCCAATCTCCATGCAAGTAGCATCAGGCCTGCCCTTGAGTTGTGCCTTTGTCATGGCATTAGCAAGCACATGCTTTGTGCCGAAGTGCATAAGCACCACATCACCCTTTGCAACAAGGTCTCGTGCAAAGTGATGCCGGATCTCTATGTGCTTGGTCCTCCTGTGTTGCATAGGGTTATTGGTCAGGCTGATGGCACTCATGTTGTAAAAAATGAGCGCCGTCGGCTTCTTCTACGATACCCCAATCTCCTTGAGTAATCGCCACAGCTACAGCTCCTCCTTTGCGGCTTCCGCAAGTGCAGTATACTCCACCTCAGTGCTGGGCAGCGTCACACATCCTGCTTCCGGCTTGCCCAAGACACCGCTGCACCACCAAGCACAAAAACATAGCCCGCTGTTGACTTGCGGTCATCAATATCACCTGCCCAGTCAGCGTCAGAGTAGCCAACCAACTTGAGAAAGTCATTTCGGGATCCCCCTCTAAACACAAGTCACGACTGTGTCGTCGCCTTCAAGTAGCGGAGGATTCTCTTGACGACTTGCCAATGTAGCGGCCCCTGATCGTGCGCCTTGCAAAGCCAGCACACCTTCCCCTACGGCGCATCCACCCCCTCTAGCACCTCCATGTAGACGTCCTTGTCCAGGTCGCCATTGAGGAACACAATTTTGATGTCCATTTGGTGGATTTTGTAGTCGCGTGCCGTTGCCACCGAGAGAATAGTACATATGGAGGCAAACTTGGCCACTGCTACGAAGGTCTCGTCCTGGTGCTCCCCTTTTCTCTTGGAATACCCTTTTGCCACCAGCCGCGCTTTGTACTGCTCCACCTTCCCCTCTTTTGTGAGCTTCTTCTGGAAGATCCACTTTGAGTCGATAATTTTCTCGCCCTCCGGCCGATCAACAAGCTCCCAAGTGCTGTTCACCTCATGGGAGACAAGCTCAAATTCTATTACTCCCTCCTACTCAGCTCCATCCTTCTGCTGTAGTGCCTCCTTCACTGATTGAGGCTCCTCTTGCATGAAGAAGGCTTGTGCAAACCCAGTTCAAATACCCTTGTCAGCATCGAACCTCTTTGTCATTCTTCGCACACGGCTGCTTATGTGTGACTCTTGAGATGATTGTTGTTGTTGCTGTCCCCTTTTGGCGCCATCCTCTCTAAGCGCCTGCTCCTTCTCTATTGGAGACTTTAGAGACATCGATCGACTCCCCACCTCAAGGTCCATCTCTGGTCCTTCGGATTCCTCATTCAAATTGGCCGAAACAAATTCTACCGCTCGCCGATCTCTTGGATGATCCTCTCGGACTAGTGGTGCTGCAAGGAAGTCACCCTCATTCACGTCCTCCGGTGTCTCCCCCTCAAGGAGTGGTATCCACTCCCCCCTTCTAGGGAGACCTCCCTCCTCATCCGTCCAACGGCTTTTCTCGTCGAACGTGACGTCTCGACTCTGCACAATCTGCTGCCTCCTTGGGTCAAAGAGTTGGTACACCTTACTTCCGCTCTCATACCCAAGGGAAATACACCGGCGGATTTGTAGGTCCAGCTTGCTCTGGCCTTTACGTGCCTGCACCACCGCATGTGCAATGCAACCAAACGTACGGAGGTGACCCACTACCGGCTTCCTCTTACTGCACACCTCTTGGGGCGTCTTCCACACCTTGCTCTCCTTGTCCTTCAACAGCTTGGTCAATGTAATGTTCATTATGTACTCTGCTTTCCGTGCCGCCTCCGCCCAATACCATTGTGTAAGGCTGGCGTCGCTCAACATGGATAGCACCATTTTAAGGATTGTGCGATTCGCTCTCTCTGCGATGCCAAACTGCTGCGGGGAGTGTTAATTTATTTTCTGCCACTCAATCCCCTAGCTCTTCATCCACCCAAGGCAGCCCGCATATTCACCGCCCTTGTCGCTCCAAAATGCCTTCACCTTCAACTCTGTTTGCTGCTTCACATCCGCCACAAACTCTTGCATGCATACAAGGACTTTGCTCTTCTGCTTCATGAGGTAGAGGTAACGTTTGCAGCTATGGTCGTCCATGAATGTAAGGAAGTAGTGAGCTCCACCGATGGAGCCCTCAAGTGGTCCACACACTTATGTGTGTACCACTGCCAACTTTGTTGATGCACGCGTCCCCTTCACAACAAACGGCTGCCGTGTTGATTTGCCGATAACGCATGGTTCACACATGGTCTCCTTGGCTCCATCACTGATTTGGAGACCCCACACCACCTCTCTCTGTGCCATCTCCATCACCATCGATGGATAAACATGGCAAAGTCGTAGGTGCCACAGGTCCAGGTCTCCTTCAACCTTTGTTGCAAGATTGGCGGCCTTGGACCCCGCCCGGCTGCCGAGGATCCTTGGTCATAGCAGGTATAAGTCGTCCTCTCTCTTGGGGCTTGCAATCAACTCGCCTTTGCCCTCCTTGCGGATGACAGCCTCCTTCTTTGTGAAGAGAACCTCAAGTCCCTTGTCGGTAAGGCAGCTGCCGGAGAGCAAGTTTGCCCCAAAACTGGGCATGTGGAGCACGTCATGGATTGTGCTCGTGACAGGTTTTCCATCCACAATTGACTCCATGCGGACGTTACCCTCACCAGCGGCCAACTCTCTTTTGCCATTGGCCACCGTCATGCGTCTCTCCAAGGCGCCATAGGTGACAAATGCCGCCCTGTTGCATTTGGTGTGGTGGCCCGATTCAGAGTCAATGATGGCAACTCCCAGATTCTTCAAGTTGGTGGAGTTGTGCGCCATAAGGGCCTGGTTGTCTTTCATCCAGCCCCACTTTGATTGGTCTGGCTTCTTCTTGGGTCAGTTGCGTGCATAGTGGCCCTCCTTGCCGCAATTGAAGCACTCCCCCTTCTTGTCACCCTTCTTGGTGCCCTGTTTGGCACCCTTCCACTTGTTGCCTCGGCCTCCATTGTGAGGATGAGCTGTGTAAGCAAAACTTGATGCCGCTGCACTCTCTCTACCACCACGTCGCATCCACTCGTTGCACACATACTTAGCAACCTTCGGGTACTTCAGCACTTTGGAAGGCCAACCACCAAGGACTATGATCATGAGACTCCAACTATCCGGCAAGGCCAGAAGGAGGATCATAGCTTGCAACTCAGATTCGACCTCCCAACCAATGGCCACGCACTCCGTTGCAAGTGACTCAATCTACTGCATGATCTTCATGATGTTCTCACCTTTGTTGGCTGAGAGGGTGACAAACCATTTGAAGAAGACGAGCTCATTGGCAAGGTTGCTTGACTGGTAGAAAGAGCAAATTTTCCACCATGCGTCTGCGGCCAGGGTGCATCCTTGGATGTGCCCAAGTTGTGGTGGGTATAACACGGACACAGGGAGAGCCAACAACACCTTTTTGTTGCGCTTCTTGTATGCCTCCTTCACTTCAGCCATTGCAGTCTGTGGTGGAGCAGTCGCATCACCCTTCACAAGCTCAAGCAGTCCCTTGTCGTTGAGGACGACCTCAAACTGCCACCTCCACCAGGAAAAACCTGTCCCATCAAACTTAACAGTAGTGCGGCCGCTCTCTTGCTCATTGGCGGCCATGTCTTGATTGCCGAATTGTGAACAAAAGATGGCTTGTAACCTCTTAAAGGTGTGGGCCCATAACCCTTTGTTGGCCTGAGGGTGAGTGTGCACCCCGCAAGGTCCCTAGCACTGGCTTATTCACACCACCAACTGTTTTTGGAGAGACTGAAACTGTGGAGGCAACTGGTTCCAAGGATGGCAGAAAACTGGTCGGAGAGTGAGGCAATAGTTTTGGCCTCAGTTGACTGGGAATGAAATCTTTTATCAGGGCTCAAAAGCAGTGGCATTTTATTGCCACTGATCTATGCTTTCCAGAATACCAAAGCACGCCAGGTTGGAAGCTTCCTATCAGATTCTATGGCTTCTAGAGTGGCCCTTGGTATACCATCTTTTATCCCACCTAGGAAGGCATTCCTTCTTTCCTCTAGAAGCTTTTGCCCCTTACTAGATTCCTCCGCTTGCTACTGCTAGGAGGGAAGGTATCCACAAGGCCAAGACACCTCTAGATTCCTTGTAGAACAAGTCAACTCTTCGAGAAGGTGTGCGACCTTCCTGGACCCTCACCTAGTCTTCTAGAAACTGAAGGAGGAACTCTAGAGGTTGAGCTAGCTTCCTGGCATCTATTTTCTTCCTCCATTGAGGCAAGTCAGGGCAAAATTTGATCTTGTGGGACCTGAAACCAGGCCCCTGCCTCTAGAGGTCGACACCATTAAAGACTAAGCCACTTGGGCTTGTCTTTTTGGTGTTCCTTTTTGGAGTGACTCCTGCCATGGTGAGGAGCATTACTCCAATAGAGTGAGGGTGAGGGTACGAGGCCATGGGCCTTGCTCGAGGTCCTCACAACGTCTCAGCCACGGATCAATCCACCAACCCGATTGGCGGCTAGTGGCTAGCTAGCGGGTTGGCAGCCAGTCACTTGACCAACTGTTGGCCATCTAGCTGGCCAGCTGCCAGCCGGCCTGTAGCTAGCGAGTGGCAAGCCAATGGCCAGTCCTCACATTAGCAAGGTGTTGTTGGAGTGATTCTCCTCACCATGGCAGGAGTGACTCAAAAAAGGAACTCCATAAAGACAAGCCCAAGTGACTTAGTTGTTAATGGTATGCACCTATAGAGGCAGGGGCCCGGATTCAAGTCCCACAAGATGAATTTCTACCCTGCGTCAGGGGAAGTAGAAAATAGATGCTAGGAAGCTAGCTCAACCTCTAGAGTTCCTCCTTAAGTTTCTAGAAGGCTAGGGTAAGGTCTAAGAAGGTGGCACACCTTCTAGAAGGGGTGACTTGTCCTACAAGGCATCTAGATGTGTCTTAGTCTTCTGGAAATCTTCTCTCCTACTAAAAGCAAGGTGAGAAATCTAGGAATGGGCAGAAGCTTCCAGAGGAGAGAAAGGATGCCTTCCAACGTGGGAAAAAAGACAGCCTACCAATGGATACTCTAGAAGCCAGAGAATTTGCTAGGAAGCTTCAAATCTTGCATGCTTTGGTGTTCTGGCTTACTTAGATCATTGGCAATAAAATACAACTGCTTTTGAGCCCCTTTTCAAGATTTCATTCCCAGTCAATAGAGGCCAAAACTATTGCCACACTCTCTGACCAGATTTTGTTATCCTTGGAACTAGTTGCCTCCGCAGTTTTGGTCTCTCCAGAAACCGTTGGTGGTGTGCATCAGCCACTGTTAGGGACGCTCCAGGGTTCATACTCACACTGAGGCCAACAAAGGGTTACTGGCCCATGCCTTTAAGAGGTCCCAAGCCAGCTTGTGTTTACGCTTCCTAGATCAAGACATGGCCGCCAAGGAGGAAGAGAGCAGCCGTACTGATCTTAAGCTTGATGGGAAAGGCTTTTCCTTGTGGAGGTGTCTTCCTCGATGACAAGGGACTGCTTGAGCTTGTGAAGGGTGATGAGAGCGCTCCGCCGGAGACTGCAACGGATGAGGTGAAGGAGGCATACAAGAAGCACAACAAAAAGGCGTTGGCGCTCTTTGTTGATCCCGTTATACCCACCACAACTTGGGCACACCCAAGGATACACCGTGGCCACAGACGCATGGTCAAAACTGTGCTCCATCTACCAATCAAGCAATCTCGCCAATCAGCTCTTCATCTTCAAACTACTCGTCACCCTCTGAGCCAACGAAGGTGACAATATGGTAGAGATCATGCAGCAGATTGAGTGACTCGTAGCGGAGTGCATGGCCACTAGTTGGGGGGTCGACTCTGAGTTGCAAGCTATGATCCTCCTTCTAGCCTTGCCGGACAGTTGGAGTCCCATGATCACAGTCCTTGGTGGCTGGCCTTCTGACAAGCTGAATCACTCGAAGGTTGCTGAGTCCGTACGCAACGAGTGTATGCGACGTGGCGGTTGAGAGAGTGCAGCGGCACCAAGTTCTTCTTACATTGTTCATCCTCACAGTGGAGGCCGAGGCCAAAAATGGAAGGGTGACAAACAGGGCACGAAGAAGGGTGACAAGAAAAGGGAGTGCGTCAACTACGGCAAGGAGGGCCACTATGTGCGCAACTACCCCAAGAAAAAGCCAGACCAGTCGCAGCGGGGTGGGAAGAAAGTCAAGAAAGCCCTATGGCATACAACTCTACCAACTTGAAAGATCTGGGAGTTGCCGTCATTGACTCCGGATCAGGCCGCCACACGCTAGGCAACAGGGGGGCGGCATTTGTCACGTATGACACCTCGACGAGACAGATGAAGATGGCCAATGGCAAAACATAGGTGGCTGCTGGTGAGGGGAACGTACGCATTTGAGTTAACTGTGGATTGCAAACCTGTCAAAAGCACAATCCACGACGTGCTTCACATGCCCAACTTTGAGGCAAACCTTTTCTCCATCAGTCGCCTTACCAACAAGGGACTTGAGTTACTCTTCACAAAGGAGGAGGCTTTCATCTGCAAGGAGGGCAAAGGCAAGGTTAGTGTGCGTGCCAAGACAGGGGCCAACTTGTATGTGCTATGCGTAAAGATCCTCGGCAGCTGGACAGGGTCCAACACTACCAATCTTGTAACGAAGGATGAAGGAGACGTGGAATTGTGGCATGGCCGACTTTGCCATATTTCTCCATCAACAGTGAAGGAGATGGCAAAGAGGCAGGTGGTGTGGGGCCTCCAAATCAGTGGCCTTGATGGAACCAAGGAGACCGTGTGCGAGCCATGCGTTATTGGAAAATAAACATGCAAGCCGTTTGTGGCCAAGGGGACACGTGCATCAACAAAGTTGGCAGTGGTACACACAGATGTCTGTGGACCACTTGAGAGATCTATCGGTGGAGCTTGCTACTTCCTCACCTGCACCGACGACCACACTCGCAAACTATACCTCTACCTCATAAAGCGAAAGAGCAAAGTCTTTGTGTGCATGCAAGAGTTTGCGGCCGATGTGGAGCCGCAGACCGAGTTGAAGGTGAAGGCGTTCCGGAGTGACAATGGCGGTGAATATGTAAGCTGCCTTTGGTGGATGAAGAGCAAGGATTTGAGTGGCAAAGAACAACTCTACACTCTCCGTAGGAAAATGACGTCGTAGAGAGAGCAAAGTACACAATCCTTAAAATGGTGCCATCCATGTTGAGCAACGCCGGCCTTGCACGATGGTATTGGACGGAGGCGGTACAGACAGCACCGTACATAATGAACCTTCCACCGACCGAGCCATTAAAGGACAAGGAGAGCAAGGCGTGGAAGATGCCACAAGAGGTGTGGAGTGGGAGGAAGCCGGAAGTGGGTCACCTCCACACATATGGTTGTGTTGCACACACTATGGTGCAGGCATGTGAGGGGCGGAGCAAGCTGGACCCACGAACCCGCTGGTGTATTCTCCTTAGGTATGAGAGCGGAAGCAAGGCGTACTAACTCTTTGACCCAAGGAGGCAACAGATTTTGTGGAGTCGCGATGTCACGTTTGAAGAGAAAATCCATTGGACAGACAAGGAGGCAGGTCTCTCCAAGAGGGGGGAGTGGCTACCACTCCTTGAGGGGGAGACGCTGGAGGACGTGAATGAGGGTGACGTCCTCACAGTAGTACCAGCCGGAGAGGATCGCCTAAGGGATGGGCGAGCAGCAGAATTTGTTCCGGCCAGTTTGGATGTGAAATCTGAAGCAACGGAGATGGACGTGGAGGCGGGGAGTCGACCAATGTCTCCAAGGTCTCCAAGAGAGGGGGAGCAGGCGCTTGGAGAGGATGGCGCCAAAAGGGGACAGTAACAACAACAATCGCCTCAACAGCCACGCATGAGAAGCCATGTGAGAAGAAGGACAAAGAAGTAAGATGCCAACAAGGGCATTCAGACTGGGCTTGCACAAGACTTATGAGGAGTCCCAATCTGTGAAGGAGGCACTGCTGTAGAAGGATGAAGCTGAGTGGGAGAGAGCAATGAAATCTGAGCTTGCCTCCCATGAGGAGAACGACACTTGGGAGCTGGTGGACCGGCCGGAGGGCGACAAAATTATCAGCTCCTAGTGGGTCTTCCATAAGAAGCTCACAAAAGACGGGGAGGTGGAGCGGTACAAGGTTTGACTGGTGGAGAAAGGGTATGCTCAGAGAAAAGAGGAGTACTACGACAAGATCTTTGCACCATTGACCAAGTTTGCCTCCATCTATACTATCCTCTTGGTGGCAGCGGCACGCGACTACAAAATCCACCAAATGGATGCCAAAACTGCATTCCTCAATGATGACCTGGACAAGGAATTCTACATGGAGGTACTGGTGGGCGTGAATGCACCGCAGGGAAAGGTGTGCCGGATTAGCAAGGCGATCTATGGACTGAAGCAAGCTCCGCTTATGTGGTACCTCAAAATGGACACTTTTATGGGTGAGCTTGGCTTCAAGCACTGCGAGGCGGATCATAGCGTGTACGTGCGTAAGCAGCCGGGGCTCCACCAAATTGTCATCTTCTATGTGGATGACCTCATTGTTGTGTATTTAGATGAGGGGGAGCTTAAAAAGCCTGAAGAAAGAGCTTGGCGGTTGGTTCAAGATGACAGACATGGGCGAGCATGACTACTACCTAGGCATCGCCATCAAGAGGGACCGGAAAGCACGCATGCTGGAGATGGGGCAAGAGAAACATGTGCAGGAGGTGCTCCGCAGCTACAACATGGAGGAGTCTAACCCCATCTGCATGCCTGTGAAAAGGACAAGTGAGTTCAACGTGAGCATGGGCCCGAGCACGGAGGACGAGAAGGAGTACATGGGCGGAGTGGCGTATGAGTCCGCAATTGGCAGCATAATGTATGCCATGGTGGTGACGCGGCCTGAGGTATTGAACTTGCCTTGGCCTGATCTTGCCTTTGCTTGATCTTGCCTTGAGGGAAAAGTGAGCCGCTATGTTGCTGATCAAGGGCCGCTGCATTGGCAAGCACTCAAGAGAATCCTCCGCTGCTTGAAGACGACAACAGAGTGGCAATTTGTGTTTGGAGGAGGAGCCCGGCCTGAATCACTGAAGTTGGTTGGCTACTCTGATTCTGACTGGGAAGGTGATGTTGATGACCGCAAGTCAATATCAGGCTATGTTTTTGTGCTTGGTGGTATAGAGGTATTTTGGGCAAGCTGGAAGCAAGACTCTGGGGCATTGTCCGGCATTGAGGCAAAGTATATTGCGCTCGCAGAAGCCACAAAGGAGGCGCTATGGTTGGGGCGATTGCTCAAGAAGATTGGGGTGACGCAGAAGAATCCGACGGTGCTCAACGTTGACAACATGAGTGCCATCAGCCTGACCAAGAACCCTGTGGGCACCGGAGGACCAAGCACATAGAGATCCGCCATAACTTTGCATGAGACCTCGTTGCAAAGGGTGATGTGGTGCTTGTGCATTGCGGCACAAAGCACATGCTTGCTGATGCCATGACAACAGTGCAACCCAAGGACAGGCATGATGCTACTTGCATGGAGCTTGGGCTTTCCCCAGCCTCTTGAGTTGCAGGCTGAGCATGGACAACTACCATGGGTTACGTGCGATGGGGAGATTGTTTGAGTGATGCTCCTCACCATGACAGGAGTGACTCCAAAAAGGAACACCAAAAACACAAGCCCAAGTGGCTTAGTCATTAATGGTGTCCACCTGTAGAGGCAGGGGCCTGGGATCAAGTCCTACAAGATGAATTTCTACCCTGCCTCAAGGAAAGTGGAAAATAGATGCCAGGAAGCTAGCTCAACCTCCAAAGTTCCTCCTTAAGTTTCTAGAAGGCTAGGATAAGGTCAAAGAAGGTGGCACACTTTCTAGAATGGGTGAATTTTCTTACAAGGCATCTAAAGGTTTCTTGGTCTTCTGGACATCTTCCCTCCTACTAGAAGCAAGCTGAGAAATATAGGAAGGGGCAGAAGCTTCTAGAGGCGGGAAGGATGCCTTCGAAGATGAGAAAAAAGACAGCCTAACAATGGACACTCTAGAAGCCATAGAATCTGCTAGGAAGCTTCAAATCTGGCATGCTTTGGTGTTCTTGAAAGCTTAAAAAAATGGCTATAAATTGCGACTGCTTATGAGCCCTGATAAAAGAGCTCATTCCCAGTCAATTGAGGCCAAAACTATTACCACACTCTCTGAAAAGCTTTTTCTATCCTTGGAACCAGTTGCCTCCACAGCTTCAGTCTCTCCAAAAATAGTTGGTGGTATTAATCATCCACTGCTAGGGACACTCCAGGGTGCACACTCACCCTCAGGTAACATGTTCTACCTACAAAATGTACACAAGTCCCTAATCCTATTGAATGAGCATTTGTATCAGTACAAAAATAGCCCACCACGCAACGAGACCTCAATTTTCACTCCGATGGTCAAGGGCAATTAGGCCAACTGCCCTCGTCCCGTGATAATCCTTCTCGTACTTTTTTACAACTTCAAGCAACTTTGAGAGTCATCAACAGAAGTGTTGTAACCTTTTGGTTGACTTCTTGACGCACCGAGAAATATCAAGATTTATAAAGATGGATCTTTCATCTTTGCTGTCGATCTTTGAAGCCCCCCGATTCCTTGGCGGAGCTTCTTGATTCGACCACTCATGACGTGACTCCGTACGCCTTGCTCGACAGTCAACTCCATGACCCCAGCTACCCCTCATTTGCAACTCGACACGTGTACATACATGTTTGATCACTTGGACACTTGTCATCGGAATACACTTACTGCTAATGATAAATTGCTCAAGTGTCCCAAATTTTCACTCTGTGTTCTACCTCGCAATTTCTACCTGTTCACCATCTACGCTCCGTTTAACATAACACTTGGCATCAGAAAGCGGCGGTGCTGAAGAGGCATCTAAATGCCTTACCCATATGGAGGACTACCTCACACAAGCCATAAGCGCATCTCGCACGTCAAGACTTCACAGACTTCCCGACCACAATGTGAAGCAAGCGAGCACATCCGACAACCAGCAGTGAGTCTTTGGAGACGACTTTGGAAATGGAGGAGCAGAACGTGTGTATGCAAGTGAACCCTGAAGTATCAACGATTACTGGCATGGCAAGCTACGTGGCAACTGGATGAACCAAAACTGCTCCAACGACCAATCCGTTCACGGATCCCATGGCGATAAACCAGCCGCCCCTACCAACAGCCTCCACATCTGCATCGGGAAGGACAGGTGGCACCAGACGACATGCTCGGATCAACGAGGAACTAGTGAACCATATCTTCGCGCTAGAGGTGAAAAACATTCATCTGCTCCAACAACTTTATGTCGCAATGGAGGCTCTTCGCAACGCGAGTACACGATAAGCACTGCTCGTTGAGAGAAACACCCAGCTCTCGAATGAACCCGAAATCCGTCTGGCCCAAACCGTTCCATCCTGCAAATTCCAAAGGACCAAGAGTTTGGATGTGGGTGACAATCATGGAAGTGTACTTCACTGGTGCAAGGGTTAACGTAAATCAAAAGAAGATTGATCTCACTGCTGCGCTTTTGAGTGGCATGGAACAAAGTTGGTGGTCCAACCTAAAGGCCATCTTATGGCAGTAGGAGACCGGCGGGGCCTCATCAATGGCCAACAGCACCCGTATCATAATGCAAACCGTTGGCGTTCTACCCTTGAAGCAGATCAACCCGCAATGGCAAGACACGCTGATGCCACAATGAGACTGGAATGAGTTCTTCCGTGAAATGCTCGCATGTTTTGGATAGCTGAATGAGAAGTATGACACTCAGTTCAAGCTCCAGCGTCTACGTCAACAGTCCAACATGGCTGATTACACGCGGAGATTCTGCGATATCATCACTGGTGTAGACATCACCCTGGACAAACTCTGTTTTCACTACAACGACGGCCTGAAACGAGACACCTAGTGAGTGATCGCTGTCTTTGGCATTCAGAATGACCTACCACGGATGATCGTAGTGACACAAAGGATCGACAGCGCCGACTACAACGCTCGAATCGAGGAATCTTATGGCTAGCGACCTCGCAACCATGACTACTGCGGGAATGGAAAAAGTAATCCGGGGGACACCTTCAATCCAATGGAAGTGGACGTTGTCAACAAAAGAGATATGCACACCTAGTATGATAAAAGTTGGGCATATTGCCCGAAAGTGCCAAAGCAAGGAGCAGGCCAAAAGGGGGTAATAATCGCAGAAAAAAATGAGTTGGGAAACAACAAAGGGTAGAAGTGCAATGCATGACTCTTGTCCGAGAGGAGCGGTCTATGCCAAACGATCACCCGTTTGAACGCCTCACGATGCTGTAGAGGTTTTCTGAGATCGCAAAGCTCAACGAGGGGTACGAGGATGTCCAATCGGCGATACTGCTAAAAGTGCAACCTCAAAGTTGTAAGAGCCACAGAAAGATATCTGTACTATTGGATGGAGGGAATTTTCACAGTTTTTTAAGCAATGGCATGCTTTGCAAGCTGGGTTTGCAAACCAAACCAGAGGTGTTTGAAGGAAAAACCATCAATGGGAGATTGTTAATACATAGACTCCAAGAACCACTACGACTGCAAGTGGGGGACTTGCAGGATTTAAAGGTTTGGAGGTTATTTCCAATGAGTGATAAAAGAATCATTCTTGGACGCAATTTCCTGTACCAGAAAATCTGTGAATTCGCTGGAATAGTGGCCAAGTCTACGTGGAATTTGACGAGACCAAGCGACAACTTCCGCGCATGGGACTAATGACGACAACAGATTTACTAGAGGTGGAAGAAGCAGAGGAAGCCACAATGACCAAGAAGTGACAACTTGTGCAGCCGATTTTGCTCAACGTGGAAAAGTACTCCATATGACGAGGGGTCCATGTGTGGCTCGTGCATCTTGAGCCAATGGCGGAAGCAAAAGTGGCAGCAGCTGACGGCGCTCGAGCAGTAGCTGATGCACCAGCTGCCGAGCGAGCCCTTATGCTTGAGCGCGTACACTTTGCCCTTCACGGCCAAGAAGATGCAGTGGCACGTGCAAACAGGCACTTACATCACGTCATGCCTGAGCTGCATGGAGCAAGCACACGCTGGAGCTCCGCAATTGCTGTGGGTCATCGGGCAGCGGTAGTAGACGTCAAGGATGTGTACACACACCTCAAGGCTGCTGAGTGGAAATTGCACGGTGTAGTGTGGAGGCGACCGGAATGGCACCGAAAAGAGGAGGAGGCAATATCAGTGGATGCCGCAGCAACGGCAGCTTGTGCAAGAGCAGCTATTGCCATGATCTACACTACTGAAAGTCAAGTGGCGGTTGTGTCCGCAGCATCTGGTGAGCGTGTAGCACTCACACCTACAAGTGCACCTACCATGGAGGATGTGGAGCAAGGTACGGACCTCCGACTCATGGCTACCCTGACTGGCATCGCTGTCATTGTGATGTTTCTAGCCAACAACACAGCTACACTCATCCAAGCTACAATTCTCATACCAAAGCGCCTGCTCTTCCCGATCAACGAGCAGGAGGCAGTTGTGCCTCAAGCCGAGGCACACGTCCAGGGTCTCATGGCTGATCTCAGGGGGGCCAGTAGCTGTTGTTACACTACAACGTTCCAGCGCGACGGGTTGCCGAGGAGTGCGTACAGGATGTGCACAAACATCTTGAGGCAATTGAGTGGTCTCTACAGGATGCACATTGTCGACAGGCAGACGTTCAGTAGCAAGTGGAAGATTGGCTGCGTTCCAAGGGATTGGAGGAACCCCAGGACGTACGGGCTCCTGATGATGGCGATGACACCACAGAGGAAGATCCACCGACATATGCCGACATCCGGCTATCAGTCGATGGCCAAGTGATAGGTGCGTCAGCAGCAACCGTTGCCTCTGCAACAGCACCTCCTACATATGCAAACACTACGGATTCCGACGCGTTGTCTGGTGTCAACGTTCTGCCAATAGCTGGCAACAAGGCGACAGATGATCCAACAGGTGACCTGCGCGACAATGCGGCAAGGTTACCGCAACCTATGGCTCATGCTAAAGCGCACGCGATCGAGGTCCACTTTCAGCTTCATCCCGAGACTGATCAGCTGCATGTCGCAGATGTAGCCGGCTGCTCAAAAGCCGCACCAGAACTCGATAAGTTGTACACGCATCTTGATGCCGCGGAGTTTGTGTGGCAATATGTGGCTCAGTAGCTGGCAGAAATGCGATAGGTGATTGAGTTGGAGGAGGCCTTCAGGGCTGCACTACGCAGAGCAGCAGGTGACGACAGTAATGATGACTACGACAGCGACGACAATGATGATATTTCGCCCCTTGCTGTTGCTCTACAGGTATATGTTGCCATTGGGGAACTGTGCTCCCTACTAAGGGGGGATGTTGTGCACAACTATTAGCTTTGCTTTTGATGTCAGCCTCTGCAGTCCAAGGGTAGTGTTGGTGTGTAGGCTTTGGCCTTAAACCCTTATGAGGAAATCGTGATTAGGTTGTGTCTGGCACGATGCTCCCATCAAAGTTACGTTGGCCGAAACCTGCGCACTTGGTGCGTTGTACCGGTGTGAATTGGAGGCTCATTGCCTCCATGTGTTATGTATGCTCCATGCATGCGAGCAGGTGTGGTTGATACCGGGACCCCGGAGACATGTTCCAGGGCCATGAGGGCACCTTCTTTCTTTGTACCTCATGTGTAATGTTTGGCACATGGGTGTGTGACTCATGTCTTGTACGGTCGTGACCCAGGCACTTGTTGAGTTACACCACTGTCACAAGGAGACCTCGTATTGTTATTAGTGTTTACGAGGGACAGTGATTGTAGCTCCTCACTTGTCATTGTGGTGATGGCTATGTCAGCGAGTGAGAGTCTTGGTTTGTGTGGCTTCCACCCGTCATGAGCGACGACCGTGATGATTATCCGTATGTCCAGTAGTTGTGGTATGGAGTAGTAGTACTGGAGAGCACAAGGACATGATCCCTGATGCGGACGCAACTAGTGCCTGAGCACAGACGAGTGGTGGCTCCATGCACTAATAGCTGCCACATAAGTGTTACAACATCTGGGTGCTTGCCAGGGTCCTTTGCGGTTTTTCTGTAGATGCTAGAGTTTTCTTGGTGGACTGGCCATTGAGCCCATTTTTTATGTCTCGCATTGTCTGTCCACCGATTGGTGCCGGACTTGTGTGTGTGACCTGTCGTAGCGTCCGGCTCAAGATTTTGCATCTCTAAGCTCAGACAATGATGCCATTGGATACTTGTGCACAGGTTTATGGCCAAAACAATGCTTTTTGGCCTGTTTTGGGGCAAACTGACACTTTTGTGTGTGTCACCCGTCGTGTGCCATGGCAGCTATTCATGCTGTATGCTTTTCAGTTGTCATCTCTCTCTAAAACTTTATTCAATTTGAGCTTCCTCACACTCTGTACGTGTCCCTATCCAGACCCTTGCAGTTTCATGCATGACTTCTGACTTTCAGCACAAACTGACTCAACACTGACGCTTAGTTAACTGGCAAGAAGTTAGGAAGGTTCCTAGAAGTTTCTCATTTGGTTCTCTCAAAGCCATAGAGATTTCCCTAGCACTTCCCGCCACGGCTCTGCCCTAGTGACTCCGGCTCCGTGAACTACCTCAGCACACTGCTGAGGATTATGGGTAAGGAGATCTACACCCAGGTGAGCGGCAGAGTGGGTATACCCTGATTTACATCATCAAGTTTCATGTTTTGTAACCCTTATGGCCGCACAACTGCAGTGGTCCTCGGGTGTTGCATATGCAACATGGTGATTGGATGCATCTACACCCACCGCCCCCAATCATCCATTGCATACAAAGGATTCCCAGTTGTAGCCCGCATTTCCATCATCCAACAAATGTCGTGTGGAGTGGTTGGTGCAAAGTCATACATGGCATCCCACTTTGTGCTAAAATAGTTCTAGGGCATGCACAACCATGCTTGAAAGCTCTGGTGGTGAGCGGGAGAAAGACAGCGCCAAGATTTGGCCAAGTCTGGAACGTCTGAATAAAGAATTAAGGGAAGGTACAATGAGCCCTGCTGAGGGCTTCTATAGTGGAGACTTGTCGCTAGCCCAACAGGCCCCGTCATCCCCGTTGCACCAAACAGCACGAGCAGGAAAAATGCATGTCATAGAGCATGAAAACAACAACGGAGGTCTTCCGAGGCACAGGAACAGTCAACTGGGTGCCCAGGTGTCAACGGACGAGAATGTATGCCATGTACGGCAAACGTCTCCAAACTCTATGGTGATACACTAGCATCACCGACTAGCTAGGCAAGACAAGTTTAGGCCTCCCGAGATGTCGGAACATGTATCTGGGCATCCGGCTCTCGGCCACATGCAAACTACACACGTCTGACAAGGGGCCAAGACTAGACCAATTAATGCTTGGTCTCTGGAGGTACCGATACAAACCACCAAGTACCCGGGTCCCGACCATGGAAAGAGTGCATCACTTGTCACATGCTTTGTGGTGAAACTTCTTTAGGGTCTCTCGGTGCACTGGCACAAACCACCAAGTTCCCGGGTCTTGACCATCAAGAAAACTATACTAAACATGCATGGGTAACTGAGCTGCTAGAATGCACCAGAAACTTAACAAACAGAGTAACATAGCCAGTGGAGAATCATCAGCTCAAACTAGGAAACTCTCCTTGAACAAGACTACATGATAGCTCAAATCCCATACACCAACACTCCCCCTGGGCTGCAAGAGTTGTCAACAGGGTACCTGCTGAGAAGATACAAATGCTCCCCTGCAATGAGATATTCCTGAGAACATGAACACCAACACCAATGCGCTAGGATAAAAATGCTTCCCATTTATGCATCAGGTTATGAATTTTTGGCCTATAGATAACACTATATCTTGTTGGCCTGAGGATGAGTGTGCACCCTGGAGGGTCCCTAGCAGTGGCTGGTTCACACCACCAACTGTTTTTGCAGAGACTGAAACTGTGGAGGCAACTGGTTCAAGGATGGCAAAATCTGGTCAGAGAGTGAGGCAATAGTTTTGCCCTCAATTGACTGGGAATGTACACTTGATCAAGGCTCACAAGCAGTGGCATTTTATAGCCACTGATCTAAGCTTTCCAGAACACCAAAGCATGCCAGATTTGGAGCTTCCTAGCAGATTCTATGGCTTCTAGAGTGCTCCTTGGTAGGCTGTCCTTTTCCCACCTAGGAAGGCTTCCCTTCCCTCCTCTAGAAGCTTCTGCCCCTTCCTAGATTCCTCAGCTTGCTTCTAGTAGGAGGGAAGGTGTCCAGAAGACCAAGACACCTCTAGATGCCTTGTAGGACAAGTCACCCCTTCTAGAAGGTGTGCCACCTTCCTGGACCCTCACCTGGCCTTCTAGAAACTTAAAGAGGAACTCTAGAGGTTGAGCTAGCTTCCTGGCATCTATTTTCCACCTCCCTTGAGGCAGGGCAGAATTTCATCTTGTGGGACTTGAACCCGGGCCCCTGCCTCTAGAGGTGGACACCATTAACCACTAAGCCACTAAGGCTTGTCNAGTGGAGAATCATCAGCTCAAACTAGGAAACTCTCCTTGAACAAGACTACATGATAGCTCAAATCCCATACACCAACACTCCCCCTGGGCTGCAAGAGTTGTCAACAGGGTACCTGCTGAGAAGATACAAATGCTCCCCTGCAATGAGATATTCCTGAGAACATGAACACCAACACCAATGCGCTAGGATAAAAATGCTTCCCATTTATGCATCAGGTTATGAATTTTTGGCCTATAGATAACACTATATCTTGTTGGCCTGAGGATGAGTGTGCACCCTGGAGGGTCCCTAGCAGTGGCTGGTTCACACCACCAACTGTTTTTGCAGAGACTGAAACTGTGGAGGCAACTGGTTCAAGGATGGCAAAATCTGGTCAGAGAGTGAGGCAATAGTTTTGCCCTCAATTGACTGGGAATGTACACTTGATCAAGGCTCACAAGCAGTGGCATTTTATAGCCACTGATCTAAGCTTTCCAGAACACCAAAGCATGCCAGATTTGGAGCTTCCTAGCAGATTCTATGGCTTCTAGAGTGCTCCTTGGTAGGCTGTCCTTTTCCCACCTAGGAAGGCATCCCTTCCCTCCTCTAGAAGCTTCTGCCCCTTCCTAGATTCCTCAGCTTGCTTCTAGTAGGAGGGAAGGTGTCCAGAAGACCAAGACACCTCTAGATGCCTTGTAGGACAAGTCACCCCTTCTAGAAGGTGTGCCACCTTCCTGGACCCTCACCTGGCCTTCTAGAAACTTAAAGAGGAACTCTAGAGGTTGAGCTAGCTTCCTGGCATCTATTTTCCACCTCCCTTGAGGCAGGGCAGAATTTCATCTTGTGGGACTTGAACCCGGGCCCCTGCCTCTAGAGGTGGACACCATTAACCACTAAGCCACTAAGGCTTGTCTTTTTGGTGTTCCTTTTTGGAGTCACTCCTGCCATGGTGAGGAGCATCATTCCAACA
>SZWC01001083.1:22755-42049 GCA_023375785.1 Penium margaritaceum | reverse complement strand
ACACTTGATCAAGGCTCACAAGCAGTGGCATTTTATAGCCACTGATCTAAGCTTTCCAGAACACCAAAGCATGCCAGATTTGGAGCTTCCTAGCAGATTCTATGGCTTCTAGAGTGCTCCTTGGTAGGCTGTCCTTTTCCCACCTAGGAAGGCATCCCTTCCCTCCTCTAGAAGCTTCTGCCCCTTCCTAGATTCCTCAGCTTGCTTCTAGTAGGAGGGAAGGTGTCCAGAAGACCAAGACACCTCTAGATGCCTTGTAGGACAAGTCACCCCTTCTAGAAGGTGTGCCACCTTCCTGGACCCTCACCTGGCCTTCTAGAAACTTAAAGAGGAACTCTAGAGGTTGAGCTAGCTTCCTGGCATCTATTTTCCACCTCCCTTGAGGCAGGGCAGAATTTCATCTTGTGGGACTTGAACCCGGGCCCCTGCCTCTAGAGGTGGACACCATTAACCACTAAGCCACTAAGGCTTGTCTTTTTGGTGTTCCTTTTTGGAGTCACTCCTGCCATGGTGAGGAGCATCATTCCAACATATCTCCCCCTGGCTCAAAGATCCTTGGAAGAGCAATCCAAGAATGATCACACCTAGAATAGCTGGAGATGTGATTATGGGGCAACAATGGTTACCATGTGCACAACTCGCTCATGCACCGTCTAACACGTGTCAAGCACCACTTGGAATCTACCACAAATCCAAACTAGCGGGATTCTGGGTGTTACTCTCATCAGACTCAGAAGGCGCACGAGTGGAGAAGACGCTACCGAATTCTCCATGACTGAGAGAGGAGAGAGTGGTTGAACCCCCCACATCTGAGAGGTGCGACAGGTCCCAACCAGTAGACTCCGAAATAGTACGAGTGGAGAGGATGGTGTTGGAAGGTCTTGGAGTGGAGGGTGGAGACAGAGCTAGATGTGAGTATGTGGAACTCACTCCTGTTCTCGGTGCAAAAACTGTACACTCTAATGTGCATAGATACTCTTGTGTTACAACTAACTCACCCTGGAGAAGAGAGGCGCGCTCACGCATCTCGGCATGATCCTTCACAGTCACTATGCGAAGCTCAAGCTCAATATCATCGAGCAACGCCATCACCTCACTGTACGTGGTGGACAAGGAGTCAACCACTCTATGAAACACCACCACATCGATCTCCGTTGCTCGAAGCTGAGTGGCTACAAGTGCTGTGCCTCCTGAAGCAACATGTCTCAGAATGTCCAGGGAATGAGACAAAAGGTCATCTAAAGGACGTGGATGCGAGACAACCTGCGAGGTAGGAGGTGTGCAAGGCTCGAAGGTGAAGGTGAAGAGAGGTGAAGGTGAAGAGAGATGGTCTAGGTGTAAAGGAGAAGGATGGGAGTGAGATGAAGGATGTTCCAAGGCTGTCTTATGTGTCGTCACGGCTCACTATATCAGGATCCCCATCCTGTGAGGTGCTATCCGAGGGTGCTATGGAACTGGAATCAGAACCATCTGGGCTGTGTCCACTACAACCCTCACCAAGCATTTCTGCCAAGACATCCTGTAGTGCACGCAACCACTCCTCTAGATCCCACAACTCATACTCTCTAGATATCTGGATGCAATCGCTCCTCCCCATGTCCCCAATGAAGATGTAACCTGGAGCATCCTCCGGTGGAGGGGTATCATCGGACAATACCTCGCAAATGGTAACAACGTAAGTCTCATGGGCATTGATATGGGAGAAAACTATATTCCCTTCAGCTTGGCATCTTAGACATGAATGACTAGGTGCTACAGACCTGGTGAAGGAAACTAACGATGCGGTCACTAGCATAGGTGGGTAAGACTCTGATGCCCCCCCTCCAAGATGTCTCTATCAGCTACTGCACGATCACGCACCAATGAGGGACAAACCAACACAGCTGATACGGTCCATGCATCTGAGGCTGCTGATGTGGCGATCGATGTTGATATCAGCCATACTACAAATGAAGTAGAGGCTACCTGTGAAGCTGGTGCTGTCAATGTACTTGGTGCCAGAGATGATGTCGATGACGTCCAACCAGGTGATGCAGCTGATGTAGATGATACTGCTGATGCAGCTGGTGTTACTGATACACTAGACGCAACCGAGGTTGTGTGTGCTGAAGACGATGTCGATATAGCTGATGTCCCAGAGGGTAATGCTGTGGAAGATGTAGGCACTGTCAATGATGTAGAAGATAGAGCAGATGCAGCATCTAGAGCAGATGATGATCTTGATAGCACTGACACTGTGCATGTGAAGGATCGTGATGAAGACATCGACCCTAGCTATAAAGCTGGTCCATTTGATGAGGATGATGAGGTTGGTACAGTCAATGCTAGTAGAGCGGATGTGGAAGATGGAGAAGCTGGTATCGCTGGAGCAGCTGTCACAACTGATGCAGCTGGTGGTGTAAGAGAAGCAGGTGTTGCAGAAAAGGCTGATGTCGATGAAGCTGTGGATGTCGTAGATGACGCTCATACTGTTGCTACACGAGAGGCTGATGCCAATGAGGTTGTGGATGCAACAGATCACGCTGATATTACAACGGCTGGTGAAGAAGTAGATGGAGCAATTGGTGCTACAGGTGCAGCTGTCATAGCTAATGCGGCTGGTGTTTTAAGAAAAGCAAGTTCTACAAGAGAGGGTGATGCCCATGAAGCTATGGATGGAACACATGACGCCAATGTTGTGGCCACTTGTGAAGAAGTAGGTGAAGAAACAGGCACTACTAGTACAGCTGGTACAACCGATGCAGCTGGTTCTGTACAGGATTTGAGAAGCGTGGATGTAGACCATGTGAATGTGTCTGATGTAGCTATTGCTGCTAAAGATGTGGAAGCTGCAGAGGACGCTACTGCTAGCAATGTGATAGGTGGGGCAGCTAGTGCAACAACTGTTCTTGGACCAGTTGGTGCAGTTGTACCAACCAATGCAGCTGGTATTGTAGAGGATGTACGGAGCATGGATGTAGACTTTATGAATATGTCTGATGCTATTTCTGCTGCTAAAGATGTGGAAGGTGCATAGGACACTACTGCTGGCCATGCAATAATTTGGGCAGCTTGTGTAGCAAGTGCAGTTGTACTAGCTGATGGAGCTGGTACTGTAGAGGATGCAGGAAGCGTGGATGTAGACTGTGTGAATGTATGTGATTCTGCTACTGCTGATAAAGATGTGGAAGTTGTAGAGGACGCTGCTGTTGGAAATGCAACAGGTGGGGCATCTCGTCTAGCAAGTGCAGTTGTACCAACTCATGCAACTGGTACGGTAGAGGATGCAAGAAATGCAGATGTAAACTATGTGGATGTGTCTGATGCTACTACTGTCAATGGACCTGCTCTAACAGATGCAATGCTAGGTCCTCCTACTCCATCCTTGGTGCTCACTAGCGTATTTGATGTTGAAATGGACGGATGCACACACCACCCCCTCAATCAGTGCAGCGACAGAAGCCAGTGGAGATGAAGAAGTTTGAGAGATGAGACACACATGACATGCTGGGCAACAACGACATCGTCAAGCAGAAGGCTGACTAGGAGGGGGCATAACACCAGTGGAGCGTAGGATGGAGAGAATAGCCGTGGACTGAGAAGAAAGCTCCAGTGCAGATGGGTAAGGTCCCTCAAAAAAGGATGAGGACGATGAGGACAACGTGGAATAAGAAGAATCAACCTGATGGGAGAAGAGGTGGTCCCTGACCTGTTGCATCATGTGCCCTAGACTTTGGAGCTTGGTACATAGGTTCACCACGGCACCGACGTGGGGAATGGGCAAAGGAGGTAGGTCCATCTACTATAGAGTTTGAGGGAACTCATGAGGCTAGAGCCAGGGTGGATACCACCCACTGGGACGCAGGTGAAACTGGCGTCAATCATGGCGTCCATCGGCAGAGAAGTGGCAGGAAAACCCAAAAAAAGCTAGATCCTGCCGCGGAAGAAGATGACCAATCCTATGAGAGTCATGATGGTAAAGATGGAGAACCATGTGTCTCGGCAGTGTGGAGACCAACCACGGGAGTGGTTGGAGAGCACCATCACTAAAAGGTGGTGCTAGCAGCCACACATCAATCTCTGAAGGCGCAGGATGATGCGGATGAGCGTGGAGACCGTCCTGTCTTGGTGGTGACGAGGACCACGGAGAAGGCTCACTAGTGGGTGGAGGTGGTCCGGGTACCAAGCCGTTAGGCCGATGAAACGCGGAGGCAAGTAGAGTGCCGGCTCTTGTCGAAGTAGAAGCTTTCTACACACAAAGCTGGCCAAGAGTCCCAGGAAAGGGAGATGCGAGAGGCTGGCTCAGAGTGCTGGTGGGCTGGTGAAATGGCAAAGTTAAAGGTACGCTCTCTCTTGGTAGTGAAGAAATCGACCATAGGGGTGAATGGCTAGCACCACCATGAGGTGGTGGTGCCGGCGGTGTGATCACCTTGCCAGAAGGCAACCCAGGATGGGAGTGAGCGTGGTAGATGATGTGACCCGGCGGTGTAGGAACTGACCACAGGTGCACATGGTCGCGATGACCACGTGGAGGTGGTCTTGGCTGCGGCCTCGGCGTGTTTGAGGGTTGTGGATGAGGAGGGTGAGAGTGCAGAACGCTATTAGTAGGCAATGTAGACATGAGTTCTGGTGGTGAGCGGGAGAACACAGCGCCAAGATTTGGCCAAGTCTGGAACGACTGAATTAAGAATCAAGGAGGGGTACAATGAGCCCTAGTAAGGGCTTATGTACTGGGGACTGGCGGCTAGCCCACCAGGCTCCGTCATCCCCATCGCACCAAACGGCACGAGCGGGGAATATGCATGTCATAGGGTGTGAAAACAACAACGGAGGTCTCCCGAGGCGCCGGAACAGTCAACTGGGTGCTCGGATCTCAACCGACAAGAAAAAATGCGATGTACCCTATACGTCTCCAAACTCTATGGTAACACACTAGCATCACCAACTAGCTAGGCGAGACAAGTTTAGGCCTCCCAAGACGTCGGAACACGTAACCAGGCGTCCGGGTCTCAGCCACATGCAAACTACACACGTCTGACAAGGGGCCAAGAAGACTGGACCAATCAGTGTTGGGTTTCCCGAGGTACTGATACAAACCACCAGGTACCCGAGTCTCGACCATGGAAAGAGTACATCACCTCTCAGATACTATGTGATGAAATTTCTATGGGATCTCCTGGTGCAGTGGCACAAACCAGAAAGAGCCCGGGTCTCGACCACCGAGAAAACTCTACTAAACATGTATGAGTAAACTGAGCTGCTAGAATGCACCAGACACGTTACAGACGCAGTAATATAGCCACTGGAGAACCATCAGCTCAAACTAGGAGGCTCTCCCTAAACAAGGCCACATGATAGCTCAAAGCCCATTCACCAATAGAGCCTTTACATGACGCTAGGCAGCTTCAGGGTCGTTGCATGTTAGACTGGGCGGAGAGGGGATGTCAATACCCCATGGATCGAGTTGAGTGTGTGTGATGTCTCCCCAGCCGTCCATCATAGGAAGTGGGCAGTCCACATCCATTGGGTCCATGTTATTCGTGGGTAGGGCCCGCTTTATTGCGCTGGACAATGGAACATTCCTCAAACTGTCTCAAACTCAAAGGTGAAACCTTGTGAACCGGTTGGTTTTCAACGTCCAACGATCGTCGCTTCACACAAACAGCAGAGCGCTTTCGCATAGCACAATGTATGTCGCAGTGGCCGTAGAACTATGCGATACAAAAGTTGCCAATCGTCCGACCAACAACCAATTGATTTGCTCTACAGCATTGGTGGACGATGCTATGCCAAATAATGTAACAGACAGAAATAACTTATTGGCGAGTACAACAAAACTATGCGTACACATCATCAACGTTGTGCACTAAGGTCATGTCTTCGTAATCGCGTATTTTTTCTTACTTGTGATGTGGGTATGTGATTATGAAGAGTATAATGCATGGTATGTCATTCAAATAACGATGAACTCAGATAAGCTGTCTTTATTTTTAGATAATGGATACACAATTACAAAATAAAAGTCGTCTGGGTATTTGGTGCCTTTTTGAGCACATGGGGGCATGATAGCTTAAAATTTGGACATGGTGGGCATCTAGTTGATCCTTCCTCCTCTTGAGATGAAACTACCAAAGGTGCCTGTTTAGGTACCACCTTTGACTCGAGGTCACTACCGTTGTGATTGATCATTGATGCCTTATCACGTCCTTATAGAGCAGAAGTACCGATTCGTGAAGTGCTTTCATGTTGTATTCTTATCGGGCAACTTTGTGTAGTGATCTATTCATAACAATGGCGGAAGCAGCGGGCGGACTTACAATTTGCCCTTATTCTTGCTCAACCATGTCTGAGACGTCCCCATTCTGAGAAGAATGGCTACGTCGCCCCCATTTTGGAAACAAATGGCCAGGTCGCCCCCACTTTTTGTGCTTCAAGGAATTATAGCTAGGACGCCCAGTACGGATGATGTATGATCAACGTATTGCCCCCATTTAAAAAAGTTGGGGCACGGTGACGATAACATTTTGTTTCGCCAATTGGTGAAATTCACTTTCAACAGAAACCTGCCGTACATACTTCTGGACACCTGGTCCATTGTGTCCGCCGTTCCAGACCTCGTTGCTCCTAGCGACACTATGTTTAGAAGTTACAGAGTTCACGTCTGTTCTTTGCAATATGAGTAAGAAGACCCCTACTTTTTGTGCAACATATGTCGAGAACATCCCATTTATTATTGTTCTGCACATATTCTGAGTACTTTGTTGGAATTTTCCACGTAGCTTCACGCAGGGTACAGCGTGATAGTTCATCATGGACAATAGCATTTGATCGGGGACCCACTTCCAAATGAATACACTACCTATTAAACTTCAATGAATGTAGTCCATGTACACTGCGGCCACAGTGGCATAAACTTTTACCAAGGCGTCGACGCCTACAGTCATGCATGCCAGTCCCCCTCCCCCCCCCCCTCTACCTCCAACCTCGGTCAAGTGCAGCCCAGTGAGGTCACTACGCGCCCTGGAGCTGGCAGGGGTCTCCATCGTCCGTGATTGTTTGTTGCATGTTTCATCGTCGACACTAGGGCAGCCCGAACGAATCTGTACCGCTCTCATGCCGTGCCCATGGCGCTGACCGGCATTCTCGCACCCGGTGAGTGTGGGTCATGGGGGCATGGTACATACATAATCCCTGATTTTGTTTCCAACATACCCTCAGTTTGGGCGCATGTCAGCTTCATTGTTTCTTGGTTCGCCGGGAAAAGTGCATCAAACCGTTTATAGCACGCATAGCTTTCGCAAGCAAATTTCGCCTGGTCCCCAATACCTGGATCCCCTCATTGCCGAGACAACGGTGGACTATGTTGACCCCATGCACATCCGTTTGTTTTCTAAGTGGGATGAAAACATGAGAGAGCGTGACGAATTGGAGTCGCAACAAGAAGTTGTGGTGCTGGCATCCATGACCCCTGGATCCCCCGACCCCAGTCCCAGCACATACAAGGGTGGTAAAGCTATACGAGTCCGTCTCGAACACTACTACTCACCCAATAGTGCGTGCTACATTCGTGATGGTCTCCCGCTATGGCGCGTCCCCTGGTTTGCAGTGATTGTTAAAGAAACGTCCCATGACACTACATCTGAAGTTTGATAAACATCATCGCCCACCCCGCAAGCACAAAAAATCTTCGTTGTCATAGTGTGCCACACTTTCCCCTCATCTCTAAATAGTTGGGCTGAATGTGTTGCTGGAGTTGGTGTCCAAGCCCCTCCGACGAGGATGAGAAAGGTGATGGGGCTCGGTTTTCAGGAGGAATGGAGTTCCAAACCATGGAAGAGTGCCGGTGCACCATCAAAGATTACGCTATCCAACAGCGTTTCCCCCTCAAGTGGGAGAGGTCGGAGTCCCGGAGGATCGTCGTGCGTTGCTGAAATTGTAAAAGTGAAGGGTGTGAGTGGGTCATACGTGCCCGCATATCGACAAAGTCCCACAGTTACGTCGTGTCCTCGTACGTGGATGGGCATAAGTGCACCCCTGGGCAGACGAAGGGGAACCCGGCGCGCACGACCAAGTAGGTCCTGCGCCACATCCGAGACACAGTGGCCCGTGACCCGACAACGGACGCGGAGGCACTCCGCGTAGTCGTCAAAGCAGTTACCCACGATAAGGTGGGGTACCAGCTCATCTGGAGGGCACGGGACAAGGTCCAAGAAGAAGTGATGGGTGAGAGGTCTGGATCGTGGGCCCCGTTCCCCACATATTGCACAGAGGTGAATATCTACGAACTGAAGTTTCACTGCCCCTCTTGTATTTTATGGAATTGCGGGTTTCATTGGGACCTCCATGCTTTTGTACCCGCAGCTGATGCACGTGGACCCAAACACGATCGTCGTTGTGGAGCAAAAGCAGAAGAAGTTCTGAAGATGCTTTGTGGCGCCTAGTGCCTTGCAACGCGTGGCCGCACGTGCGCTGCATCGTGATGCTGGACGGTAGGTTCCTAAAAAATGGATACAAGTAGGTGCTCCTAATTGCCTACTTCTTCAATGCAAAAAAAAACATCTTCCCCATGGCGTACGCCCTCGTCAGCAAAGAGGATGAAGGTAACTGGGGATGGTTCCTCCTCCAACTTTCCAACGCTTACTGGACGTTGTGAGAGAGCGGCACGGCCATAATCAATGATTGGATGAGAGCCTCTTTGGCAGCCATGCCCAAGTTGTTACCATGTGCCAACCACAAGTTCTGTGCCTACCACATCAAGGAGAACATATGAGTCACGTACAGCAAAACAACGTCTGAGATGTTTTGCCGAGTGGCACATGAGTACAAGCGGGGGGAGTACGCCAAGCTAGGTCTGGAGCTGATGGACACAAACCAAGAGGCTTACACATACGTCTTCAGGTGTGGCGACTAGGGTGGCATCCCATTGCGGAGCTGGAGCCGCTTCCACGGCCCACGGGGATGTGGCGGGCGCACTACAAATAACATTACACAGTCTGTCAACGCCTGGATCATCGAGAGAAGAAATTCTTTTCCGTTCCATTGCTCTGCCAACCCGTACCCGCTCATCCACAAGCTATTCGCAGCGCACAAGAAGCTGGCATAGGATGTCAACATGGGTACTAGGCAGGAGAAGAAGTGGGCGGCTATACCCAGTAAAGGCCTTCAGCACAATTGCCTGGCAGCACATGACTACAAGGTCGTGTACATAGGGAATCTCATGGTCACGGTGACCGGGAGCAGAAGTGTGCCGCGCCAGGTGGATTGCTGCATGCGTAGATGCAGCTGTTGGAGAACGGGGTGACCCCAAATGGATACCCTAACATGGCCTACAGTGTTGCCGCATGGAAGCGCTGCTACGGACACCCCATGCCTGGCGTGAACCTCAAAGCGTTGTAGCCAGCTGCGCCTGACCCAAACCGGGAGGGTGACCCACCAGGATTTGGGTGGCAAGCACCAGGCGATCGTGTAGTGGGACGTCCCCAAGGAAAACACAAGCTTCGGGGCGACATGCTACGCGCCAACCATATATGTGGTCACTGTGGCCAGAAGGGACACCCAAAACGTTGCTGCACGAACCCTCCCTCACCAAAACCAGCTCAAATGGCTACAGGACATGCAACTAAGCTGCATGCACAGCACCTTATTGCAACCAAGGCGACGGAAGATGCTACACGGGAAACCATTGCTACAGCTGACGCGGCAGTAGGAACAAGTACTCTAGGTACTGGAGGAGTCACGACTGAGGAGGACCTTGTGGACGGTGACCTCGCTCAGGAGAACTTTGGAAATGGTGAGGGACAAGGGGAAGAGGGGGATGAGGACGAGTACAAGGACAGTGCAGGAGAGGAGGGCAATGACGACTTGGTCGCCCGTCTTGCTCCTATGGTTGATCGCACGTTTCAGTAGATACTCTGAGACATCAGATGCGACTGCGACCCAGATGAGGAGACCAGGAGGGGAAGGCATGAGGTGGAGGAGGTAGTGATCAGGCGTCAGTACGCCATGGTCCGCGAGCTTGTGCCTGAGATGGGACTGCTTGACCTTGACCTTTTGCCTAACACTAGAGCGCTTTGAAGGTGAAGTGTTAATCACCTTTGTAGTGTCTTCACACATTTAGGCATGTGGTGTTGCAGGCTCCTTAGGTAAGCATTAGTCATCCACTTTCGTTCAAGCTGACTTATTATGTTTCTTTCTTTGCTTACAAATACACAAGGCTATCCTACTCATTCATGTCCAAGCATCGTCAAGCAGTGGAAGACAAAGGCTGACAAGGGGAGTTCCTATTAAGAGGCATTTTAGGTTACAGCTGTTGAGTGTGGGGGCTACTCGAGATATCACGTGGCCAGGAAGAGGAGGTGTTTTATGATGTAGTGGAGTGTGGAGATGCCCGTCCATGTGCAGCTTGTGATGTGATCCGTTAGGTGCACAACTTGCCAGTGTTTGTGCAGGAGTAGATTGCCTCGTGTAATCTCTCTCCATTGTATTACATGTGGAAATGAAGGATTACAACATTGTCTAAATTCTACTTCCTATACCTTGCAATGTGTGTTCAGTATTTGTAACCCTCTGACATGAGATACACTACTGGTGTCTATGAATGGTGGATAGTCTCAAAGTTACAATAGTGCATGCAAGTGAACAATGTGTATTTATGCACTAGTCATTTAAGTTTCGTAAAGTCTAATAATGATAGTGTCACCTTGTTTCTTCATTTCTGTTTGTACATAACATAGTCTTCATAAATTGCACCATACTTCAAGACTGACATACCACACTTCAGGCAATGACAAGTGTTGGTGCACAATGAGCATGCGCACACGGGGCAAGCTGGACATGAATTACCAAAAATGACGGCATAGTAGGTACGAAATCCTGAATCCCATGTCACATGGCCCTCAAAAGACAGGGCAAGGTGGACATGAATTGCTTAAAATGAGGGCAAAGTAGATATGAAATCTACAATAGAATGTGACATGCCCTTCAAACCATGGGACAAGGTGGACTTGAATTGCCTAAAATTAGGGTTGAGTACATGGGAAGTCCTTGACACAAAGTCAAATGGCCCTCAGAAGACGGGGCAAGCTGGACATGAATTGCCTAAAATGAGGGTAGAGTTGGTAGGAAATCCTTAATCCCAAATCACATGGCTGTCAAAAGACGGGGAAAGGTGGACATGAATTGCCTAGAATAAGGGCCGAGGAGGTAAGCAATCCATAACATACAATGACATGCCTCTCAAAACACGGGGCAATGTGAACATTAATTGACTAAAATGAGGACGGACTAGAGAGGAAATCCTTAATCCCAATTCACATGGCCCTCAAACGACGGAGCAAGGTGGACATGAAATGCCTAAATGAGGGAAGAGTAGCTAGGAAATCCTTAACATAAAGTTAAATGCCCCTCAAGAGAAGGGGCAGGGTGGACATGAATTGCCTCAAATGAGGGCTGAGTAGATAGGAAATCCTCAAGAGAGAGTCACATGCCCCTAAAAATTTGGGGCAAGGTGGACAAGAATTGCCTGAAAAAGCCCAAGAGTAACATCATCAGCAGCCACTACGGGCTCGTAGGCCCAGTCCATACCCACGGCTCCCATGGCTCGGGACAGTTGGGTGGTCTAATACTTGGCATGGGCAATCCTAAGTTCCATGCGTTGTGTTCAGGAGTTACAAGAGGTAGGGTCCATGATAGTTCCTCACGGCCCAACTGTATGTTGCGTGCTACATACTGCTCCTACTCTTCGTTCAATGCGACCCATGCCCGATGAGCCGCCACAGAGTCCGGCACGGGAGTGCCCCATCCATGATGTGCCGGGCCATTTGGGCAACCGTCCGTGTCCATGTCGATTCAACGTGTAGTCAATGTTCGAGAGTAGGTGTACTCTTCACGAAGTAGACTGACGGGGGAGCACATTAAGTACACACGAGTGTACATGTTCACTGTGCGAACCGGTACAAAGAAGAGGTTCGACGGTCAAAGTCTTCTTTGGTGCATGAAAGAGTTCGATACGCAAACCCGGTGTACCAACTTGACCAATGCTTTGGAATATACGCCAAGTATATTGGGTGGGCAGAATGTGCCCCCCCGTGTCCACTTCAAAACGGGCTGAACTTTGTCCTACGACGCACGGTCCCATATCGCCCCGGGTGGGGCAATGTCGTCCCATTGGGCCGTTGTTCACTTTCGGCATGGACTGCTGAAGTGGACCATTCCACTTCGATGGATGATATCACCAATGCCGAGTCATTCTGTGTCAAATCCATAAATCACAACCAAAGCGTTTGCAACAACAAACCCGACATGAAAATGCAAACAAATAAATTTCCTACCACCATGCGTTGAACGAAATTACTAGGGTTCTCTTACGTTCTTTTAGGAAAACCGTGGACATCGGTTGATGACGCTCAGACGAGGCTCCGTCGACGTTGAGAACAATAAACTCAAACCCTTGACAATTCATTAAAAAAATGGGGACAAGGTAGCCATTTTGAAAACAATGGAGGCAACATAGGAAACTAATGGGAAAACTAGGAGCGAACTAGCCATAAGGTTTTTGAATGGGGGCGACGTAGTCATTTTTTGGAGAATGGGGGCATCTGAGACATGGCCGGCCGAAAATGGGGGCGATCGGGAGTTGACCCGGGCAGCAACCTAGTGTAGTGCTGATTTACTTTTGACTGGCGGAGAAGAAAATAGTTGCAAATGATGTTTTCAGATCCATAGAAACTATCTATATGATTGGTGCATGGGTACGATTGACTTCTCAAACTCTAGTTGAATGGACATTTCCAATCTGCGAAACAACAAGCGATTTGGTTAGTAACTAGACGGGCGCGGTCAATCGTAGTTTCCTCATTTTGAGGGCCTTTTTTGGTAAGCACTGATGTGCTCAGCCGAAGTCTACTGGAAGGATTGAGTAGCCTAGTGAACCACATCTGTTTATCCAACGATTAGCCTTTTAGGGGGTGTGCCGTTGCATGGAGATGAAAGCTTTGCGATGAAGACATATGCGATGAAGCTGCCATATCTATAAGACGAAGCAGCTAGAATCCATTCGTGCCGGCAGTCCGGGCTACGTTGGCGACTTTAGATTTCTGAAGATATGGATAATGTATTCATCTTGCCACTGTAGACATGCAACATGAAATCTGCGTGCGATGTTTGCGATGTTAAACACTTACAACCAGGTTTTGGGGGTGTGATGTGCCGCTTCGCTAACGTCGCCTCTAGCCTTGTTCGAAGCAGACGGTTGAGATGCACAATTTGTTGAAAACGTAATATTTAGATGCTTTTGTATTTTATTGTGCTCAACGGACGTTTTCTTTTTTCCAGAGTTTTCAACTCATCTCCTCGAGTCGCTCGTTCTGGCGTTCGGTAGCACTTTCAGTGACAAAGGCCGAAATTGGGGGACCTAGTCCTTAGACTCGAATTCCAACTTCGCGTTCGCACTCACAGTTTTAACTACCCCCATCGAAGGTTTCGTTCTCTTCTCGCTGCCGAGAAGTGGAACTAAGTGCCGCTCGAGGGTCTTGGTGGGTAACCACGACATTCCAGTTCTTTCAGTTTGTCAAGTCTCTCTTCTAAGGGGTCGCGCAACCTCCTTTCATTTTTCATTCGAGGCTTGATAATTGGCTGCTGATGCGGAGTGTTTTCGTTGTCTTGGAACAGAACACATCTAAGAGTCGTTGTTTCGGCAGTGATGAATGCAGGTTAAAAATCCAAATGTAAAAAGATCGGCATTTGGCTACGAGGATAGTGAAAAGGCATCCTCCGATCGCAACCGCATTCCCTTGAAACGCGAGGACGGGGGAATGAGTGCAATTACCTACTCATTGCTCGGATCGGATGACGACGGAGCTAAATTTGAAATTTTAAATGTACAGCGTCATGAAAGCGACTACCACTGCGAGGCAGTCAACCCTCGTTGGTTTTTAAAAGTTTCTAGTCAAGTTGTGAAATCTGCGTGGAAACCACCTCTCCAAGCAATGACAGCTACAGCGAGAATAAGGAGTGTTCTAAAAGTTTTTGTCTATATGTGAAGCAAGCTGTCAATCCGCCGGCAGTAAGCTGGCACTTGTCCGTTCCTCTGTACGGACTTGTCTTTCACTGAACGATTTGACACGTTCGCGCATGTCTGTGTACGTGCATCATGATGTCAGCGAGCCGCACATAGTTTCACTTCTCGGCAGCCAGAAGAGAACGAAACAGAAATCGCAAAAACTAACATCCCCCGCGTAATCTTTTTCATCGTTAGCTACCCGCATTCAGGACTTCCCTGGGGAAATGTTACGGGACCCGCCGGTCGAGGCGGTGTTTTCATCACCCTGATGGCATCAAAAACCTTGTTTGAGGCCATGATTGTATTCTACGTGAAAACCCGTGCAGGTTTGGGCCAAGAACCGGGTCATTCGGGTCAGGGACGAGAAAGATACGGCCAGGCAAAGTTGGGTGGTGCGCGTCCGGAAAATAGACGGGAGCACCGGTTCGACCCCAACGAGGCGGAGCGACTTTCTCGCCCACTACAGCCAAAGCGCCCCTGGATGGACGCTTAGCCAATGAGGCAAGGTTCATTGGGGTCCAAGGGCACTTCG
The DNA here is from genome assembly GCA_023375785.1 of Penium margaritaceum. Classification (NCBI taxonomy): domain Eukaryota; kingdom Viridiplantae; phylum Streptophyta; class Zygnematophyceae; order Desmidiales; family Peniaceae; genus Penium; species Penium margaritaceum. The sequence continues at coordinate 27,479 of SZWC01001083.1, read as the reverse complement.
GGATGGTGGCTGGAGCTGCATTCGCAAGCAAGGGCGCTTCGGGCGGCCGTGACCTCCGCTGGCGGTGCTGCCAGCGGCTGTCACGCGTGGAGCACTCAAACGGCCATAACTTAGCCGTTTCTTCACGGATTGAGGCGTTCTTTGGTGCGTTGGAAAGCTCTAGGTGTGTACTACATGATGCATGTGTTATTTGAATGAGAGCGCCTCGATAGAGGGCTTCGGAACGCTATGTAGCTTTCGGCTGCCCCATAGGGGCTGGTACATAAGGAAGCCTAGGGGTTGATCTAGGCATGCCAATCTTACCCAGAGACTATGTACATTACCTTGTACTGATCTATCAAGTCTAAAGGATTCATTCCTTGCCCAACTCTCCTTGTGTTCCAAGTATTGCCTCGCACACGTCCATTCGATCCTACAAGTCTTCCGCAGCGCACCTTGGTGCAAACGCCGCCAAGAGAGTCGCACGGCGGGAACCTCGGTCACTAGCAGCGGCCTTGTTGCTAGGAGAGGGTCATGGGACATCTCAAGGGTTGGCCCACACACCAAGGGGTCGAGGGTGTGAGGTTTTTCCCAAGGGCTCGTGTGTGACCGTCACGCCGGGCGCCCCTCGGTTCACATTTGGTATCAGAGCACGTGGACGTTTGCTCGGCGTTGTGCGGATCCAAGGGAGGCAGCAGATCTGCCACAACTGCGTTTGGCGAGAATTATTTCGTCACAACCAGAACCATGGCGGCAGCGGCGTATGACCAGGCCTACCTCATGGAGGAGATCCGGCGTGCTCTTGACGAGTTGCGTCAAGAGAACCAGCAGTTGCGCGCGGAGGTTGAGGCGAGGTACGTCGGCCAAGGGAGCAGTGCATTGGGGGGTGTTGCATTGGCATCCGCACCTGCCTTTCGGCGGCCCAAGCCGAAGGAGCCGGAGTTCTACACCGGCAAGGGTAGTGCGCGTGAGTGGCTCTTCACGGTGAACTCGTACTTCACGGCGTTGGGCGTCCCCGTGGGAGAAGATGCCACAAGACTGGAGTATGCGCCTACGCTACTCCGGGGGATGGCGTTGTAGTGGTGGTCGGCGTTGTGCCGGCGGAACGCCGCTGGGTTGCCGGACGGGCTGGGGGCCGGGACACGGCTTCAGCCACTATTGAGTCTACCGCTGGGGCGGGAAGTGCAGCTCGGTGCGCGGGCGTTGACGGAGAAGCCAGAGACGTGGGAGCAGTTCGAGATGATGCTCCAGGCATGTTTCGACCTCCTCAACGGCAGCCGGGTCGCACGTGATAAGATCAAGCACGTCAAGCAAGGCGGATCAGTCCAGGACTACACTACACGCTTCATGGCCTTGGCGGCGCAGATTGACGACCTCTCGGACGCGGAGGCGTACGACCGCTACCATGACGGCCTGAAGCCGCACGTCCAACGTGAACTCGCGGTGCTTGGGTTGCGAACCTTTGCAGAGCTGGTTTCGGCAGCAGAACGATTTGACGCAGTCGACTACAATGCAAGCCGGAGCAGATTTACACGACAGTCTTGGGTGGAGCAGCCAGATCAGGCTATACCCATGGAAGTGGATGTGATCCGAGGGGAGCAACGAGGCTTGGACAAGCAACGAGGACCGAGGGCCGTGTGTTGGTGTTGCGGCGAGGAGGGTCACCGCAGGAAGGAGTGCCCCAAGCGCAAGGCGAAGCAGGGCATTGGGCAGCAGCAGTGAGGGAAAGGTTTCTCGCTGCTGTACATCCTTCATCCACATATTGAGCACCAGTCCGGAACGGCTTACGCCTACTATGGTGCTGTTTGTTTGCTCATGGGGTTGAAGGAGGGCTTGGCAGTTCTAGGGGTTTTCCTAAGGCTAGTTCTTGGGATTCCGGTCTTGGGGTTCCAAGGGTCGGAGGAAGCTGCGCAGTCTGTTGGTTGGCGGAGCGGGTTACGGCTTCTACAACAACTTGACTGCAAGGAGGGGACTAGCATTGCACCTTGGAGGGGGCATCGGCGGTACAGCGGATGTCCATATTGGCGGCGTGCAGCAGACCTCTTGTCAAGTAACCTATCCATGTGGGCGATATTACGTGCGATGTGTTCTTCGTATGTGCTCAATGGATGACTATGTCTTCTTCATCGACCGGAACTGGTTGCGTGCCTGAAGTCCGGAACCGGATTGGTTGTGCAATCTTGTGGTCGTGAAGGGGACGGGATCTCACTTCGCCACATCGGCAAGGTGAGGGTGAGGTGTTGCGTGGCGATAACCTCGGTCTCTAGCAGCGGTTTGGCTGCTAGGAGAGGGCCATGCGGCCCCTCATGCTGCAATGTGGATGCTGCAACTGGCGGACAAGCACTGGAAGGCCAATGGGGTTCTTGGTGGATGAAGGTGCTGCTGGATCGCAACAATTACAACTGCAAGAATGGCTCCTCTACCGGTGTTGGTGGCGGGCTGGACACACGTGAGGCTCTTTCTGCACATTGCTGGACTGGGAAAGGGTGGCAGATACCTGTGAATACACAGCTGCTGGATTCCCTGTCGCCGGAGTGGTGGTGCAGGTGACGTTTTCCGAGTCTGCCGGGAGCGCACCGGGACGGCGCGCGTCGAAGGGGGGGGGGTAATGTTACGGGACCCGCCGGTCGAGGCGGTATTTTCATCACCCTGATGGCCTCAAACACCTTGTTTGAGGCCATAATTGTATTCTACGTGAAAAACAGTGCAGGTTTGGGCCAAGAACCGGGTCATTCAGGTCAGGGACGAGAAAGATACGGCCAGGCAAAGTTGGGTGGTGCGCGTCCTGAAAATGGACGGGAGCACCGGTTCGACCCCAACGAGGCGGAGCAACTTTCTCGCCCACTGCAGCCAAAGCGCCCCTGGATGGACGCTTAGCCAATGAGGCAAGGTTCATTGGGGTCCAAGGGCGCTTCGGGATGGCGGCTGGAGCTGCATTCGCAAGCAAGGGCGCTTCGGGCGGCCGTGACCTCCGCTGGCGGTGCTGCAAGCGGCTGTCACGCGTGGAGCACTCAAACGGCCATAACTTAGCCGTTTCTTCACGGATTGAGGCGTTCTTTGGTGCGTTGGAAAGCTCTCAGTGTGTACTACATGATGCATATGTTATTTGCATGAGAGAGCCTCGATAGAGGGCTTCAGAACGGTATGTAGCTTTCGGCTGCCCCATAGGGGCTGGTACATAAGGAAGCCTAGGGGTTGATCTAGGCATGCCAATCTTACCCAGAGACTATGTACATTACCTTGTACTGATCTATCAAGTCTAAAGGATTCATTCCTTGCCCAACTCTCCTTGTGTTCCAAGTATTGCCTCGCACACGTCCATTCGATCCTACAAGTCTTCCGCAGCGCACCTTGGTGCAAACGCCGCCAAGAGAGTCGCACGGCGGGAACCTCGGTCACTAGCAGCGGCCTTGTTGCTAGGAGAGGGTCGTGCGACATCTCAAGGGTTGGCCCACACACCAAGGGGTCGAGGGTGGGAGGTTTGTCCCAAGGGCTCGGCGTGTGACCGTCACGCCGGGCGCCCCTCGGTTCACAGGCAATGAGGTTTGCATGGCGGGTCTGGATGTTGTTGTTAGACCGCGGCATGTTCTATACAGGAGAACGCTTCGACAGCATTGCAGATCTCTACTGCTACGAAACAGGCACCTGCCATCGCCGCAATTTTGCGTCGCCAGTCGGCGCCACTGCGTTTCGCGAACAGAGCATCTCGGGAATATGTGCCCTTCTTTTTGACCATGAGAAAATGCCGTGATTGGTGACCACCAATCACAAACTCTATCCTTCAGCGACGATGGGTTATCCAGCCGCATGTTTGCAGCAATCCACACTCACCGGTTTGCGCCATGGCAGGGATGGCGTCCTTCTTCATGTCGTTTTGCGAGCTCATGTGGCCCAGCAAACTGTATGCGAGCTCTCTTTTTTCGCGGGGAAAAACACATTGCCGTCGGGAACGTGCAGTTTGTGTCAACTTTGCGTTTCAAAGAGGGCGGCGCAAATGACTCGTCCTTGAAGTTTTAGGAAGCTCTGCGGCGTGCCATAGCTGCCGCATTCTAAAACTCCATTTGAAGTTCCGATCTAACGTAGAAGCCTAGTGCACGATTGGAAGGACGTTCTGACGTGAACGAGTGGATCGATAGGCATCGTCTTCTGTCAAAACCTTTCAGGTAACATTTCGCCATTTCAAGTGCTGGAACGCCCACAGAAATGACGACTTTGACCCCGCAATGCGACGAGGCTGTCCCGCGTGAACCGAGGTGACCAGGTTTGGTTTTGGATATAGCGGGTCACACATGCTGCCGCAGACCACAGAACAGCTCGAACTGGCGGGTGCCCTTCCCTCGAACTGGGGTAAGGCATTTTCGGCAGATTGCGCGGGCTAGTCTGTGGCAGTCGCTTCTCATCCGCATTCTTTAACGTGCCGCAGTCTAGCGAGTCTGGACCACGGCCGTAAAATTGTTACCATTGTAGTCAAAAAGCCACAACCGCTCCACCACGCAGCCGTTCTGGCCTTGGTGTGAGGCCGATACATACTCCCCTTGGCCCCTCCCTTCCCCTGCCCAACTGCCCCTAGGGCCTCCACCCACGGCGTCCTCCCCTCCCCCCTATCTTCAGCCCCACCGCCCATGCGGCCGCGCTAGCTCGCCTGTGCGCAAGCGCGAGCACTCGACACGTCACAACCTTCACCACACCCTCACCCACACCTACAACCCCATCCATATCTACATCCACGTCCACGTCCACGTCCA
>SZWC01001082.1:271021-312537 GCA_023375785.1 Penium margaritaceum | reverse complement strand
ACCAACCTGTTTGCTCAACGCTAATCCATGCAATTCCATGCATTTTAATGAAAATGAAACAAATAATAGCAAGGGAAAATCATTGCAGTGCTTCACATTGCACTGTTTTGCATAGAACCACAATGCAATGCTTTGTATTACATTGTATTGCAACTGGATTGCAACATCCTCCTCCCCCCTCCCATTTCCAATGTGTTTTCTCAATGCCAATCCATGCAATTCCATGCATTTGCATGCACATGCAACAAAGAATAGAAAGGGAAAAGCACAGCGGTGCATCACATTGTACTGTTTTGCATCAAACCGCAATGCATTGCTTTGCATTGCATTGCATTGCATTGCATTGCATTGCATTGCATTGCAACTGGATTGCAACAGCCCCCCCTCCCATTCCACATCTTTTTGGTCAACACCAATCCATGCAATGCCATGCATGTTTATGCAAATGCAACAAACAATAGCAAGGGAAAAGCATTGCACTGCTTCACATTGCACTGTTTTGCATGTAACCGCAATGCAACACTTTGCATTGCATAGCATTGCAACTGGATTGCAACAGCACCCCCCTCCCATTCCCAATCTTTTTGCTCAATTCCAATCCATGCAATTCCATGAATTTTCATGGAAATGAAACAAATAACAGCAAGGGAAAAGCATTGTAGTGCTTCACATTGCACTGTTTTGCATAGAACTACAATTCAATGATTTGCATTGCATTACATTACAACTGGATTGCAACCGCCCCCTCCCTCCCATTCCCATTTTTTTTGCTCAACGCCAATCCATGCAATGCCATGCATTTTCATGCAAATGCAACAAATAATAACAAGGGAAAAACATTGCAGTGCTTCACATTGCACTGTTTTGCATAGAACCTCAACGCAATGATTTGCATTGCATTGTTTTGCAACTGAATTGCAACAGCTCCCACCCTCCCATTCCCAATCTGTTTTTGCAATGCCAATCCATGCAATGCCATGCATTTGCATGCAAATACAACAAAGAATAGCAAGGGAAAATCACAGCAGTGCATCACATTTCACTGTTTTGCATAGAACCACAATGCAATGCTTTGCATTGCATTACAACTAGATTGCACCAGCCTCCCCTTCCATTCCCAATCTGTTATCTCAATGCCAATCCATGCAATGCCATGACTTTTAATACAAATGCAACAAAGAATAGGAAGGGAAAATCACAGCACTGCATCACATTGCACTGTTTTACATAGAACTGCAATGTAATGCTTTGCATTGCATAGCATTGCAACTGGATTGCAACAGACCACCCCATCCAACTCCCAATTTTTTCTGCTCAATGCCAACACATGCAATGCCATGCATTTTCATGCAAATGCAATAGATACTAGCAAGAGAAAATAAAATCAGTGCTTCACATTGCACTTTTTTTCATCAAACCGCAATGCAATGCTTTGAATTACATTGGGATTGCAACTGGATTGCAACAGCCCCTCCCCCCCTCTCCCCGCCCATTCCCCATCAACTACAACCCCCCTCCCCCCGCATTCCATTCAAACCCATGTGACTGAAAGCTGCACCTGAAAATCGGCAATCCATTGGGCATGAAATACACCGAGGTACTTCATACCCTTCTCTCCCTTCCACCCATCGGTTGTAAAATTGATGGCCGGCATCACCTCTGCAAGCATCTTCCTGATGTGCTTGCGGAAGGCAGTGGCAGAAATGACGATTTGCCTACTGATGGTCATGCGGCCGGGGAGGTCTGCTGCTGGATTGGCATGCCAGAAGCCACGCTGCAGCCAGTTGCTCTCCATGGACAGGAAGCTGCAATTCTTGTCAATTACGTGCTTCCAGATACAACTCTGGAAGTAGAGCTTGTTGAAGACGGCTCCAACGGCTGCTACTCCTTGGCCGATGACAGTGTTTGCCGCCCCCACTGCTGCAACATGCTCAGCTGCATTGTTCATGACGTTGACAGTGGCAATCCTCAGCTTCTGTGCTACTTCCAACTCCTTTAGCTCCAGATATTGCTTCCGGTGCTTGAGGCGCAAATGCTTCTCCAAGGCTGAGGTGGTGCCGTCGTTGTTAGATATGTCTTTGGGACATAGGCCACACTGGGCACGAGCTCCTTTGACTGGGTCCATTTTCTTCCTGAAGTGTTTCTAAACAACACTTGGTTCCTTCCCCCCTTTGCGCTTGTCACCAAATTCTTCCTCGTCATCATCCTCATCGGGCTCCTCCTCCTCCACAATCCGTGCATTCTCTGTTACGGCCGCATTCTCCGCCATGGCACGTCCAACGACATGTCAAGCAAAGCCTCTGGTTGAGGCTAACTCCTGGAACCGAAAAGCGAAGACATGTGCAACCTGTGTCATGCTTTCCCACGGTGATTGCTACACACACAGGTGCAACCGGCCATCAACGCCGGCAGCATCGATGGCCAGAGCCACTCTGGCCATCGACGCCGACTGATACCGGCTCTGGCCCAGAGCCGGCACCAGTTGCTGTAGGTGGCAACCGCCGGCATCTATTATCGATGCTGACGGAGCCGTTGAGTGTTCTCATCGATGCAAAAAAAACTGGCTTGGAGTGATAACATGGCATCGGTGTAGCACAAACCTTTCTAAAGATTGTGGTTTGAACGTTAAAAATATGCAATAAACCATGTACAAACAAGATTCACAAAGAAATTCCATGGTTTCATTTGATGGCCCTACAGTCACCAGGTGGGAGGTCATGGACCACCGCGAGCCAATGATCTCCATGAATGAATCGGCAATCCAGGATCACCGATTCATTTTCCGGTTTCCACATGCATACCACCAGTGCACACAAAAGCATGCACTGGTGGAATTCATAACTTAGGTGCAAGGTAATTCATTCATTTCACAAAGTGAATGACAGTTGCAACACTAAACAAAACACTAAACGCCAATGGAATGTTTGCAGACTGAAACCAAAAACAATGATGACTATAAAACATTGGAGTATGAAGTGGGTAAATTCCAGCTGCTATCTGGAAATTTCCAGCTCAGTCACTGGCCGTTGCTTGGCCAGTGAAAAATATCCACAATATCCTCGCGGAAATTGCAAGTTGGTGGCCAACTTGAAATTGCCGATATGGGTGATGGCCGACTGTCGGCCATCACCCGAATATCTGTGCAGAGGCATCGAACAAGCACTCCGGGTATTTTTTCCTCCCCCCCCCCCCCCACCCCCCCACATAGCACAACTGAAGGATCCGCAAATCCCAAATTGAACCCATGCCCTGGATCTGGATTCGTGGATCTGGATCTGGATCTGTTTTTGTGGATAAGATTTGCGAATCTGAAGATTCTGTGTGCAGCCTTAGGGAGAGGGGGATGTTGCTTATGAGTAGGTATGCATTTTTGGCGTCTTTATGGAGGGATGGAGCTCATGGGAGAAGGTGGGCTTTTTGGGAGCTCATGGGATTTTAAAAAACAGAAAATGCACATGCAAATTTCTTCATTGTGAACCAGTTCGTGGTCCAAAGTGGCTGACCCAGATTCAAGCATTGGAATTTGGTGTGATGCTTTGACCATGTCCTGAACTTTGGAGTTGGCTAAGTTCTGGGTGCTCTTGAATGGAAAATTTGTCTCCCTCATACGTTTTCTGGCACGATTTCTTTCCCACAGCCTGCAGTGTGAGGTCTCCTGCAAGAACTACTTTCTCGGCCACCATGGCAATCCATACCGGAAGCTCAAGGTTCAATTCAATAATAGGTGGAACTCTACGGTCCACATGCTGCAGCTGGCATGCATGCAACGGCAGCCGCTGGATGTGTGGCTGGAGGCAACATGCCATTATGACATGCCTTGTTTAGTGAACAGTGGCATACTATCTGCTGCCTTGTGGACCTTCTCCCTTCCCCTTCAGAGACATGGCGGACGACAGCTCTGGAAAGGAGCACTAAACCTCCAGGCTGGCTGTGTTGCTCTACAACCAACTGCTGGACCACCCCTATAAACAGCAGCAGCAGCAGCATTTGAAAAAGTATCGGCAGCCATGAGACGGGAGCCAATGAGAAAATTTTCCACTTTCAGGCTGCGTTGGTGCCACAGATTGGTAAGGCCATCAAATTCATCATTGGCTACACCAGTCACAAAGGAGTTGTTCAGTACCTCTGTACATGGCTTGACCGCTGGTTCAACAGAAAATTATTCTTAGAACCCTATGCCGGTGAAGACAGTGATATCCACCCAGAGGACGTGTAGATTAAATTCATGCAGCTGGTGGCTCCATATGTGACTGCATACTTACGCATTTCCAAGTGGCAGCAGGCAGCGGGTGCAGAAAATGTCCACCACCCCCCCCCCCCCCCCCCCCCCCCCCCCCCCTCCCCCTCCCTCCCTACCCTCACTCTGGAGGATTTCAAATGGCAACTGCTGCAGCACCAGAAACTGCATGTTCAACCACAGCAGCACCTGCACCCGCAGCCATAACTCCAGCAGCAGCACACTCAGCAGGACCCGCACCCATATCACCCGCAGCAGCATAAACAGCCGGACCAACACTGACTGGAAAAGTGTCCGCTGTGGACAGCGGTGAAGCGCATAGTGCCGGCACACAGTGAAAAGAGAGTGTTGCAGAATAGACACTTGACATGATGCTTTTGCAAGAAATTGGGTGCTTAAGGTTATCTGGTCCTGTGGCGGTGGGGAGATCATGATACTTTAGGGATTTGCTTCTTGCACGTGTACCACACCATGTGTCATTGATGCCTAGGTGAGATTTGATGAGGGTCGTCGGGCCAGCAGAGTCCAGAACACACACTGTTTTTGGTGTGTGATTTTCCTGACGAGTGGGGCCATCCTTTTTTGGTCATGTGTGCCAGTGTCATGCCGCATGCTAACTGCTTGTGTGCTGGAATGTTTTTTATGCTTGGAGTTTCAGGAGGGGAATCCACTTCCAGCAGCTACCCTTCAAACTAAGACATAGAAGTGTAAGTTGAAAGTGCACTTTTGCGCGTCGCCATAGCTGACCATCTACTTGCTGTATCTTTGCCAGACATCAGGTCCATTTTCATGGCACTGAAAGATATTTTGGCATATGAGAGTATGTTTGGGAGAATAAACTCCACATTTTCTTTAAGGTTACCTCCCAGGCCCCGCTACGGTGGGGCCTGGGAGGAGCCCAAACCCTAGTAAAACCCACAACCCCCAAGTGTTATGGGGGGGCTTGTCGGACATTGGTTCTACATGGAGTTTTGAGGGCCAACTTAGGTAAATGGCAGAATTCATGTCAGTCAATAGGGGGATGGGAACTCAGAAATTTTAGCTGGCTGATTGCTTAGCGCTTTGGTTAAAGTATAGGGGCGCGTTATCTTTCCGAAGTTGAAAATGGGAACACATTCCTAGAATAACCTGCCAAGCAAGCAAGTTAATTGCATGGATAGGTTTTAACTTGGATGACTGCATTCTTACTTTCTTTTCACTCTAATGACACAACGAGTTCTAAAAACAAAACCGGTGGCAAAAGACGGGATTGAAAGCACGGAAGAAAAGGGGTGACTGACGGTGAACACATCTAAAAGATAGAATGCATTTAAACAGCAGAGATAGAGGCCACTGTGATGGATATTGAAACTTTGAGAATCATGATAGAAACAAACACTGAGGGGGCAGAGCTAAAACTACACACTTGACACTTGATAGTCACAATGGCTATAATTCCAAAGAAAACAATGGTTACTTAGGAAACAGCCCTTGGGGGGTGGGGTGTGGGATTAAAAATCTTGACAACGGGAGAACCAAAGGCAATGAAAACAACATTGGTGATAACAATGATGAACACGTTGATGGAAAATGTAGAAAAAGCCTTGTAACTGTCTGCATTATGCGGGTTTGAGCCCGCCCTCTAGCTTGCATGCCCACCGTATTGTGCTGGTGGTGGTGGCTTTTATACCACGTGATTGTGCCAGTCCATGGCGGCTTGCATTATCCCTTTCACTAACACAACTCTTCCAATCAAAACAAAAGAACAACAGAAGAAAAGATAGAATAAAACCAATGAGAATATGTACCAAGAAGAAGGCCATCCAGACAAATGAGGCAGGCCAGGTCGATGACAATGATATTGAGGGTCAGTATGTCGATTCTGACAATGATAGTGTTGGGGAAGGTGGAAGATAACCATATCAATGACAACGATGGCAGACAGTGTGAAAGGATAATGGCATTTGTTGGAAAAAAAGGTGCAGAACATTCTAATGTGAAGCATGTCTGTACTCCTTTTCCCAAGGAACAATGTGCGTTTCACAATTTAAAAACCTGCATGAGAAACATGCTACTTGTGTGCAAATTTCTGTGTGCTGTGCTCAGAAGGAGCATGTACCTATGTTTTCCCAGGCTGGAATTGTTGCTTGGTTTGAAGGGCAATACCACCTTAGTACTTGATTTACTATAGTGCCATCGGGGCCTGTGTTGCTCCAAAAGGTGATATAGCGTAGAGAGAAGGAGCAGCCGCCGAAGTGAAAATTTCCATAGATGTTCTGAACAATGAGGGCTTCAAGTTGTATGTAGCACGCAGACTGGCCGTTGAACAGAGTTTGGTTTCCAGCACCATCAATGATGCACCTGAAAAAGGAGGATAGGGTAGAAAATGGAGAGAAATTTTTTTAAGAATTCCACATACATGCATGGATAACTACTGTCACTTTTTCCCTAAGGAGCACCAAACAGGACAGGTGATGAACATGCAGTGAGACTGTTTTGAGATTTTGCGCCTCAAGTCTGCCCAAATTCCAGGATGGTACAATACCGGATAAACAGAGGGCATAGATGAAAAGATGACATGTGCTTCCGGTTTGCGTTATGACAGTTAGTTTGCTCTCTCCCAGCCCAATACTCGTTAGGATGGTCCAAGCTGCCTATGCGGACTTTTGCAACTGAATTTTTTTTTGGGTTCCCCAACTGGATAAGCTGGGAATCACTTGTAAACCAGATGTATTTTCTAACAAGTTCCGCGGGCATTTCTTTGGTTTAAACATGTTGAAAGCTGCATCCTGCAGAAATTGGTATATGTCAAAAGAAGAAAGTCGATGCCTTTAATAGGGAAGAAAGACTGACGAGTCCGTTGAATTGTAGAACATGGGTTTGCAAATGATTTGGTCTGTATCAGAACTACATAAGCACATAACAACATGGTCCTCTAAACTAGATTGCGGCTTGGGAATATCTCTTGTTTAAAGACCCTTACATCAGCCCGAGAGTGTGCTTCCCGAGTTGCCTACTCAGGGAACTTGGGAACTGCACTGCAACAGAGAGTGCGACTTCACGGAGGGGCTCCAAATGAGTGTGCAACTTGGGAGAAAGCATTTTTTGGAGGATTTTACATAACAAGGTCTCTTGTGGGCATGATTGAGGATGTTAGAGAAATAGGATTGAGGCATGATTTTATACAAGTCAAATTATTCAAATCTTTACAAGAGGGAGTTCACTTGTCACAAGCCACCTCTTAACCGGCCAAATTCCCTTAAACTTCCAATGAAACTTCAACCTCCAGTGGTCCTTTAGCTGCTAGTGCCCTTTCAGTTGCTAGTGATCCTTCAGCTTCCAGTGGCCCTTCAGCTGGCCTGGCTGGTTATGCAACCACCAGGGTAGTTATGCAACTCCTTGTAACCCCCTAGATGAGAGAATCTGAGGAGGCATTTCAAATCTAGTGAATGGTGCCTTGTTTACACAATCAATCATGTCTTCAGTTATCAGCACAAGCAATCTACCATCAGCCACCTTAAACTTAACTCCAAAAACAAGCTCATCCATCCAGCTCTTCAAGTGCTGCCTCCAGTACTTGGATTTCATACGATGTACAAATTGTGTCATCACTGCCCTTCTTTACTAAGAAGGCATCCAGGGAGGTTGCCCTGTGGGTTCATCTACATCCAAGTCTTGGATCTCAATGCGTTGGACAACAGCTACAACACCTACTACTACTACTACTGCCACACATCTGATTTCCATTCTCAGTGTGAGAGTTAGTCGTGTGCATTAGGATCTCTACACAACTCTCCCATATGTGATGTACGTATCCTTCATGTATGCATATGTTAGCAAACTTCGTGCTTTAAAACTAGTTTCCAAGTGTGAATTAACTCTCAAATGTCTCAATAATATTCACACGATATCAGAGGAGGGTGACCGCTTGTGACCAACAGACACAGGGAATACAAACACCTCTACATTTACCACATGGAATGCGGAGCAGATGTAGCTATTATACCTAGATTTTTGAGCTCACACGATCCAGCTTCAAAACGAGTTCAATTTTCAGATGTAAGATGCAGACATGCACAGAAAGCATAAGATTTTACGTTGTGAGCAAGCAGAAGAGAACCTAAATGCAACAATGTAGCAAGAAAAGCAAATGCAACAGCAAGAAGGTCAGACTTGCATCAATGAACTGATGCACCAATATGTTGAAGCAGCAACCCCACAATCTACCTCTAGCAACTCATCTTGCAGTAGTTTACCCCACAGTAGCAAACATATTAGTACAGCCGGAAGGAGTGCACCCCCTACCTCTAACACCCTACACTTCAGGCCTAGTCAGCAAGCCAGCCATCTCCAGAACCCTAAAAGAAGACAATATTAGCACAGAGAAGTTCAACGGTCAGGAATACTCCCACTCGGCATTCAATTTAGAATCAGAAACCCTTCCACACAACTTGTGTGGTAGATCTTCAGTGCCCAGTGCAGAACCCCAGCTCTTGGAAGTCCACAAGACTTCCTTGAAATTTTTAACAACTGCTTCAAGGACACTTAGTCCTCCTCAACAGCGTGGTACCACCCATTCAACAACCTCTCGGTATGTATAAATGCACCACCAGACCTGCCTACTCCGCATGGCAGTACCTCAAGCAAAAGTACCAGCCAAAAAAACTATCCAGAAATCCTACCTACTCACAAGGATATTTCATGTGCACACCAGCCAATTCAATGGGAATGACACACTGTACATTAAAAGAGAAAAATACATTTGTGACCAGCTCGCCATCATGGACGCATCTCTTCTAGAAACCTTCTTCATCTCTGATGTCATAAATGTACTTTGCAATTATTGGAGGAATGTGAAGCGCATTCTTCCCTACACTCAACCTCATTTCTTCAGAGAAAAATTCATCTGCACGATGCTAATTCAAGAATAGCAAGACAAGCAGATTGAACAGCACCACAAACAAGCATTCATCAATATTTCTCACCGTGGTTGCAAGATTTCCTCCAAAGTGAATGACAACTCATGATCTGCCTCCACATTATCGCATAGAACATCAAGCAAGGCTAGAATTTCCTCATCAACATTCCATCACGTATCACCGAGTATTTTTGCCCTCACATCAGCTCTCAAGAACTCTGGGCAACGTCCTACAATCACAAGCACATATTGTAAGAGAAAGGAGCACACTGAGAAGGAGTTCCACATGCATTAGCAACATAAAAAAGAAGGAGACAGTATTAAAATGTCAAGGTCAACACAGCGACAGAAAGAAGGACCTTATAGACAACAACAAGCTCTTCAAGTCCCAAGCAAGGAGGAAAAACAAGATGAGAAGGAGACAAAAGAAAATCCCAGCCATATTAAGGATATGTTGGATGAAGTGAGAAAAAATTATGGCTTCTTTTGTTATGCCAACCTCTATGCCTCAGAAAAGAAGCAACTCTTGTAGTATCCAGACATGTTCTACACGGACAACGGTAGCAACATACACATCACCTATGATCCCAGCACTCTACACAATCTCAGACCTTACCCAAAAATCTCCACAGTCATGGTGGTAACATGGCAAACCACCCATCAATGGCATCGGTGACTTCAAGGCTCACAATGGTAACAACATCAATGTTACCATCAGTGATGTTCTTTACATTCCTGGAATCTGCGCCAACCTCATTTTCATGGGAAAGCTAGCGATGAAGGAACTGATCACCATAAAAGACATGCAGCTCTACGTTAGCACAAATGGCCTCCCACGGCATCAGCTTCCACTTGAGGTATGGCTGTTGTGTGCCTCACTCCTTGACCACGTACTTGAGGAGCTTGTCTTCAAGCCGCGTCTTGGCAAGGTGGAGCCTTGTGGACACAAAGAATGTGTTCCATGTGATTCAGCCAATTGGTTAGCTTCATACCAGACCTCCACACAGTGGAGGACAAATGCGCTTATGACCGGCCTCGAAGGCGTGAAGGTAGGCAATTCCTTGTTACCACTAGTGGTGACATCAACACCTACAGCTCGTTGTGATCGTTGTTGCATCCGCACCTGGGTCACTCTCTGCAACGTCTTTTCAAGGTTGTTGCATCGACCGGCTGCCTCATGAGCAGCTAGCCGTTGCAGCTGATGATCATGGTTGAGGTCCGTGATGCTCTGTCCGACGTGGGCCATGAGGTTGGCAAAAGTAAACTTCAGCTATGATGTTGTCAAAGCATTGGTAATAGACTCAAGGTCCTCGCGTTGTCCATGTACCTTTAACCACTACAGGAGGGTACGGTTTGCATACACGCCTTCAAGGATTTCCACCATCCAAAGGAGGTTGTCGTCAACAACAACGCTGGAGTGGACGTTGGTTTGCCCGTTCAAAGCCACATCGTAGGAAGGGGGGTCCGCCCCCACTCCTCTGGGTGGTGCTCCACCTCCACCATCAGTGGTGATCTCCAGATGGCCCGCAGCCTTGGAAGCCAACTCAGCAAGCCTAAGGTGCTGGTCGCAAGTTGCCTTCGCAGCGACAACGTTTAGCTTGTGCTCACGGGAACTTCTCGTGTGGGTGCTTTCTGCGCCTTTGCTGCTGTCGGCAGCCCCGCTCCTATCGACAACTTTAGGCAATACGGCGAGTGTATTGGTCTTGTCCAATGATTGTGGTCCTCGTCGCCTATGGCGTCGTTGGCATCATGCTCTTTGTCTGGGTCCATGTTCGAGTGGTCCTCCTTGAGTGCATCATCCTTCCCATGGGAATCGTCCATGTGTATGTCGACATGCTCATCAAGCACCTTTTTGGCTATCTCCTGCTTCTTGGTGTCACCGGTTGCCTTCAGCAGTATGGTTGCCATTACTTTGGCAACTGTGCTTGTGGTGGTGGCGCCCAAAATTTGGAGTCTGCCAAGGGCGTGTGGTGCGACCGTCACCACCTTGTCCTTCTTGTTCTTGGACGGCCTGACACTTGCCATTTTATCACCCGTGTAACTAGCACTTGTAGACCGTTGTGAGGATCACCCCAAGAATTTGAGGAGGTGTCATCTCCCAAAGTTTCTTTGCTCTCATGATCGATGAGGCAGGCATAACGTTTATTTCTTTCTAGGCCGCCGCGGTCGGAAAAATCTTGTAGTAAAAAATATTGTTTTTCTATGCCTCCACAGTTGGCAAAATCACGTGGATTCTAGGCAAAACCCTAAGTTGTAACTCACGGTATAAGGCAAGCTAAAGAGCCTACAAAAACAAAGCAAGGACAAGATCAAGAGAATACAAGAAAATGAGGACTGATCACAAAGGTAAAGAGGAAGAGGGGTCAACTCTAACTAAGAGTTTGTACCCTCACACTCTCCTTTCTCACTGTTCTTGTCTTCTTCTTCCTCTTCTTGTATTCCTTGACCTCGTCTTCAGTCCTCTTCATGCGTCTCACACCTCTTGATGACGCCTTCCTTGAGCCGAAAACATTGGAGAAGCTGCCAGAAATCTTCACAGCATAGACCTCCCTCTTTTAAGGGTGTTCTTAGGCCGTGAAAGCCCTCATCCTTGGGACGAAGTGCTGTCAAAACTTTTTGGATGAAGGAGGAAGGAGGCAAAGAGGGGAAACGTTGGTTGTCTGGGGGTGGATAGTCGCCACACCATCGAAGAAAAATACACCTATTCCCTTGGCAAGTAGGAGAATGTTTTAGGAGCTGGCAAAGAAAAATAGAGCTCCTCAAAAGCTTTCCCATGCAATTTATGGTGCTGAAAATGGCTGCATTTAAAGCTCTTACCCCTCTGTGGAATTTATTCTGCTACTATAGCTACTCACAGTTTTTTATATCTCTTGTAGCCACCAAAAATGTTACACACTTAGTCGTGAGGGTCGATGTGCTCTAAAAGTAACTATATTGGGTGTGTCTGCGGCTCATGCACTTAGGTCACTGTCAGAATTTTGCAGGATGGCATCCAAAGCCCACTGGAGGGGTTCTCCCCTCTGCATCAATCTTGGGGGTAATCATCATCAATGACCCGTACAGGGAGAATCAAAGATTTTGAGTCTCCGGAGGCCTATTTCCGTTTTTACGTCATCCCTTCAACCTAGGTCCCAAACGAGGGAGGGTATAACTTCGAACTGGTGATTTTGAATGAGTTTTCTGTAAACAAAACTCACATCTCATACAAAACAACATCAAGTTTTGTTTTTTACGTAATGGCGCAAAATTGTCGCGTGCCAGGCACGTCCTACGATTTTACGCCACCACTTTTACATTTCTCTCACGCCTCATCCCCTTGCTCTCTCTCTCTCTCTCTCTCTCTCTCTCTCTCTCTCTCTCTCCCTCTCTCTCTCTCTCTCTCTCTATATATATATATATATATATTCCCCGCCTTGCTCATTTGAGGAGGCAAGGAAGAGAGGACGAGGATGAGGGCTCAAGGCCACAGGCCTCGGCCCTTGAGGCCGCATAGGCTCATGACCACCGATCGAGCCACCAGCTCGATCGGCGGCTGGTGGCTCGCTGGCGGGTGACCGGCCGGTCACTTGACCGGCCGCCGGCCACCCAGCCGGCCGGTCGCCGGCCGGCCGGCAGCCAGCGGGTGGCTGGCCACTGGTCAACCCTCGCAATACCAACGGGTAGCTTGAGCCACCCCCTCGCTATCGCGAGGTGGGAGAGCCAAACCGGCCCTTCCGCTACAAGGACAGTGCGCTTGTTCTCCATACAAAAATACGCCAATCACGCACTAAGTGTGTCATTTTGTCTTATCTGGAACCTTAGACCCCCACTATTATGGGGGGATCGAGTGTGTGGAGGTAGTGTATGTGGGAAGTGCGCTAATTTCCTACATAAAAATACACTCATCACGGACTAGGTGTCTGATTTTGTCTCATATGAAACATTGGACCTCAATCCTAGAGGGGGTTCCAGTGTGTTGGGACGAGGACAGTGTGCTTGTTCTCCATACAGAACTTCATTGGTCATGCACTCGGTTCATGATTTTATCTTACATGGGACCTTTGACCCCCACCTCCTTGGGGGGAGTCGAATGCGTGTGGCTAGTGCATGAGTGCAGTGCGCACTTTTCCCATAGAAAAAATACACTGATCATACACTCAACGTGTGATTTTCCTACATGGAATACTGGATCTCCTCCTCTATGGGGAGGTCCAGTATGTGAGTGTAGTGTATGAGAATAATGCGCTCATTCTCCACAGAGGAATGCACTGGTTTGTCACTCAGTGCATGATTTTATATCATATGGAGCATTGGAACCCCACTCCTATGGGGGGTCTAATGTGTGAAACTAGTGTATGGGGACAGTGCACTTGTTCTCTCTACAAAAATACACTTAACACGTACTTAGTGCGTAATTTTGTCTTATATGGATACTTTGACCCCCACTCCCATGGGGGGGATCTAGTGCATGGGGGTAGTGCATGAGGATAGTACACTCGTTTCCCATATAAAAATACACTGACCGTGCACTCAGTGCGTTATATCATGCTATGTAGAATTGTGGACATACACTCTTGAGCAGGGAGGAGGGGCATCCTCTCGAGTTAGCATATCATTTTATACATAAAAATCTTAGGAAGCTTACATCACTTAACGTCATATGGACTGGTCACCTTTCCCACCTCCATTGGGGGTATCCTAGCCTTAGCCATAGCCAGTCACAAACCTCCATTGATGTTGCATCAACACGGAAAGGTCCATCCGAATTAACCTTACAAACAGATCATACTCCTTTCCACCTCCCTTCCCTTACACCTCCTACAACCCGGTCTACATCAAGCACAATATATCTCTTCAAACTGTACAGTTGCTTAAGCCTCCCACACCTCCTCCTATAAGACATCATGCAACTGCACTCCCCCAACAGCTTCACCTCACTCTTCACACTTGCACAACAACTCCTAGTCCCCGACCCCCTAACCTTCCTCATGTTGCTCCCATGACACCTTGGCCAACCCAAGCTCCCGACAATAGGGCCTCCCCCACACCGGTAACATCCCTGTTTCAATCTTTCTCAGGAAGAAGAATGTGCCCAGGACAAGGTAACGACCCTGCAATCTCAAAGAACAGCACTCATTGTACCTTGGTATATACCTCACATGGCTCCCAACAACGACTTGCCCACGCTTATCCAACCACCACCAGTAAGAATACGGGCAACAGTCTCCTTCCATTGCTTGTCCCAAGGGGCACAAACAGGGCCACTACCCCCTCCCACCTCATCAACAACCTCGACATAGCTTTGCTTAACATCAACAGCCTCAGCCCAAAAACGATGTGGGATGCCCTCCTGGCTTTTTCAATGTATCATAAGCTGGACATTCTTGCGCTACAGGATATTCATCTTTCCTTCCACATCCTTAAGCCATCACTCGCACTCAAACTCAAGGCACAGATCCTACCATTGCATACACTTGGTGACATGACAAACGTCCTCATCTTCAACAAAGACATCCATGTCAAAGAATCATGAACTCATAAGTCAACACGACTACTCCACATGTCGCAGACCTGGCAAGATTTTACCTTTGACCTTGTCAGCTCATACTTTCCTGCATAGCCATAGGCACAACTCTGCTTCCTCCAATAATGATTTCAACTCTTTCCTTAAACACAACTATGACCCCCACATGATCCTCGCAGGAGATTTTAACTTTGTGGAAGATCCTTTAGATCACACAACAGGAAAAATAAACTCTCAAGAGACCAACCATTTCCAACGGATCTCTAGCAAGCACTTGTTGCAGATACATTTCGTAAGTATAATCAAAACAAAATGTCATACACCTTCTTATCCAAGCAAGGAGGCGGATCAAGAATTGATCATCTCTACCACTCACTAGAACTGAATGCCGTCATCTCCTCAAGCTCCCATCAGGTGCTTTTACCTGGACTCTCAGATCACCATAAATGTGAACTACTCCTCCTCCTAAACCACCCAATCATTCCACACCGAGGTCCATGTTACTGGCTCTTACACCACCCTCCTAAAAAAACCAAAGGTGCGACAACTCATGCCCCATCTCTCATCCACACCATACTGGTTCACAATGAAGTAAAGGGAAAGACATTTCTTTACACCATAATCAAAAATTGAAAATTAGAGGCGCTCAAACACCTTAAATCCCTCATTCAAAAGACTCAGCTTGTGACCTATAAATTACAGAAGAATTCCCATCGCCAAAACCAGCAAATTCTACGGACCATATGATATCACCTCCATCGCTATCTATTGCATGAAAAACAAATTCTTACTCTCAAGGCTCGCATTCGGGCCCAAACTGACTCAAAAATACCTTCTCATTTCTTGTCCAACCAGATACGCAAACACATGCAACAAACTACTATCCCTTCTCTCATCTACCAGAATACAATGTTAACAGATCAAAAAGTTATGCGTACAAAAATCAATACATTCTATTCCCAATTATATCAAGAAAAACCCAACATCTCCGCCTCCCACCCATTCTTTTGTGTTCCTTATAGGATTACGTCCGCTCAACTGGCTCACAACCTGATCAAGCGTTTCACCCCACAAGAAGTCGGAGAAGTCCTCGACACCCTCCCCCGGGCTAAAGGCTCAGGTGGGGATGGTCTCCCAGCAGAGTTATATGTCTCGTACTCCACCTTTATCCTCCCTCAGCTCATGACACTGGTCAGCAAGATTTTCCCCACTTCACAAATCCATGTGTATGCAGATGAGAGCCTCAAAGCCTCTATCACCACCCTCGTTTACAATAAAGGAGACAACCAAGAAATTTCCCAATTATCGTCCTATTCATCTCTTGAACATGGACTACCAGCCTTGTATTATTCACCTACATCACATTGGGTTTATTCGTGGTTGAAACATAAAAACCACAATATATGAAATATTTTATTTCCAACACTGGGAAATCAATGCCAGTCCCAACTCAGGTTTGATCTTTGTCGCTTTTTCTTCTTCCATGCCCTCTGTCATATGGGAATTCTCCCTCTCTTTGTTCCTGGGTCGAATCCTTGCACAATCTCTCCACAACACCCATCGTTATCAATGGATTCCTAAGAGAAAAAGTTCATATCAAGTTGCGGGTACGACAAGGCTGCCCACTTGCTCCATACCTCATTTGTGGTATGGAATTCATCGCAAACACCATCAGACATGAACTCCCTAGAGTACGTATGACCAAACACCTTGTGAAAATATCTTCAGGGTACGTGGACGATGCTACCATCTTTGTAAACCATGCAAGAGAAGCCGACATGGCCATGTCCCTCCTCCAACGTTGTGCAACAATCACAGGACTTAAGATTAATCAACAAAAATCTCACTCTATCCCTTACTCACCCTTAGAGGCAATGGACGCTTGTACGTTCATCCCCTCACTGGACCCCAACCACACTGAAAAAGTCCTCGTAGTCCATTTTGCCCGTTTCCATGACCCGCAACATACCTGGGACCCTCTCATTACATCCCTGCAGAAAGGGATCCAACGATGGAACAACATCTTCCCGACGATCAAAGCCAAGGTGTCACTGGCCAACACTTGCCTCCAACCAAAACACCTATATCATGTTGATTTTGTCCCTCCTCCAACTCACCTCAAGCAAATTCTCCACCACATTTTCTCTTCCTTCCTCTCCTCTCACACACTCACGCAAACGGAATACTGCCACCTCCCTTAAGCTCATCCCCCTAGCAGTTGCTACAGCCAAGGTGCGAGATGGGCGACTCGGCCTTGTTCATCCAATTTGGAAAATTAATTCACTCCACGCTAGGTGGGTGTACTCCCTCCTTACTCCACCCCTTTATCCATGGAAAATATTCTCTATCTCATCTCAAGATTTCCCTTACAAAGGCCATTTTTCACTCTATCCCAAATTCCCACGACCATCCCCCTTAAACTTTCTTTTCATTGGCAAGAGTACCCCCAAACCTTCTTTCAAACAAAGCCAGAAGTCCTTCCCCCCTCATGTGCCATGATGACTTGTTAACGGAATCCCTCGTACTCAACAAATGGCTTCGCTGGCCATCGAGTACCCCCTTTGGCGTTCGCTTAGGAAGCCTTTCTAATAAAATTCCAGCTTCGGATTTACTATATCAGTACTTCCACCGACTCTCTTGCATATCATAAATACACAAACACGAAGCTAAGTACCCTTGGTTCTTTCCCTTCCCAAATCCAACTCCTTAACAGGATTTTCCGGTCGATCCCCCAGGAGTGGAGAACGAATCTGGCCTTCTTCCAAATGGCCACCCATCTTAGCTCCCTAACAAATTTCTTTGTACAAAGGGCACTCTTCTAACACATCCATCTGAGATATTTTCCCCCATGAAAATCCACCTCACCTACTTTGTGTAAGGCCTTCTCTGTTAACCCCAAAACCAACATTCTCAACCCCCATACCGGGTTGCTATGTGTCCATCTCCCCTTCCACGCAGCACTCCCGGCAATCATACAGAGCAACAAGTACATCTTGCACACCAAATCACCTTCAATCCCTTTCCACCGTTTTCACGACCATGCTCCTCCTCCTACCAAAAGATTACTTGCCTTCCTCTTCCCACCACGACAAATCAGTGCTCCTCCAAGGGAGTGGTCCCAAGATGCACCCTTTTCCTTGAACTGGAAATCAATCCTCCCCATCCTACAGAACCAAATTCTCCCCCACAAAGTGCGAGACGTTCCCTCTCGTATTCTCCTCCGCTCTATCTAGGTAAGAAGATGCTACCATTTCTTACCCAATTCTGGAAATTTCCCCCGTTGCAACCGTGAGGAAACTACTCTACATTGTTTCTTCGGCTGTCCCCGAATCCTTTCTAGTACGCAACTCTTATCCTGGATCAACCACATGTATTTCTCTGGCGCAAGTCTCCAAAGACACCTCCCTTCTCTTATATGTTCTACGAAAGAATAAAATCCGCCCCTATGGGCCCTTGTTTTAGGAACCCTCCTTCATCAATTCTGGCTCCATCGTTGTGAAGCAATTTAACATCCAACGGTTCCCCTCAACCCATACCTCAAGGCCTTTGTCGAGACAATTCCTTCACAAGCCATGGTCTACGTTATGTCAGTTTTGTCATAATGTCGGCAATCAATGATATCCTCATTAACCAATCGTGGCCTGCTTATTTGGGACCCAAATGTCAAATCCTTCTCCCTATCCCAACGTTGAACAAAAATCCTTTATAGACTCTGATTTTTAAGAAATGGGTGCGGACACACCTAATAGTGTATCCGCACCCACTTGTTCTCCATCGCGGGAGTGTTACAATACTCTCACTAGGGGTGGTTTTAGTGGGCGCGACTCCCATATAACCCCTCGGGGTACCTCTCCTGGCGTGGTTATTCCACGTGGAACAACAACTTGTCTGTAAATTTCCCACGGAAAGGTGCAGGTGTAGGTTTCCACCTCTAGGAAAAAAGCCAAAAACAAAAAAAGACTCCTAAGGAGGGGTGCAATGGGCTAGTATGGAGAGGGGGCCACATTCATGATTGGATGTAGCACGCTGTTTTTCCAACATGGCATTGTGCCAATATAGCACTGAAATTTGTGTAAGAGAAAATAATACTCTGTGGCAAACACAAATGTTGCTAATTCAGTGTGCTTTTATGCAGAGTGTTATCTTTGGCCTAATTCTTCGATACCCACTGTTTGGGCATCCAAGTTTTCTCTTGGCCATTTTTTTGCCAAAAATGTACATGGTACTCACTTTACACAAACAAATGCTTAGTGTACCCACTTTTCCTGGATCGCGCAACATCATGCGCACTGCACCCACTCTTGAGAAGAAATGCTTGCTACACCGGCCGAGTACGAATCATTCTGAAGAAGTGGGTACGCGGTGTTTTCATTTTAACTTTTACCGTTTTCACGTGATATTTATTTCAGTCTATGTTCATTGTTCCATCACGTAACCAAATATCAAATTTTCCTTTTCTTACTCATAGGTGGTCGTCGAACAAGTGGTTGTTGCGACATTTGTGTGCATCACAATTACGTGACCGTGGCCACCTAGGGTCACGTTATGTGCTCATTCGCAATGCGAACGAGAAAACAGCTTTCAAATGGACCTATCAACCCTGGGCCTCAATCCATTTTAGGACTCTTTTGCTCATTCACTTTGCAAAGGAGTGAAACAGTCCACAGGGCGCCTCTCCTCATTATGCGCCCCTCCATTGTGCACACAATGCGACGGTTTTGCGCATGAGAACAATGCGATTGGCCGATTGCACAGTGCATAGAACGCTGGAAAACAAAAGCAAGACCAACGAGCCAGAACCCTCCTTTTTTTAACTAGCTTGAGGCAACTAAAACAAATCAAAGTTGTTTCACTAAAGTCTCTCAAACAAGCAAAAGAAACCAATGGTCGTTAGATTGTGCAATCCTACAATGTCAGACAGATGTTGTTTATGAAAGGACAATGTTTCACACGTCTTTGTAGAGAAGTTTATTTATGACTCGGATTGAAAATTTCTTTTGAAGAGAGAATGTGTCCTATATCTTTAGTGTATAAAAAACATGTTCCAGTTGACAGAAAGTCGTCAGATGTAATGATCCAATAGCTGAAAACATTTCCAGGACAATGTTGTTTACATATTTCATCAGCCGAGAAGGAGATTGAGGCATAAATTGGGTCATCGGCGTTCGAGCCAAGCGACGCGTGCAAGGGTGCGCCATGAGTGGTGGATGCGAGAAGCTCTGCCAGGAATTCAGGGAGCTTCTTCAATATCGTGAAACTTCTTCATAAAAGTTGAGCATCGTCGAGAAGTCAACCGAACAGTATCGAAACATCAATGTGGTTCACGACACTTCTGTCGACCATTCTAAAAAATGGTCAAAGTTGTCGAAAACTTCTGGAACGGAAGACCTGAGGTCGGGGAAGTTGGCCAGAATGCCCTCGGCCGAATGGCGGAAAAATCTTGAAGTCGTCACGCGGTGGGCTATGAATGTAAGTTTTAGGGACTCGTGTACGTCAGGGACATAACACTTCCCCCTCTTTTAGCAGTGACGTCCCCGCGTGCTAGCAGAAGTAGGCCGGTGACGGTGAAAGTAGCCCTTTCTTAGATCATTAACATCTCAAAGGTTGTGGTAGGGCTCCCTGGTGTTGAGCGCGGCGTCGTAACCGTGTCACTTCACCAGATACTCTGTCGTTTTTCCACTATGTTGACATCCGAGAATATCTTCAACTATGTACTCCATATCCCCATCCATTTGTACAAGAGATGGAGGTGATATGTCTCGACGGGGGAAGTTTTAACTGGGGTCCCGATAGTGCTTAAGCTTGCTGATGTAGAAGACAGTGTGGATCGCCATGCTATCGGGGAGACAAAGTCTAGCAACGACTGGAGATTGCATTCGCTTTATCTCAAATGGTCCCAACCAGCGTGGTTTGAGCTTCACGAAGTCCTCGGATTTTCATATTCATCGAGCTGAAGAGGACATGATTGCCAGCACTCAACACGTCATCGCTGCGATGTCGGGTGGCTGCCCGCTTCACAGCTGCTTGTGTCTTTGCGAGGGTCTGCTGTGTTCCTCCCAGATGCTTACAAAATCCCGGTGGTGGATGTCAACCATGAGAATAATACTCGAACTCTGCAATCCAACCGGTGTGGCGGGATCATTGCCATACACAAACTCAGAAGGAATTCTACTAGCTGTGGTGAAAGTGGTGGAGTTCTATGCGAGTTTGGCAATTGCAAGTTTTTCTGCCCAATCAATGCCATGTGGCTCGCAAAAGGTTGTTTGAGCGTCTGGTTGGTTCACTTTGCTTGGTCATCGGTGTGAGGATGGGATGTTGTAGATAGTTGGATCCAACTTCCATAACTCATCGTTAGTTTGCACCAAAAACGGCTGGTAAAGTAGCCATCTCTGTCGTTGATGATAGGCGTGGCACTCTGTGTAGCCGTATGATCTAATCTAGAAACAGTCGCGCTGTTCCTTCTGCATAACAATGGTTGTCATCGGGATGAAGTGTGACATTTAACAAAATCTGTCCACCATGACAAGGATGGCGTCATATCCCCCGGGGTTGGCGGACAGTCCCGTCATGAAGTCCATGCTGATGTCGGCCCATGGTTTTGTCAGAATGGGCAGTGGTTGAAGTAGATCAGGTGGTCGCGTGCCACGAGAATTTTGTCTGTGAAAAATGTGGCACGATTTGCAGAAGTTCGCCACGTTGGTCTGCATGTTGTCCCACCAATAGTACTTTGCAAGCTTTTTCAGTGTCCTTTCCTTGCCAAAGTATCCACCTGGACCGGTGTCGTGGCATTCGTCCAATAGCATCTTTTGTAGTTCCTGTTTTGGAGGAACGACAACCTGACAAGTGAATCGCTGTCGCCAGTAAGGGTCGTCGAACCAAAAATTGGTCTTGTCGTACCCACTGAACTCCTTGTAACCCTTCGCGAACAGCCTCACGAGTCTCGTTCGATGAGCAGCGGGCTGATCTCAGCCATTAAATCTCGTCGTCGACTTAGAGCATCCACCAGATTTGTTTTTCCAGGTCCGTACTCAAATTCATAGTCAAAGTTGGACTCAGGGAATTCCATCCATCGATTTTTTCCATGGCTTAGTTTTGGCTAAGTCTTGAAATATTTTAGGGTGTGATGGTAAATGCAGACAGTGCATCGCTGGCATTCCAAGTAGCATCACCATGTTTTGAAGGTGTGTGTTAAAAATTACCCTTGCCATGGATGTCGTTTGCCGTTTTCCTGGTTCGACCACTGGAGAGTTGATCGATGTAACGGGTCGAATCTCCAGCTCCTGCTCTGAAGTTGTTGTCGGAGTTTGCAGAATTCCGTTCTCAGTCTGTGTCAGGGGCTTACCCCCTTCGCAGTTCTGAGGGGCAATCGTCATCAACAACCCAGAGCAGGGAGACTCAAATATTTTGAGTCTTCGGAGGCACATTTCCGTTTTTAACCTTACCCCTGGTTTTGGGACCCAAACCGGGGATTTTTACCTCAAACTCGTGCATTCGCTTTTTTTCTGATTTCGAAACTCATAGTTCATCCTAAACAAACTCGAGTTTTTTTTTGACACGTCGGTACAAAATCGTTGCGTGTGAGACACGATCGGTGATTTCACGCCGACTTCTCTCGTGCACTTTCCTCGCTCCTTGCTCCCACCCTCGCTCCCCCTATCCCTCGTTCTCTCTTGCTCACTTACAAGGAGGGCGAGGGGGGGGCGAGGGCATGAGGCCATGAGGCCTCGCCCTCAAGGCCCTTGTGGTCCCTCAGCCACCGATCGGGCTGAGGCCACGATCGGCGACTGGGGGCTGGCCGGCTGGTGGCCGGCCGCCGGCCGTCCAGCCTGCCGGCAGCCAGCTGGCCGGCTGCCAGCAAAGTGCTGGCCGTCGGCCAGCCCTTGCTGACGCGAGGGGTGGTCCACAACCACCCCTCGCTTCAGTGAGGAGGGAGGGCTGAACCGGCCCTCCCGCTACATTCCTCCCAAGTTATTGTGAACCTTCTCGGTTCATGAACAACAAGCAGGATTGTCAGTTAGTGAGTTATTAACATTGTGAAAGAAAATCAATAATTTCAATCACCAACTAAACATGAACATGTACCTCGCACTTGGACATAAGCTACAGCTTGTCAGTGAGCACGGCTAACGACCTCCCCCCTTTAGGCTGGAGGGTCCGTGCGACAACCATGTTGGGCATCCCCAATCTCCTGTGGTTGCAGTCCATAAATGCCGCCCTGCGGGAATGTTGTTCACTTTTTCCGCGTTCCGGTGATGCCCCCGGACACGCGTTGATGATTGCGAGATGCCATCTCGCTCCAATACTCGTTGACCACCCCTGTGGGCAACCGAGATTCGGGCTCCCATGAGTTATGTTCAGGTCCACACCCAACCTAATGAACAAGGTATTCCCTGACAACAAGCGACCCGAGAGTAAGCTCTCGGTGCTAAAGTAGGCGCAGAACCTCGTATTGGCCATCGGCAGCAAGGACTGTCGGTGGTGGCTGAACGGTTCCCTCTGTCGTGTATGGAGTCAACAGGCTCACATGAAACACGTCATGTATCTTCATACTCGGCGGAAGCAGCGATCGGTATGCCACTGACCCGATGTGTGCAACAATGGGAAACGACCCAATCCACTTCGGTAGACGTTTTTGTGCCCCTGGTGACTTCAGCCGAAGATTCCTAGTGCTAAGAAACACTTTGTCACCGATGTCAAACGAGACCTCACGGTGAATTTTGTCGACATATGCCTTTTGTCGTTGTCGAGCATCTTGAACGTGACCCTTTGCCTCGTGTAACGAGGAATCTATGCGCTCGGCAAAGGCTTGAGTAGAAGGAACCTATCCTCCTATACTCCCGCTCTTCACCAATGAAGAGGGCACCACTGGATGCCGACCACTATTCAACACAAACAACGTGAACTGTGTAGACTCGTTCACTGAGTTATTCACCACAAACTTTGCCAGTACTACGAATTCGTCCCAGTCATTCATGGCAGGATCCACGTACATGCGGAACATTTTTTCGAGAGTACGGTTCATGCGCTCTGTTTATCCGTCTGTTTGAGGGTGAAACCCTGTCGACATCTGCGATTCGCTCCCAAAGTACTCGTGCATATTTTGCCAGAACTTCCTAGCAAGTTTTTTATCTTGATCGGAGATAATGCGCAATGGCAAGCCGTGGTACTTTACGACACCCTCAAAGAAGAGATGAACCATCTCCTCTGCGTTCACATCAGTAGTCCTAGGAATGAAGTGTGTCTTATTCGTCAGAAGATCCACAACCACAAGTATTGCATCGTGGCCACGGGCCGTGTTGGGAAGACCAGTAATGAAGTCCATGCTGACGTACTCCCATGGAGACCCAGGAATGGGAAGTTGTTGGAGGAGTTTAGCAGGCTTTTTGTTACTAGCCTTATTCCAAAGACATGGGTCGCATGTCATGCAATACTTACGGACATCGACACTCCATCCTGGCCACTAATAGTGGTCAGAAAGTGCCTGTCCGTTCTTTCGAGGTCCCACATGACCTGCGACTAGCGGGTCGTTGAACTGGGAGATAATCTTTGCTCGAAGGTCTCCCGAGTTTGGCACAACAACTTGTTCTCCATGCCAGAAGATTCGTGCTGCCTCCACCAATCCGTAATTTTCCATATTTTGAGGTTCTTGAAACCAAGAATCCATACATTATCCCATCCGGATCCTCTTTACAAAACCGTTGTAATGGATATTCTCTCGTGGTGGTTGCCATTCAGGTGTAGAGGGATCTGGTGTTTGTATTGTAACTGTTGCACTGGACATAAAACACCCAGCAACCTCGGTGATTGCTTTCATTTCCAAAGGTTGTCGGTTTAGTGGATCGGCCACATTGATGCATCCTGGCCGATATTCCCATGTGAACAAGAATCGGCTCAGGTATTCGCTCCAACGCGCTTGCCGTCTTGACAGGTTCGGTTGCGTTTGGAAAAACACCAATGGGTTATGATCGGTCACAACCGTCACACCCCCTTCAGTACCTTCGAGGTAGCGACGCCACATCTTGACGTNTTTGCTCGAAGGTCTCCCGAGTTTGGCACAACAACTTGTTCTCCATGCCAGAAGATTCGTGCTGCCTCCACCAATCCGTAATTTTCCATATTTTGAGGTTCTTGAAACCAAGAATCCATACATTATCCCATCCGGATCCTCTTTACAAAACCGTTGTAATGGATATTCTCTCGTGGTGGTTGCCATTCAGGTGTAGAGGGATCTGGTGTTTGTATTGTAACTGTTGCACTGGACATAAAACACCCAGCAACCTCGGTGATTGCTTTCATTTCCAAAGGTTGTCGGTTTAGTGGATCGGCCACATTGATGCATCCTGGCCGATATTCCCATGTGAACAAGAATCGGCTCAGGTATTCGCTCCAACGCGCTTGCCGTCTTGACAGGTTCGGTTGCGTTTGGAAAAACACCAATGGGTTATGATCGGTCACAACCGTCACACCCCCTTCAGTACCTTCGAGGTAGCGACGCCACATCTTGACGTCGTGTACTACTGCAAGGAGCTCTTGATCCCTAGTCGTGTACCGCGTTTCTGCGTGGATGAGCTTTCAGCTCTCATATGCAATTGGGTGACCGTTCTGCATGAGGACGGCTTCGAGTCCTACTACCAACACATCACATCGAACCTCCCACGGTTGCGATGGATTCGGAAGAGCTAGGACGGGTGCTATGAATAGAAGCTCTTTGACTTTGAGAAAAGCGTTCTCGCAATCAGATGTCCATTCCCAGTGCGCGTCTTTTCGAGTGAGCCTGGTTAGCGGTGCTACCAGGGTCGAATACCCTTACATAAACCGTCCAAAGTAGTTTGCAAGGCCAAGGAAAGACAAAATCTTCCCATCATATTTCCGGGTGTGGCCAGCCTACAACGGCTTGGACCTTTTGTGGGTCGACACGGATGCCATCCTTGTTGATAATGTGTCCAAGGTATTCGAGCTCATCTTGTGCAAATTTGCACTTGCTCACTTTTGCATAGAACTTCTGTTCTCGAAGGATTGTGAAGACTATGCACAGATGTTCTATGTGCTCTTTCATTAATTTGGAGAAAACCAGGATGTCGTCCAGGTAAACCAAGACAAACTGACCGATTTGGTTGGCATACGTTCGGTTCATTTCTCCTTGGAAGGTTGTTGGGGCATTTTTAAGCCCGAAGCATAACACTCGGAGCTGATAGTGTACCATGTACATTCGAAACACACTTTTGGGAACATCATCTTCTGTGATGTGGATTTGATGGTATCCTTGTGACAAATCCAAGGACGATATCACTTTTGCCCCTTGTAGTTGGTCAAAAAGGTCCTCAATCCGCGGTAAGGGAAATCAAATTTTCACTGTCAACTTGTTCAACGCCCACTAATCTACGCACATGACTAAGGCAATACATTGGTCTAAACGGAGGAGTCGCCTCTGGTTGCAGTGGAATCGTGTGGCCCATGTGTCTTTCAGGTGGAAGCTCAGCTGGTTGGTCTTGGAATACATCCAAAAACTCTGCCAATAGAGATTTGACCTCTTGTGGCGTGGCTTCCTTCATGTCATCCTCCACTTTCTGC
Organism: Penium margaritaceum; assembly: GCA_023375785.1. Taxonomy (NCBI): domain Eukaryota; kingdom Viridiplantae; phylum Streptophyta; class Zygnematophyceae; order Desmidiales; family Peniaceae; genus Penium; species Penium margaritaceum. Next base: position 286,329 of record SZWC01001082.1, on the reverse strand, counting down.
ACCTGAGCCAAGAAGTATTGACAACCTTGTCAAATACGTCTCTTGACCTACATCGCAAACATGCTAGCATGGACTTTGAGTCAGGTCAGTCATAATTCCGTACTCATAATCAACGTAAAGCAACGTTGTCCTTTTTAGAGGATCAAACGCTTTGATTCAAAGCATATTAGAGCCTTGTTTTCACGGAGCCAGGGATCACCTAGCACCACATCAAATGGGTCAAGGAGGTTCATTACCTTCAATGTGACACTCTGGGTGTACCCTTGAATATAATTTTTCGCTTTACAAGTACCGATGACGGGTATCGTACGGTTGTCACCGATAACAACTGCACCATTTGATGGCTAGTACTTCAGGCCAACCTGTTGGGTAAAGCCAAGGCTAACAAAGGAGTCATCTCCTCTTGTGTCAAAATTTACGTTCATGAGAGCACCAGCTAGGTGTCCTTTGAACTGCATCGTCATGTTGCCTCCACTCTTCCGAGTGAACAGGCTCGACGATGGCAAGCCAAGTTTGTGATAAACACGAAATCTAGACGGCGGACGCCGCAGCTCCCATGATTCACCTACTCTAGTCCACATCTTGTGGGCACGTGTGAATTCGGCTAGCACCTTCCAGTCTTTAATTATTACAGGGTTGAAATCATCCACTAAAAGTATTGTGAACGTGATGGAACTCATCGCTTTGAGGGCGTTTGCTTCAATCACTGTGTTACACAATTCTTGCACAGTGGTCGGTGTCGTCACCACTAAGCAGGCTCAGTCATGCATCTCATCCAGTAATGCAAGATTTAGTGGGCAATGTCGATCAGTAAGTGTAGAATGAGGTTGAATGAGAGGGGAGGAAACAACAGAGAAATTTAAACTCGTCAAAACTCAAATTGTTTAACATCCTCATCTGAAAACATGAACCCACACTTGTGATCCTATTTTACCCCTGAGTGGTCCCCACTAACGTCACTCGGGGATAGAGAAAACCCGTCCCACGGCCTTGTCTGTTATCGCGGCCGGGCCCATTACCGCGACCGCGACTTTGTCCACGGCCCTGTCCGCGGCCTCCTGTTGCACCCTCCCGACGAGTGGTGCTACTGCGGGTAACGCCGCGGCCTCTTGTCCACCACCAGTAGCCTCAGGGCACTAAGCTCTGAAGTGTCCGGGCTGCATGCAGTTGTGGCACAGTCCCTTGTGGAAGGCCGTGTTACGACGCTCGCGCGCCACCTACAACTTGTCATTGTTGCGGCAACGCTTGTGGTTGGGGGACTTGTTTCCACCAGTCTTCTTGTTTGAGGGATTTGCCGGTTGTTTGCCCTTGAACCCACCCCGTTGCCCGGCTGTCCCTCCAGCCCCTGCAGCATCCATGCGTGCATCACGGCCTTGCTGTGCACACACGTTCAGCCGTACATCCGAGTAGTGCTTCGGGTTTGTCGAATGCACTTCGCTCATGTAGTCTTGCAATGCCCTCCAGCTTGTCCAATATTGGCCCATTGCGGTATTGGTGGTCTTGTCTTTCAGTTTCTCACTGGCAAGATCATCGCGCAAGTACTCCAGCAGCAAGTACTCTGGGTACTTGAAGGTATGGGTATAGTCGCTCTCAGTGAAGCTTTTGGCTTCCTCCACGAGCGCGGTAAACTCGCTCAAGTAGGCCTCAAGCGAGTTACCCAGCTTCCTGAAGTCCTTGATGTTGTGGAAGGAGCGTTGCGCCTCCTCATGTTGGGTACACTTCTTATGCATGATAACGCAGAAGGCTTCCCACGACATGGGCTGCCACTCGAGTTGAGGCCACTGCGCACTCCACTCCTTGATCACGTACTTGAAGAGCTTGTCTTCAAGCCGAGTCGTGGCAATGTCACTCCACTAACTACGTGGAGCCTTGTGGATGAGTAGGACGTGCTCCATGTGGTTCAGCCAGTCGGTCAGCTTCACGCAATTCCGGAAGATCTCCATACTATGGAGGAAGGACATGGTCATGACTGGCCTCGAAGTCATCATAAAAGGCAAGTCTTCGCTGCCACCGGCAGTGGCATCTACAGTTGCGGCATGCTACGCTTGCTGTTGCATCCGTACCTGGGTGACACTCTGCAACGCCTTGTCGAGGTCATTGCATTGGCGGCTTGCCTCATGGGCGGCCAGGCGCTGTAGTTGGCGATCACGGTCGAGGTCCGTGATGCTCTGCCCGACGTGGGGCAACAGAGGAACGAACGCAAACTTGAGCTCTGATGTCCTCAGAGCATCGACGATAGCCTCCAGGGCCTCGCGTTGTCCGTGCACCTTTACCCACTACAGGAAGGTACAGTTCGTGTACACGCCTCCAAGGAGTCCCACCTTTTGGAGGAGACTATTGTCAGTGACGACGCTCAAGTGGGCGCTGCCCTGCCCCATTGCGGCCATATCGTAGGAAGGGGGGGTCCGCCCCCACTCCTCCGAGTGATGTCGTACCTCCACTGTCGGTGGTGATCTTGAGACGGCCCGCCACCTCAGCGGCAACCTCTGCAAGCCTACGGTGGTCATCACAAATTGCCTTTGCAGCAACGTCGTCCGGCTCGTTCTCGCGGGAACTTCCCACATGGCTTCTTTCGGCGCCTTTGCTGCTCTCCACAGTCTCGCTACCGTTGGCAGCTTCAGGCAATGCGGCAAGCACCCTACCCTTCTCGAGCAATCGGCTCGAGTTTGCCGCATGAGGATGGCGATGATCGCGATCTTCATCGCCTTCGCCATCGTTGTTGTCGTGCTCTTCATCGGGATCCCCCTCCGGGAGATCCTCCTCCATCGCGTCGTCCGTTGCATGGGAGTCTTCCACGTGCGCGTCGACGTACTTGTCGAGCATTTTTCTGGCCTCAGCACGCTTCTCGATGTCACCAAGGTTGGCGTCGGTTACCTTAGGCGGTGCGGTTGCCTTTCGATTAGCAACCATGATCACGGCGGCAGCTCCTAAAATTTGGAGTCCGCCGAGGGCGTGCGGTGAGTCCGTTACCACCTTGTTATTGTTGGTATTGGATGCTCCAGCACTTGCCATATTGTCTCTCGTACAACTAGCATGTGAAGATCGATGTGAGGATCACCTCACAATGTTGAGGAGGAATCGTCTCCTAAAATCTTGTTCTCATGATTATAAATTTAATTTCTATTTTCCTAGGCCACCACCTTGGCACAAGGGCATAGATTTTGAAACTAGTCTTCATAAGCCGTGACTCACGGCAAATGGTAGTTACTAGAATCTAGGAAAACAAAAAAAATCATAAGACAATGGAATAAGAAGGAATGTGAGTGTCGCTCACAAAACAAGAGCAAAGAGTGAATAGATGCATTCTCACAATTCCTAGCAAGTCCATCACTCTCTCTTCCAACTTCTTGTCTTCCTCGTATCTTCTTGTCTTCCTTGGTCTTCTCTTCACGCTCCTTGATGCCTCTCGCGTTCTTGGGTGGCGTCTCCCTTGAGCTGGCAATGTTGGCGAGCCGTAAAAAATCTTCAAGGTGTCACCCCCCTTCTTTTTAGGATGCTCTCAAGCCGTGAGAGTCCCTAAGCTTGAGAAGAGGCGTTGTCCCAATTTTTGGATGAAGGAGTTTTGAAGGAGCCTTAAAAATGAGGAAGATTTGATGGATTTTTAAGGTGAGAACTTCTCACTCCGTCCCACAAAAATCTTCCTAGCTGCCGAGAAGTGAGTAGAGACTAGAAGAAAGAGGATCTACCAAATAGAGCTCTTTTCCAGCTCTCCAATGCACTTTACTCTGCCTCAATCTGTGAAGTGTGGATGCCGTAGTCCCTTCTGGCTTTCTGCTACTGCTTGCAGCTGCCGGCGACGTTAAATATAGGACGTAGCCGCTGTTTCCGTCGCACCCTTGGTCACGGGGGTCGCCTGGCTCTGAGAACCACTGTAATGGGTTGATTCTCCAGCTCCTGCTCTAAAGTCTTCGTCGGGGTTCGCAGAATAGCGTTCTCAGTACGCGTTAGGGATTTACCCCCCTTGCAAGGCTGAGTGGCAATCGCCATGAATGACCCAGAGCAGGGAGACTCAAATATTTTGAGTCTCCAGAGGCACATTTCCGTTTTTGACCTTACTCCTGGTTTTGGGACCAAAACCGGGGGTTTTTGCCTAGAACTCGTGCATTCGCACGAGTTTTCCAGTTTCAAAACTCATAGTTTGTCCTAAACAAATTCAAGTTTTGTTTTTGACGCGTTGGCGCGAAATCATCGCATGCGAGGCACGATCGGAAATTTTTCACCAACTTCTCTCGTGCACTTCCCTCGCTCCTCGCTCTCATCCTTGCTCCCCCTATCCCTCATCTTCACTTGCTCGCTTGCAAGGAGGGCGAGGGGGGGCGAGGGCACGAGGCCACGAGGCCTCGTCCTCGAGGCCCTCGTGGCCCCTCAGCCGCCGATCGGGCTGAGGCCGCAATCGGCGGCTGGCGGCTGGTCGGCTGGTGGCTAGCCTGTCACTTGGCCAGCCGCCGGCCGTCCAGCCGGCCGGCAGCCAGCTGGCCAGCAGCCAGCGAAGTGCTGGCGGTTGGCCAGCCCTCGCTGACGTGAGGGGTGGTGCGCAACCACCCCTTGTTTCAGCGAGGAGGGAGGGCCGAACTGGCCCTCCCGCTATGTTGGATGTCTGATCTTATTGCAGATTTGGACTCCTTGGATTTTTCCATGTGGTTTCGAGCTTTCAGTTGCTTGATTTGGTTGAGAATTCAGAAAGTTAGCCCCATCTGAAGTTCAGGTGGTAGCTCGTGGAATCTGGGTTCTGTCATTGGTGACGGGATAATTCCACCACCAGTGGTCCGAGATCAACCTCAATGAGCTCCAAAGGCACGTGAGCCATAAAGGAAGGGATGTGGGAGGTCTCCTGGACCAGGGCAAGCCTCCCCCCACGATGGAGGGCCAAGAAGGGCGCTTCGACATGCCACCGTGGAAACGCCTCCCGTCACTCCCGTTCGTGGGCGTGGTGGACGGCTCCACCAAAGGTTACTCCAACGGTCATAGCAGGGACTCTACTGCTCTGTTTTGGGCGTGTTTGGATGCGTTACAAAGCTTAGATCACAGGCTATAATAATATGATATAATCTCATTATAAAAACTAACCATTAAAGGTATTCAGCCTTTCTCGGTTTCCACAACCTGCATTCTGCCAGAATTCTGCTCCCTTGGTGTTGTGGGGACCCAAAGCACACACCTTCCTTGGAAGTCTCTTTGCACTAAGCAGCCATGGACACTTAGGTGGATCAGAGCACGCCAGGACACATTTTTGACAGTGTGCACAGATGTGAGCATCTCCTTCTCGTGCACCACGTAGTTCAGTTCACGCCCGTGTAGTTTTCTTGATATTTAAGTGACTGGTTGTTCTCCTCCACCATTGTCTTCGAGGAAACGGTTCTGATGGCTCGATCGGACGCATCGGTGGACATGGTGTAGTCCATCGTTGGATCTGCCGATTGTAATGCTAGCACTAAGGTCAGAGCATTTCTCAAAGAATGAAACGCTCCTTGTTTGCTATCCCCCCAATTCCACAAGGTGGTTTTCTGGGTGTGATGGGAGACAGGCGCTGACACACGGGCACAGTCCTTTACAAATCGACAATAGTAGTTGCGGAAACCCAAAATTCTTAGACGTCCCGAACATTCGTGAGCGTCGGCGAATCAGTAACCGCCTCCACTTTTTGCGGGTCCATGGTGATTTTTCCGCCACTGATGATGTGGCCCAAAAGCTCGATCAAATGACAAACAAAGTCGCACTTCGAGATTTTTCTAAAAAAACTTCTCTCTTTTGTAAAACCTCAAGACCTTTTCAGAGATGTCCATTGTGCTCATCCGGGGTGCGGCTATATACCAGGATGCTATCAAGATACATGAAAACAAAGTCGTCGAGGTACGGCCAAAGATATTGTTCTTCACTACCATAAATATTAGGGGTACGTTTCTGAGCCCCAACAGCATGAATGTGAAATCGAAGTACCCGTATGTAGTGTGGAATGTTTTCTTCTTAACATTCTTATCAGATACATGGATATGATTCTTCTCTTTGCATGGGTTAATGTTGCCAAACATTTGTGCTCCATGAAGTTGGTCAAAACGTTCCTCTGCTCGCCAGAGGGGGTAGCGGTTCTCGATGATGATGTCGTTTAATGCTCGGTAGTCCACACACATCCGCATTTCTCCTGTTTTATTTTTTACAAAAGTATTGGTGTCGCGTAGGATGATGTGGAGGGTTGGATGAACCCTTGCCCAAGAATCTCATCCAGCTGCTTCTTGAGTTCGATCAACTCATAATCACTCATTAGATAGGTCCCCTTCACTGTCGGTATGCTGCCCGGCTTAAGGTCTATTTGATGGTCAATGTTGTGTTGTGGTGGTACTTCTCGGGGTAGTTCGCCTGGAGAACCCCTTCGAACTCCTCCATGAGCTTTGTGAAGTCTTTCAGAACTGCTGCGGAATTTTTGGATGTCGTTGCTATCAGTGTTGCTTTGGCAGCTGCAATTTCTTCCACTTCCCCTTCTCCACATGGACTAGCCACGCTTGAGCTTTGCATTTCAGGCATCACTTGCCACGTGCTGAGATATCAGTTGGCATTTTGTGGCAGTTGTAACTTCCTCTGTTGTTTCCACCTCTGCTGCTTCCCGTAACCGCCGCTCCATTGTGGATTGCTCGAGCAGAGGCAGGTATCGCTTTCAGGAGTTAATGCTGACGAAGGCTGCTCCATTGCTCCAGTCGACCTGCAAACTCTGCTGGTACACAACATCTCACCCGAGGATGATTTTGTGGTCTCTCATTGAGCAGTTCCTCCAGAAAAAAAAAGTCATTCATATCTCTAATTTGCAGCAAGAGTGGTTCGCGAAGTCTACAGATCTGTAGTCATCCATCGACGGATTATCCTCCAAACATTCCTGGTTTGGTCTGCAAACCAAGCTTCCAAACCATTTTGTTCCTCACGAAATTGTGAGAAGCTCTGCCATCCAATAATTTTGGTAGCATTCTGTGACTTGTACAACCCCTTCGTTGCACTCATAGTAGTATCGCCGGTTGGTCGTCCTCGTATTTCTTGTCGAACTTTGTAGTTTTAGGAACCCTTGTCTGCAGCGATGTAAGCCGCTCACATGGGCGATCCGTCGACACAGAATTCTCTATCCAGACAGGAGCCTCGCCATCTACTTGTGTTCTCTGTCGTTTCCCGACTCCACACTCTTTTTCTACGACTTCCTCCCTTTAAGTTTTCTGTTGTCGTTTTTGGCAATCGCAGGAGATATGACCTGGTTTTTCACAAGTCCAACAAAGCTGTTGATTGCGCTGATCGATGGCATCAATTTCCATCCGGGTTGAGGTTTCTGTTCACTACAACTTTCCTCCGCCTCAGTAAGGACTGTGGCTTTGGGGTTGCCAGCCGTTGGATTCCTGCATCAAAGTATTGTGGTCAGCGCTGTCAATGTGGTCGGTTGTTGCGATCATTTGCGAAGGTCGTCTTGGATGCCAAAAATGATGATTGCTCGTCGAACATCTTGATTCAAGCCATTGTTGTAGTATGAACAAGGTTTGACAGGGGCAAGGTCACTACCGGTGATGATTTTGCGGAAACACTGAGTCTACTCTGCCACACTGGACTGTTGTCGTAGACGTCAGGAGTCTGTACCGTACGAGAGATTTCTCGTTTAGCTTCTCAAAGCGAACGAGTGTAGAGTGCACGAAGTCGCTCCATGTTTCCGATGGCGTGAGAGAGTCATGCCATGTCGGATTGATCTGCTGAAGAAGTAGTATGCCTACGGTTGACAATGTGAGAGCGGTCGCAAAAGCCGTTGATGCAGCTCCGCCGCTCTTCTGCTGCCGTTGGATGGCCTTAAGATCGGACCACCAACTCAAAGCCGTGCCACACAAAAGCAAGGCCACGGAGTCGATTATTTCTTTTTTTTTTACCCTGGCAATAGTGAAGTACACCTCCAAACTCGTCATCCACATCCTAACCGTCGACCCCTAAGAGTTTGTGGGATCAAACAGTTCAAGGAGTGCCAGTCGAATCTGGGGTTCACTCAAGAGTTGCAATTTTCTCTTGATGAGCACTGCTTCAAGCGCACAAGAAACTTGAAGCTCCTTGATCGTCGCGTTGAGCTGTTAAAGCAGATGGGTGTTGAGGCTCTCGAGCCCTAACAATTTCTGGTTCCGGTCTTTGTTGACTTGCCCTTGTCGGCCGGTGCCTCCCATTGTGCCAGGTGTCGACCCAACGGGCTGCAGCGAAGGTGAAGGGATTGTCGAGCCCGAGGGGTCCGTCGCCGGATTAGCCGTCGGGGTCGTCGGCACTGAACCATTTGCTGCAAAAGTTGTCGATGCCACCTGGTTTGCCTGGAAAGCATCCTTCTTCGCGTGTTACTGATCCGCCATCGCCGGAGTACGCGCCGTGGACTGTTGGTCGTCGTCGGGTGCGCTCGCTCCATTCACCGTTGTCGTCGCAAATTCTGCAATCTTCTGAACGGTGGAGATGCGTCGAGGACTCCTACAAGGTTGTCACCTGGTAGTTAATGCATTGGTTGCCCCTCCAGCATCGCTGCGCTCTGATACCAAGTATTACGTCGAGCAGAACGTAGGTGGTTCACAGGGATGAGGTGTGGGACAAAAGATGATTCGGGTGTTTAGGACAAATAGATGATTTGTATTAAGCAATAAGTGTACTTCGATGACAACTGTTGAACGCGTCCCACACATAGATATAATGCCGACAATGAGAATCAGGAATAAGTCGGATCATCGGCGTTCGAGCCGAGCGACACGTGCGAGGGCCTGCGTGGGTGGTGGATTCAAGAAGCTCCGCTAAGAAGTCGGGGGACTTAGAGAATATCGCGATGAATCTTTATAAAATTCAAGCTTTGTCAAGAAGTCGACCGAATGATATCGAAACATTGATATGGTTTGTGGCAACTTTGTCGACCGTTTTGGAAAGTGGTCAAAGCTGTCGGAAACTTCTGTAACGGAACACCGTAGGTCGGTTCAGTTGGCCAAAATGCCCTCGGTCCAACGGCGGAAAAATCCTAAAGTCGCCTCGCGGTGGGCCATGAATGTAAGAAGAGAAATGCCCACTCGTGAGTTTTAGGTACTCGTGTCCGTCAGGGACATAGCATCGCACACATGCTATTTGACTATGCTCTCTGAGGCGTGTGTTATTTTCAAGTGCTACCTCATGTAAGTTTCTAGTCGAGAATTTTTCTCTGTTCTAGAAAGTGTGACGACGTCCGTCCAGGGCCGCGTACTCGAGTCACAAAATGTAGTGTGTAGTGAAGTATCGCGCCCGATTTTCCTCGCAAGGTTGGTTGTGCGAGCTGACCTGGCCGTTTGCGATCCAACGTGTATGATGGCAAGGATTAGTGATTCTTCGGTAGTTCAAAAAATTCCACATCATCGGTACAATTGTATTACTCACTTAATCATTCTTGTATCTTGCATTGAAAGGGCTCCCGCCGACACTTTTCACTACATTTGTCACTACAAGTGAGAGGATTGAGGGGATTTCTGTCACTTGTCGTCACAACATTTGTGAAACGTTTAATTACACATCATAATTGTGTTTTGATTAATCTCACGTCCACAAACGTGCAATGCGAAATTCAATAAATCTTGATATTTGAACAGCAGAATGCAAACGTTTGAACCGATGCGCCTTGCCACTCGAGCCGCTTCCATGCGCTCAGTATGGGGGGCGATCCGAGCACATGCGGGCCACGAAGTACTTGTCCCTCACCAGCTCCAACTCACTCTCCAATACCCACTCGTTTACGCCATGGCTACTCGCTCGTCTCCTGTCACTGGTGCTTTTGTCAACATGCTTGCCTCGTCGACGTCGCCATCCCTGGCGCATGCATCTGTGAACCCTTCCAGGACCTACTCTATCGCAGCTGATGACCACATCTCCGATGCCTGTCAGATGCGTCGCCATCGCCACGATGAATAGCCCCTCCTGTCCCAAGGCGGTGACCACGTGCCAGAGTTTAACATGCATCCGTGCATTGGCAACGATGTGGCGGCCTATGCGTGTGGCGAACACATGCCCATCCCACCATTTTCCTAACGCTATCATCAGGCGGGCATCGCATCCCTCCCTAAGCTTCCTGGAGGACCACCGGTGCTGAAGGCGAAGTCAGTACCAGCTGGCACTCCGGTGCCACCCGTGCATGGTGCTGCCATGTCTCTCGGAGGCGACGTCAAAGGCGCCACTGGAGGTTCGTCCATCGGCTCTTTGGGCAAGTTGTTTTGGAGCCCGGAGCGTGACGTGGCCTTGGTCAAGATGTGCAATGTCTACGTGGGAGAGTTCCGAGGTTCATCCGGTTGGATGACAAAGCTAAACAACTGCATCGCCCCCCGTTTGACGTGTGAGTTCAAGTTGGCCGAACATCTGACATGTCAGCAGATTCGCAGTCGTTTCACTAACATTTGCACAAGATGGAAGCTTGCATATGGCCTCGTTGGACAAAGTGGAACGTCTTGGACAAAGTGGAACCGCCATACGTGGATGATAGAGATGTCCATGGAGAAGTGGGAGGAGGTTCGGAACGCAAACCCGGACATGGCAAAGCTAGAGGGTAAGAGCATGCCATGGTTCGACGAGGCTACTTAGCTGTTTGTGAGATACAAAGCATGTGGTGACAACGTTATTTGCACTGGTGAGACGGAGGCTGATGACGACGTGGTGGTGGTTGATGCAGCACTGGCCGAGCCCGCACCTCGCATGCATAAAAAGGGTGAAGTAGAGAGAGTTGATCGCGCTCTGTCGATGGTAGAGTGTGTTATTTCTGAGACCGGTCCAAAAAATACTTATGGCATGGCAATGAAACTTGTGTCTGCTGACGTGTCTATCCACGGCATGAAGAAGCTGTCAGATTTAGACGCGTCCAAGGTTGATGCGCAGTTGTGCGAGGTCTATGTGCACTCCGATGGGGAGCTCAGGGTGCATGTGGTTCAGCACCTGTTGGAGAGCTCCAGGCTCAACATGCCATCTGTGCCTGAACGTAATTTTGTTCGCAAGCACGTGCCGGTGGCTAAGCTGCCGACATGTGGCAATGGTTGGCGACAGCTAGTGGAGGTGAACGATGACGGTGGAAGTGAGGGGGGTAGTGGTGATGGTGGATCAGCAGAAGGCAGTGGCGGTGATGCCATCCGGAAGGTGGTGGGTACTGCGGATGGGTTGCTTTCTACTGGTGCACATCTTGGTGGAAATGACATGTATGTGTAGATTCCATGTAATGTTATTTGCCTTTATGAATTGTAAAAATTGCCCAATCTTAATAATCCTCGTCTGCACCATATGTAACAAAATCTGACCACATAGCATTTGTAATTTGTAGCCGACATGACCTCATTCGAGAATCCTCATGCCTTCTGCCCGGTCTAAACACTCTATGTGGGGGTCTTCGAGGGACATCATCAATCTCACTAACCTCTAAATCTCCTATGCCTCCTTGTGCTTGCTGTATCAAGTTCTGCATAACAAAGCAACTTAAAACTAGACGGGGTTGGACATTGACACCATAAGGTGGTAGTGCCCTCAGAATTTGAAACGAAGCTTTCAAAACGACGAACGCCCGCTCGATCATAGATCGTGCGGAAGCGTGGCAACGATTGAAAAGCTCTTGGACATCCACTGGCTGTGAAGATTGAGGTCCGAATTCATTGAGATGATATCGTCTGCCACGATATGGGGTCATCAACCCATAATCTTCTGGAAAAGCTGCATCAGCCAACAAAAACTTGTTTGCAGGCAAACTGAACCCTCTCCTAAGAGCATCCGTGAACATTCTCGCATCATGCACGCTCCCCTCCCATCCAGTTGTAACAGAAATAAAACAAAGGTCAGCATTGCATGCCGCAAGAATGTTCCGTGTAATCTGTTGGTGACGGTTGACGTATGCGCCGCGCCGAAGTTGTAGAACGATGACTGGTACATGTGTCCCATCAATGGTGCCGACACAGTGGTCGAAGTAGGGAAGGTAGTCTCGCCTTCCAAGCCATGCAGGCGGTGGTCCCACATCTGTTGTCGGCATGCGGATGACGGTTGCCTGGATGGACACAAGTGCAGTCACCACTTGTCGAAGCACCCGGAAGACAGTGGCAGCCCCTTGTTGAAAGCGCTCCACTAGCTCACGCACGGACATGCCATGAGCAACGCAGCATAACCACATGAATACCTGCTCCTCCACACTCATGTGCGTGTCGCGGATGCTAGATGTCTGACGCAGCAGGTTAACGATGGAGTACCAAGCTGTTAAAAAGTGCCCCTGCCATGGTTGCCGTTTGCCGTTTTCCTGGTCCGACCACTAGAGAGTGGTTGGATGTCCAATCTGATTGCAGATTTGGACTCCTTGGATTTTGCCATGCGATTTCGAGCTTTCAGTTGCTCGATTTGGTTGAGAATTCAGAAAGTTAGCCCTACCCAAAGTTTGGGTGGTGAGGCGGGTGGAATCTGGTACCCGTCCGGGGTGACGGGATACTCCACCGCCGGTGGTCCGTGTTCAGCTCGAACTGGCTCCATAGACCCCAAGGCCCTAGACGAAGCAACCAGGGAGGTCCCCTGGACCAGGTCGAGCCACCCTTTGACTTTTCAATCAAAGAAAGGCGCTCCGAGCCGTCGTCGGCTCGTGTCGGAGACGACTCACGTCGGCGGCAGCCAAAGGCGGCTCCACCAAGGGTTGCTTGGATGGGCATAGCAGAGGCTATATTGCTCCGTTTTGGGCGTGCTTGGATGCGTTGGAAAGCTCAGATCACAGGCTATAAGAATCTGATGTAATATCACCAAAAGAACTAACCATTAATGATTCGCAGCCCTTCTCAGTTTCCGCAATCTGTATTCTGCTAGAATTCTGCACTTGGTGTTGTGGCGACCCAAAGCACACACCTCCCTTGGAAGTCTCTTTGCACTAAGAAGCCGTGCACACTCAGGCAGTTCAGGGCACGCCAAGACAGAATTCCCGACAAAGGGTTATGGGCCCACAGCCCTGACCTGCCTACCAAGACGTTCACGGCTTCCGCAACGCACGGGAGTGTCGCTCCGGGCGACGTCGCCGTCGCACTCTGAGACTGTCCTTCGCAGAAGTTCAACATGGCGCAGAAGCCGGAGTCCTCGCCCATCCAAAAGTACATGGGCGGCCCTGGATTTGGGCTGTGGCGGTGGCATTTTGAGATCTACCTCGCGCACAAGGGACTGCTGGAGCTTATGAAGGGCACGGAGGTTCAAGATGCGAGCGCAACGGACGAGGAGAAGAAGGCCTTCGCGAAGAAGAACACGGAGGCGCTGATGCTCCTCTTGTCGGCACTGCATGAATCTCAGTGGGGCTATATCCATGGCTGCAAGCTGGCAGCCGACGCGTGGAAGAAGCTCTGCTCCATTCACCAATCAACATCACTAGCCAACAAGATCTTCGCAATGAAGCGACTCTTGACGGTGAGGATCGAGGAGGGTGAGGACGTCATTTCCGCCATGCAGCAGATTGAGTCTCTTGCCTCACAATGCAATGATGTGGGGTGGAAGATTGACACAAAGATGCAGGCGATGGCGTTCCTCATGGCTCTACCCGACAGTTGGAGCCTTCTCATCACCGTGCTAGGAGGTTGGGAGGAGAATAAACTCACCTACGGCGCAGTCGCTGAGTACATCCGCAACGAGGTGCACCGTCGGAGCGGTGGCGAGACCTCATCATCCTCAACTGCACTGGTCACCAAAACGCACGGTGGCAGCAGCAGCGGCAAGCGAGGCGGCGGTAAGGGCGGCGGAAAGAAGGGCGCCAAGAGGGGTGCATGCCATAACTGTGGCAAGGAGGGCCATTGGGCCAAGGAATGCCCGGAGGAGGCGCAAGCCGGCGGCAAAGGCGCCAAAGGCAAGAAGGCGCTCCTCAATGGTGCGAGGAACCACGACCTGAAGGGCGCCAACCGGCGGTGCCTCGACTCAGGTGCAGAGGAGCATACCCAAGTCGAGAAGGTGGGGTTCATCAACTACACCAAGTCTGCAAAGTCCATGGTGACCGCCAACGACAAGGTCGAACCTGCGGCCGGCCAAGGTGACGTGGACATAGAGGTGGTGGTTGGTGGTAAAAAGGCGCAATGTGTTATCCAAAATGTGCAACATGTCCCCGACCTGGCTGACATTTTGAGTGTGAGCCGCTTGACAGACAAGGGGTATGAAGTGCTCTTCCGCAGGAAAGGTGCAGTCGTGCGGATGGACGGCGGTGGCGAGGTTGTGCTCGAGGCCAAGCGCGAGGGAGGTCTCTACATCGTTGAGACCAAGGTCATCCCCTCGGCAACAGACGCAACAGACCCGCCAGCACGCGTCGTCAACAGGCGGGGGAGCAGACCTGCAGCTGTGGCATCGGCGGCTGGGGCACTTGTCGCCCGCAGTCGTGCAAGAGATGGCAAAGCGCGACATGGTTCGCGGCCTCAACATCACCGGTGCAGCTGACGCAGCAGCAGATTCCGCAGAGCACAAGTGCGAGCCTTGCATCGTGGGCAAGGCGAAGCGCAAGCCGTTTGAAGACGGACAACGGCGGGCCGCGAACCTGCTCGAGGTCGTGCACAGTGATGTGTGCGGACCTATCAAGACGCCGTCCATTGGGGGCGCGCGTTACTTCGTCACCTTCATCGATGATTGCAGTAGAAAACTCTACGTCTACTTCATGAAGCGGAAGAGCGAGGTTCTGGACCGACTGAAGAAGTACGTCGCAGCAGTGGAGAGGCAGACTGGCCGCAAGGTCAGAGCGCTACGCAGCGACAATGGCGGCGAGTACGTGGGCTGCGGAGGGTGGCTGAAGGAGCAGGGGATTGAGTGGCAGCCGACCACTCCGTACACACCTCAGTCAAATGGCGTGGCGGAGCGTGCGAACCAGACGCTACTCACCATGGCGCGGACGATGCTCGTGGACGCTAAACTGCCATGGAGCCTGTGGGCCGAGGCCATGAGTACGGCGTGCTACATCACCAACCTCACCCCTACAGCAGTGCTGAAAGGAAAGGGCGGCTGGAAGACGCCGCAGGAGGCTTGGAGTGGGCGCAAACCAAGCGTGGTGCACCTGAAGGCGTTCGGGTGTAAGGCGCACGCGTTGGTGCAGGCCGCGCAAAGAAAAGACTCCAAACTGGACCCGCGTGCAAAGGCGTACGCGTTCGTCGGGTACGAGAGTGCGCTCAAGGCGTACCGGCTCTTTGATCCACGGACGCAGGACGTCATCACCAGCCGCGACGTCACGTTTGATGAGCAGCAGAGCTACTGCAGCAGCAGCAACAACATTGACGCAGCGCACTCTCCAAAGCAGGGGGAGTGGTTCCAACTCCTTGAGCGAGAGGAGGAGCCGGCGGCTGCAGAGGTCGATG
>SZWC01001082.1:195826-216577 GCA_023375785.1 Penium margaritaceum | reverse complement strand
GCAAGCAACCTGCCCGCGGTGGAGTCTACCGCACGTGACTTCACGCGGATTTGGGTAGCAATGCGGCATGCATTGGCAAAGGCGCAAGCGTAACAGAAAGTGCAAGCGGACCGCCGACGCGCAGATGCAACGCTCAAGGTCTGTGACCGCGTGCTTCTCAACAGCGCGCACGTCAAGCTTCGCGGGGTCCGGTCCGACAAGTTAAAACCCCGGTGGCTTGGTCCGTTCGAGGTGCTCGAAATGCGGACACCCGTGGTGGCACGGTTTGCTCTCCCGCCTTCCATGCCAGTCCACGACGTGTTCCACATCTCCAAACTCAAGCTCTACCATGATCCGGCCGAGCATTTTCCTGGCCGCAGTTCTGAGCCTCCCCCTCCGGTGGTGATCGAGGGCGAGCAAGAGTTTGAGGTGGAGGCCATCCTTGACCACCGTCGCCGTGGCCGTGGATGGGAGTACCTGGTCAAGTGGAAGGGCTACGATGCGGCCCACAACTCATGGGAGCCTTCCCGCAACTTCAACGTTGGCAGGGTGAACGCCATCCTCCGGGAGTACCAAGAGCGAACCGGGACGGCTCGCTCCTAAAGGGGGGGGTAGTGTAAGCCGGACAGTGCCAACGGCACTGATGACGGCTTGAGGCTTCCTTCAATGTAGAATCTGACTGTGGATTTGGAATCTACAGGAAAAGCCGTGCGTGATCGACCCAAGAACGGGGTCGATCCATCAAGAATTGAGGAAGTTACGCCCGGCCAAAGGTTGGACCGGCCGAGGGGAAAACAGGTGACGGGAATTCATCCCCAAAGACCAAGGCTCGACCCTCGGAAGACCCAACAAGGCCGAAGCGCCCCTTGGGGCCCGGTTAGTCAATGAGTCAAGGATCATTGAGGGCCAAGGGCGCTTCGGAATGGCGCCCCGATGTGTTATTACCAGCAAGGGCGCTTCGGGCGGCCGTCACCGCCGCTAGTGGTGCTGCCAGCGGCAGATTGCCGTGGTTCACGGAAACGGCCATATCTCGGCCGTTCCTCCACGGAATGATGCGATTCTTGGTGCGTTGGAAAGCTGGTAAGATGAGCTACGTGATGCTGAGGAAATAACGCTCATCCCAGGTCCGTACGGAGCCGCGCACGGCTCGATGACCTCGGGTCGCCTAGGATGTGTCATCATGTACATATAGTCTTGTATGTTGACACTTGAATAACAAGTACAGTTTACTCCCACTGTGCCACACGTGTTCCCGTGCTCCCCCAAGACAACCCTACGCTTCCGCAACCCTGGGAAGGTGTGCACCGGCCTCCCTTCGGTCACCGTTGCCGCCGGTTGGTGCCTACACCATCCGGTTGAGGCTAGCCCACCGCGCCCGGTTTACATTACTCATGCAAAGAGAAATGAGTACTGACAAGTACACATCACAAATACCTGCGGCAGACGGCGGGTGACACAAGCAGCAGTGTAAGTTTGTCATAAACAGGCCCAAAACCACGGTTTTGGCAAAAACTATGTGCATAGGTATCCGAACGCAACACCGCCTTAACGTAGAGATGCATAATCCCGTGAGAACCTCTTGGTCATCATGTGTGCCTTGTAATGATCCACTGAGCCATCAGGCTTCACATTCTTGCGAAAGACCCACTTGGCATGTATAGCCTTCCGCTCAAGCGAGAGGTCAACAAGCTTGTAGACACTGTACTCACAGATGCCTCTCTGTTCATCGTCACAGGAAGCACGCCACAGCTTTGCGTCCTCAGCAGAAGTGCCTTCTTCAATGTGCCTGAATCTGGAACTGTCAAGGGAGATCTCTGGGTGGCTAAGACACACGCATCTGAACTTGGCCTAACCAGGACAAGATTTTCCGCAGCATCACAAGCGACTGAGAAATCACAAGAGACCTACTCGGGGCCTAATGGGCCTTCTCGATACAGCTCGCTGTAGTCACCATAGACACTCAAGCCAAGGGCCTTTGTGCTAGGCTCGGTACTTTAAGCACTGTGAGTCAGGTGTCAAGGTGCCAAATCAGTCGTCCGCTGTGCCCTACAGGCCAATGGTCGAAGACGGCCACCGGGTTCGCGAGAGTAGCCCAATGACGTGCTCACCTTTGGCTGCATAGCAGGCGGCTAGGCCACAGCTCCACGGGTCCTGGACTCGTTAGGTAGGGGAGAGGATGCAAGAGAATCATGGATAGGTGAGATTGGAGATACTGTCACCGGTGTAGGACCATGTGAACCAGAGAAAATGGACAGAGCACTAGACCAGATGTGCCAGAGGGAACAGGCCTGGGACGTGATCAGGTGTGCGAGAGGGGAATGTTGTTGGTATGGGATAAGACGTGCGAGAGGGGACTGACGCTGGCACTAGATCAGGCGTGCCAGAGGGACTGGCGCTGGCACGAGATCAGGTGTGCTAGAGGGACCTGACACCGATACGAGATGAGCTGTGCCAAAGGGGAGCGACATTGGCACAGGGTCCGGTGTGCCATAGGGTACTAATCATGGCACAGAATCAGGTGTGCCACAGGGGCCTCGCACTGGCACACAATCAAGTGTGCGAGAGGGGACAGACAAGGCTACGAGACCAACAGCCACAATGCTTGATCATCAGCAGCTGGAGATTAGACCACAGTTGAGAATGCCACGATAGACCTATCTACAAGACTAGACTCGCCCATCCGCTGGGAAGCAACATAGGTGAGAATGTGGCTTGTGGCCAGCGAAAAATTGTTGGACAGGCCGCGGTAGGTGAGAGCCTCAAAGAAGAAAGCGCTACAAGACTCGACAGGGAAATGGCGAGCAGGGTTCCAAAAGCACCAGGCCTTCGATCGTGGGAAAATCTCGAGGAGGACATACATACGACCTTGAGGTGAGACCTTGGACCTCAGCTCATCCTCGGAGTACCAGGCGCATGTTGAAGAACCCCAGATGCGAGCGCGATAGAGATTGGCACGATGGCCGAACCATAGCTTGTACGACGTAACATGGTCTGGAAGAGGACCATGCGGCAAGCGGTTCCACATCCATGTCATGTAGGAGAAGCCATCAAAGGCAAAGGACTCTGGAAGGACGTACTCAGACCGCATGGCATGGACCGCATCCTCCATGGTGCGTTCCATTGTTTGGACACATTGTTTTGTTGTGGTGTAGCAGGGGCTGAGAGTTGGTGACAAAACCGTGCTCAGCAAATAACGTGTCTATCTCGTCTAAGAACTCGCCACCACGATCTGAGTGGAACATGTGAAGGGTGTGACGAGACAGGCACTCAGCCATCACCAACTAGAGATGAACCGCCAGGGCAGCATCGCTCTTGTGGCGTACGCTGTAGATCCATCGCATCTAGGTGAAGTCATCAGTCAGGGTGAGAACATATTGACCCCGATCGAAGAATGACTCTACTGGGAGGAGGCCAAGAAGGTCCGAGTGGACAAACTCTAACAGACAAAGTTCACGGGAACTAGATTCAGGGTAAGTGCAGTGATGCATCTTAGTCTTGGGCTGCTTCTCAAAGGAAGCCGAGTCAAGACCAAGGACTAGCTTAGTCCGAAGGAACTTGGACACATTGTGGGATCTCACGTGACATAGGCGGCGATGCAACAAGCGCTGGTGCTTGGGGGACAGCATGCCAATCACGATCACGTGCATAGGAGAAGAAGAGGAAGGAGGCACGGATGGAGGGCGGCGAGCGACACGGTATGGGTCATCGACGAAAGAAACACGGAGGGCAACAACATTGACATGACAGATGGAAACAGTGGCAGAGTCAACATAGTACTCAACAGAGAGACCCATCCGAGTGCAGGCATGAACAAACAATAGACTGTGCTCCGCAATAGGAACATAGAGCACCTCAGAGATGTACAAGGGGCCAGAAGGACCATCAAAACATGCTACTCCAACGCCCTGGATTGGCAAGGACTGACCAGAACCCATGCGAACAAATAGAAAAGACCCAACAGGACCAAGGAAAATGAAGTCGTCGCGACGATAGCTCATGTGGTGAGTGGCACCAGAGTCAATGATCCAGGTACCAGCCGCCTCATGACGTGTCGCTGACACTGAGCAAGTGGCCACAGAATAGTCCACGGATGTCGGACGCTGAGCAAAGGCGACGAAATTGTGCCGGAAAGCACGAATCAGGGAACCGTCCAACCAATCTACACAGTTTGACCTGAAGTCATCACAGGCAGTCAACGCTCCCCCACACGCATCGTCACGTGCCATAAATGCAAGAGGAAAAGTAGAATGCATACCACACGGCTGTGTCAGAACACTCACATCTCCCTGAGGGCGCAGGGCCAGAAGGTGAAAAGGCTCCATGATGATGCAAGCGCATTGGTCTGTAGGAACAGCGTCACCGGTGGTGGGTGGAGGGTCAGCTGCCGATGTGGTTGAGCTGTCGGTCTGGGTAGTGTTGGAAGCAGCCGTCCGTTAGGTATCCGCATCCTAAAGGCATTGCATGATCCATGGCGAGTCGAGGGACTGTGTGCACTCCATGTAGCGATGTGTATCTTCATAGTTGTAATAGTGGAGTGAACATCCATAGCCACCACTAGACTATTGCGTACACTGCTTCTGCTACTCCTTGCCACAACTTTGTTTGCCCTTCTTCCCCTAAATGGTGGTGTCCACATCCTGGGAGGAGGGCAAAGGAGAGGAGGATGAGGACGAGGCACTAAGGAGAGGGGTCATCAGTAAGAAGATCATTGTGACAACCAGCGGACTTGCCTGATGGACCTAGACAACCTCACAGCCGTCCACTACAAGTAGTACTAATGGGCCCGTGGGAGAAGCTCAGAGGTGTCCACCAGCTTGGCCAGAATCGCCTCGTCAAAGTAGGTGAACATGTCAACGAAGTCTATGTGGACCCCAACCATGATGGTGTGCAGGGCCCACAGCTGGCCAAGGATACTGACGCGAGTGTAGATCCGCCTGGCTCGCTGCTAGTTGGTTGCCGCCAACTCAGAGGGACCCTGTCAAGAGGAGTTGAACTCCCAAAGATGCGCCGTCATCGTCGCATGGGTCTCGGCTGCCTACAGGGTTACGACCAACTCCCAGCTGCCGCAGGAGTCTGCTCCGGTGCCCGTACCGGGGAGCCCATGGAACGGACTGAAGTCGACAACCATGTAGAGTAAGCCATGCATAGCTCTTGCTGTAACCTGCGTCTGGCTGAGGTCAGCCTTCTGATACTGTCTCAAGTAATATGGCCAGAAGCCTACCGCATCAGCCCGCACCTGCAAGAGGGTCTCTCAGGTATTGAACCCAACATCGCTATCGTAGCGTGGTATTGGGATCTCTAAGTCCTTCTGCCGCTACTCCATGGGGAGGGAAACCTCAAGGGCATGCTCAAGTGCACAGGGAATCAGAAGTCCACTGAAGGACACGTCGGGAGAGCGACGCATCAAGAATGAAGGTGCAAGCAACCTGGAATCTCGAGTGGGAGTGGCCCGCTGGCCCAACCGAAGACGACTCATCCCTTCGACGGCCTTTCGCCACCGAAGACCAAAAGCATGGTGTCCGGTCACTCTTGGGCCTCGCAACTACTGTTGTTGACCATCCTTGTGAAGTCAGTGATGACATCATCGCCCATAATTAAGAAAAACGTGAAGGTTATCCAAATCAATCAAAAATTGGAAAGGTAGTACGGCAGAGGATGTTAAACACAATGGAGGTGGTTTTGTGAAAAAAAGTATTTACAAAGGCTATAAACGTCAATATTTTTGTCACTGCCCGAAATCCAGCAAAATTCTGGATCTGAAAGCGTGTCTTCATTCTTTGTTTTATACACAGCATGAAACAAAGCGTGAGTGAATACCATGGAAAGGGTATGACCAGGCCTTTTAAGAGGCCCTTACACGTCTAGAACGGTGGTCACTTGGGGTCATCACGCTCTCAAAGGTTTGGGGTGGTTGTAGGTGCCTGACTGAAACTTCCTTAAAGCTTCACCAACCGCAAAGGGACATCACATGGCCCAACTACTGCTGGAAAAGGTTGGACGACCCTCTACTGTAAGGGTGTCTCCGCTGTTTCA
Organism: Penium margaritaceum; assembly: GCA_023375785.1. Classification (NCBI taxonomy): domain Eukaryota; kingdom Viridiplantae; phylum Streptophyta; class Zygnematophyceae; order Desmidiales; family Peniaceae; genus Penium; species Penium margaritaceum. The sequence continues at coordinate 210,565 of SZWC01001082.1, read as the reverse complement.
ATCTGCTACAACGGGTCACAGTGGGTTGGTGGGTCCTCCCACGACCGTAACTATAGCAACGACTCTCACAGCTACTTCCACTACTGCGTATATGCTGCAAAGCCAAGTGAGGGATGCATCTCTACTCTGATACCATGAAAAAGTGCATGAGCATGGACATGTTCGAGTGGTCACAACAAGTTTTACAGACAGGCGGGGAGGGCTCATATCACAACAACCCCATGATGATTGGACACATATTATCTCTAACAAGTGGCACATTCCCCTTGTGATCAAGACCAAGGTATGCGGTAATATGTACCGGTAACAATCAACCTGTACTCAGTACAGGTTGATTGTACCTTTTCAAGCTTTGCATCTGTCTTGCATGGTTCACATATGACCTAGACGTGGACACCCTGTGACATGTTCTGACATCTTGGGAGGCCAAACGCGCCTAGCTCTGGTTTTGCCGGTGGTGCTAGCATGCTACCGTGGAGCTTCAATGTGTTTTCGGCATATTATGTAGTTTATTGACGGTCGAGATTGGGGCACTCGGTGACCTGTTTCTGATGACTCGAGAAACCTGCATCCTTTGGTTTCACGTTCTCTAGTATTCATTATCCCCATCCGTGCATTTTGGTGTGGCGGGGAGGGCGGGGCTTGGCAGGCTGGCCGCTTGTCCCTAGTACATGAGCACACTATGGAGCTCATCGTCCTCTCCCCCTTGTTTCTTAATATCTGCGTTGTAAATCTCCCACTCACCACCGGAGCTCTTACCTCGCCTAGCATGGACCTGCATGCCCTAAAACAATTTGTACACGGTATCAAAGCATAGGGGGGTCATGTGACTGTCAATGCAGCCGAATGAGTCTTTGATGCAACAAGGAAGTACCACCTGATGCCACACAGTCAGCAATATGTGGGGAGCACCAAGATTGTATGCAGCATGGTTGAGAAGATAAAAGGTTGTGACTGCTCGGCACTGGCTGGATGTTGCCTTGAGTTTTCTTTGAGTGGCAGAGGCAACAACACCCCCACAAGGCAGTGGCGCCAAATGACAGCCGACAACTGCGCCCACTGATTTACAAAGTGACAATTGTGTAGAACAAGTGCAACTCAGCAGCTTGCAATAGCTGTTTTCATCAGCAGTCTGCAGTAGTTGCTTGCATCAGCAAATTGTAGCAACAAGGTGCAGCAGCGGTATGTAGCAGTGTCTTTGGAAAGCAACTTGCTGAGTACAGCAGACAAAGAATGCCGTGCACCGTGATACTGCTGCATCAACATTGCTAGTTTGTAGCATGCACTGGCAGCAGTGAGCAGCTACAGTAGCATAGCACACCAACATCAGCAAAGCGAAGTGGCCACCAGATTCTACACAACAAGCACTGCCGGCGTGCAGCCTAGCTGTGTGAAACATTAATTTACAATTGCAACGATGTGCAAGCAGCCAGAGCAGCAATAGTCGTACTATGCAGTTTTTGCAATAGCCGTGCTAAGCAGTTGTACTGCCAATACGTCATCAACAACAGCATGCATTCACAAGTGTTGCAGAATTAAGTCACGACGACATCAGCATGAGACTTTAGCAGCACCATGTGACAGAATTAGCTGTGTGATGCAAGCTCTTCCAACATCACTACCCAACTGTACCATAGCAGCAGCACGGAAGTTGCGCTGGCAGCTGACGCTGATTGCCAAGTGCTGGCGTCTCCACCTGTCACGGCACGCATCAGCGAGTTTGCAGGCGAATACCAAACACTCACAACACCTGACATTGGCATGGTATTGGCACCATGCCATTGGAACCATGGTATTGACACTGGCATCACGGGTGCTGTCGACGTCGCTCGCGAGCTCGTTCGTGTGAGCGGGTGGTGTCCAGGAGGGAAACGCTCCTGCTTGCATACTGGCTGGATTTGAACTGGCCATGAAATTTTTTAGCATAAATGGTAATCTAGCATACGAGCCTCCTGAGAGTGTGAAGGATGGAGGGGGGACAAGTACACTTTTCCTAGGGAAAGTGTACTTCTTTGAAGAAAAAAGGGAGAATTAGTTTCTTTATTAGTTTTTCCTGTTCATCTTCTTTCTTTAAAAAGAAATGATTGCTCAAGCATGTGCAAGTCCACAAATTTTCTGTCCCAAGTTAGGTTGCTTCCAGACTTCCATGTTCAGCTCTCTCATCACCAATACATAGCATTGACCAATCTCACCTTTGTATCAGTTCTTCTCGGCATGACGATGAAACAACTAGGACCAACAGTTGGAGATTCTTCCCCGTGGACAATTTCAACACCGTCGAGGAATAGTTTTCTTCCTCCTCACCCCCATCATCTGCCTCATATTGGCATGATGGAGCATCGTCTATGACCACCAAAACCGGAGCATGAGGAGTAAAAATTAATCCGAAAAGTTATCGCATTTTGCATAAAAGAAGTTATACACAAAAAGAAAACTCTTAAAGTGCGAATTTGGTCGCTGTTCAATCGAGTTTTTGGGCCACATCATCAATGGCAGACGGATCACCATGCACTCGAAGAAAGTGGAGGGTATCGCTGATTGGCCAGCGCCGACCAACGTTCGGAATGTGTACATGTTTTGGGGGTTTTGTAACTACTATCGCCAATTTGTAATGGACTACGAATAGGTTTCAGCATCTCTCTCTGATCTCACCAATAAAACCACTAAGTGGAATTGGGAGGGCAGCAAAAAAGAAGTATTCAATTCTTTAGAAAATTCTCTGACCTCAACGTTGGCCCTACTCTTATCACATCCAACACTAGATTACATAATGAAAAACGAGGCGTCCAATCAAGCAACCAGAGCCACTCTAATCCAAGACAATGGCGGTGGAGAACAACCAGTCACATTCATGTCATGAAAACCGGAACTCAAAAGGCAACACTGCATTCATTCAGGACGTAGTGGTGCTATCTTGAATATTTCATCCGTACTAAAAATCACGCACTCAAGTATCTCAAGACTCAGCCACACCTATGATGTCGAAAAACCCAAAGGATGGAGTTGCACATGCCTAACTTGACTACGACATCGAGTACCGATCAAGAAAAACAAGTTAGCTGGATGCTCCAGGTCATTGGCCATACTTGATGGCCAAAATGAAGACGTTGCTCATCAAACAAGGCCTTGACCTCAGAAGGAGATTCCCGAAGGGCTACAAGGATTTTTGTAGGTATAACAAAACCAAAGTTATGGTTTGACGACCTCCAGAAGTGATGATGATTCACTCCCCAAATCATTGTACCACCAAATAAGGTGTTACGACGGATGTTAGTGGTGGAATGTCATGACACCAGTCTAAGTGGACACTTCAGCAAGGACACGACACTCAAGAAGTTGGTGAAATGTTAAGGGTGGAACCAAATTCTGACTACGTGGCAACCTTATAGAAATTATGTGACACCTGTCCATAGTAAAAATCTTCTCGTACAAGACCACCGGGACTACTCCAACCACTCCTTCTTCTAACTAATCCGTGGTTCGACATCAGCATGGAATTTGTGACAGGACTCCCTATCAATTGAGTGGAATATGATGCCATCCTCGTGGTGGTGGATGTATTCTCTATAATGCTGTACTTCATCCCAACAACAACCCCCTTCACCATAGAAGGAACAGCCTGACTATTTCTAAATTAGATTGTGCGGCTACATGAAGTATCATACAGCATCATCAGCCACGTCATGTCACATAGTTCGAATGATGGTATGGTCATTGTGTTGACCTTTTCCTCCCTTGAGTCTAGGAAAACATTGCCTACGTTTGACTCTATGAGGACCAACGTCATAGCAAGCCGTCTCTTCAAGGTTGTCTCTACCCCCTCCTTGGCGTCTCCTCTTTGTCCAAGGCCTGGAGTTTTTGGGACCCCGAGCATGGTCGAGTTATAAATTTTTACAATGATCTCTTCTTTGAGAGTACCTTCTCTCCCAAAATTGCTTGTTTTGTCTCGTCGCTTGCATCCTTCTTTTGTCAAGGGGGAGGTGGTGTCTACGGAGTGTCCTTTGGTACTGGCTAAACTCCGAATCCCATGTCTACATCGTTGCCTGTCATCTCCTGTTGCATCTGTGTCATCACCTACGTCATCTTTTGACGCATATGCATGATCACTTGTGTCATCTTTTATCATTTATATATCGTCACTTGCATCCTCTCCAGTCACGTTTGCATCATTGCCTACATCATCTCTGGTTCCATCTGTGACATCATATAAATCATCTCATGTCGCCTCTGTATCATCGCCTACATCCTCTCCTATTACGTCTACATCATCGAATGCCTAATCTCTTGTTGTACCCACGCCATTGCCTGCATCATCCCTTATGACATATGCTTCGTCTCCTGTTGCATCGTCACCTACACCGCCAGTTATGTTCCCATCGATAGTAGAGCCATTTATACCCTCGTTGCTCCCTATCTCGTCACTGTTCATTCACCCACCAAGCGTTCGTCTTATACCCTTGCAGTATGCACCTCAAAATGCCCTGCCTGCAAGTCGTACATCATTGGCTGTTTCCTCTGGGCTCGTGCAGTCAGACTGCCCTGTTCATGGTTGCGTCATTGACCCCACACATCCTACTTGTGCCTCTAGCCTTGACGCTCTTGGTCTGATGGCGACTGTGATGCAGCCTAACACCTCATTTAGACATTCTCCCATCGCTGATGAGCTCTAACAAGCCATTGTGGCAGCTGTGTCTAGTTGGCCTCTGCCATTTTCCTCAGTCACTACTACATTTGTTGCAAGTGGTACCACGACAAGTCTTTCTGAACTGAACACAGTGCAACAAGCATGATCCGCTTTACATTCAATACTCTAGGAGAATGCTATGGGCGAGGAACTCGTTGCGATCGAGGAGCATGGGTTTTACGAGAAGGTGAAGTTTCCGTCTAGTCGTAAGGTCATATTAGCTCGTTGGGTGTTTCAGAGGGCTTAATGGCTTTGTGGAATGGTATAAGGTCCGTCTCACAGTGAAGGGATTCTCCCAAGTTCCTGGTATGGACTTTGATGCCACCTTTGCCCTTCTTGGCAAGTACACCATTGCAAAGGCCTTGTTGAGTCAGGTGGCACAGTATGATTGGGATTTGAACTAAATAGACGTGAAGAATACCTTCTTATATAGTAATCTCAATCAAGAGATCAATCTCGTCCACCCTTCAGAGTTTGAGGACGGCACAGACATGGTTTGGTATCTTCAAAAGGCCTTGCATGGCCTGAAGCAATCTCTACATTGTTGGAATCATGAGATCTTCGCTACCTTAGAATGAAGAGGGTGTCAACGTGGCGCAGTATCCACGTGAAGTTCTTGTCGTACTTCTCACTTGAAGAGAATGCTTCAGGCCTTTGTACGAACAATGTAGAGATTTCTTCAGGCCTTTGGTATAATTTTCTTGTCGTACTTCTCACAGCATCCATGTCAGCTTTATCTAAAGGCTGCACTTTGTATTGTTGGATATTTCGTGCCTATCACACGCCTGGGCTTGTGCTTTTGTGCACCGTGATTTGTGGTTGTTAACAGATACACTGACAAAGATTGGGTCCATAATTACTATGCGCATAGCCGGTCTTGTTACATCTTTCTTTTCAGAGGTACAACTGTCTCATGGAAGAGCGGCAAGAAGGGTTGCGTAGCTCGGAGCTTGCCTGAGGCTGAGTACGTCACAATGAGGGCTGGGGTTTGTGAGAGCATCTGGCTTTGTCGTCTTAGGCAGCAGTTGGGCCAACACACCCACTGCATCACCATCCACTGTGACAACAAGAGAACGCGCCGCATAGGGTATGACATAGGGTATGATGGCATGTGTCACACGCATACACAGAACATCAACATTGAGCATCACATTTTACGCGAGCATATTTAATGTGGCGGTGTCTGTGTCGTGGGCATTGACATACGGCAGTAGTGTGCAGACTTTCGCACAAAATCTCTATGCAATGGCAAGTTATCTTTTGCAGTACGTAATGTTCAGCTTCTTGTATATGCAGCTGCTCCTACGTGATTCGTGCCCCACTCTTATCGCTTCCTCTCTCTCTATGTGCAGTTCTTGTGTGGCCCTGTCGCATGTCCCTTGTCCAACGTCATTGTTTTGTGACCATTGCTCGCTGGTTGTTACTAGCATCTACGGATCATGAGGGAGTGTTGGTGTGCCAGTCACGGTGACCTTTGGACTTATCGCCACTGCTCACCGGTATTATGGGACACTGGATGGCTACTTCGACAACATCAAAACCAACTAGCACTTCCACACATGCTCTCTAAAGGCTTCTTGATGACCACCTCTTGGGATCCATTTTTCTCAGTAGCGCTATCCTTGCTTGTTCATGATCCAGTTACATAGAGTTTCTGTTTCTTTTGGTATGTCATTTGAACAACCTAGGAGCCCGTACACCTGTCAGGTTCTCGCAAGCTATTGTTTTGGATCTTGCAGCCAGTTTAGTCTATTTTTCACCAGTTGGTTGGACTTGTGCGCTTTGTTGCACGCATGTCCGTGAGACTATGCCTACATTCTTGTGTGTTTTACATGGTTACTAACTTCTATGTTTTCAAGTACATATTTACCGTCTCTCCACCTTTCAGAGCACTGTCTGTCATGTTGTGTTATGTGTAGCATTCTCCACACCTAACATATTTCTTAGGGGGTTTCTCTATTCCCTCAAGCAAAGAGTGATTGGTTCATAGGGATGGGGTGAGGATCAGAAGACGATTTGAGGAATTGGGCAAAATAGGTAAGTTGTATTTTGCATCAAGTGTTCTTCGATGAAAAGTTTTGAATATGTCAAGCGTACACGTACAGCGACAAGAATCACAATGAGGCATGGTTAGCACTTGAGCCGAGTGACACGTGAGGCATCATGTCTTGAGTGGTTGCTTTGAGCAACGCCGCTGAGAAGTCGGGGGTTTCGAGAATGAGGTGGTGTGGTTTTATTAAAATCTAGTGCCATCGAGAAGTCAACCAATCGATATTGAATCATCCATACGGTTCGCGATAGTTATGCCGGTCCTCCTAGGGAAAGTGATCCAAAGTGTCAGATTCCTCGAAACCGGGACACGGGTGGATGTGGCAGGTGGCCAAAATGCCCTAGGCCAAACGGAGCAAAAATCCATAGGTCGACATGCAATGGGCCATGAATGTAAAGACATAAACACCCAATTGCAGATTTTCAGGACTCGTGTACGTTCAGGGCATAAAAACACATGCCTCATTGTGATTATCATCATTGTATGTATGTGTTCGAAATATTTGACACTTGTCATCAAAATACCCATATTGCTAAGTACAAATCATCTATTTTTCTTGAATCGTCTTCTGCTCCGCACCTCATCTCTATGAACCATTCACGTTCTGCTTGTTGTGATATCAAGGAACTCGTAAGTGTAAAGAAAAAAGGATACATTGATCAGATATTCCTGGTTTTTTCCTCATCCTTATATCAAGTGTCGTGTCCCACTTTACCTCAAAAGTTTAAATCTAGGATTCATTGATCAGATAATCCTGTTTTTCCCGCTTTCCTTGTGAGAGGTGTTATGTTGCCGAAGGCTACTGGCATTCAAGCCTATATGATTACTCATTGACAGGAGAATTAAACCTGGCAAACATATTCAAAGTTGCAGGCCAACGTGAGTGGCTGGACAGCTACTTCGATGCCCGGGAGATTCTGGCCTTTCTTATCTTCTAATATATCAAACTGTTTGTCTATCCTTCACCGACAACAGCTCGGGCTTGAACTTTGATGATGGTACGATTGAAGGATCTATTTCTTCTTGTGTTTTCTAAGGTCATATGCCGGTGCAAACCTATTTTGAATTTTTATGTTCCCAAAACACATGGGCCCTCAAAAGCCCACTGTTGGGACAGCGTATTTTGTTCCACAAGTTTCTGACGACTTCGACCACTTTCCAAAATTGTCAACACAAGTATCCCGAACTCTATCAATGTTTTGATATCGTTGGGTTGACTTCTTCATGGCGCTAGACTTTTCAAAGAAGCACCTTGATATTATCGAAGCCCCCCGACTACTGGGCGGAGCTCCTTAAGTCAGCCACTCGCGCCGTAACCTCGCACGCGTCGCTCGGCTCGAACGTCGATGCGCCAACATTTGCCTCATTCTCATCCTCAGCATTGTATACATGTGCTCGACTTACTCGAAAATTTTAATCAAAGTACACACACTAGTCAATGCAAATCAAGTAGTAAGTGTATTCTAATAAGTAGTTATTTTCCCAAACACCGGAATCATCTTTTGTCCCGCACCTCATCCCTTTGAACCACCTACGTTGTGTTGGACGTAACACTTTGTATGAGAGCACAACAGCGCTGGAGGGACGAACAATGCATTATCTACCTAACAACAACCTCACACGAGTCTTCAGCGCATCTCCACCATTCAGAAGATCGTAAAATTTACAATGAAAACAATGAATGGAGGGAGCACACCTGGCGCTGAGCAGCAGTACCCTGCGGGTACTCCGACGTTGTCAGGTCAACAGCACGCAAACAACGTCGCTCTACAGGAAAACCAGGTAGCATTCACAACTTTTGTGGCAAATGGCGCAGCATCGAAGGACCCAACGACCAATCTAGTGATGGTGGAGGCTCAGTAAACCCTTCGCCTCCACCATAGCCCGTTTGGCCAACACCTGGCACGAATGGAGGCACCGGCCAACAAGTGTGAATTAACAAAGACCTGTACCATAATTTATTAGGACTCAAGAGCCTCAACACCCATCTGCTCCAACAGCTCAACGTGGGAACGGAGGAGCTTCGAGTATCTTGTACGCACAAAGCAGTGCTCACCGAGAGAAATTTGTAGCTCTCGAGTGAACCCCACATTCGACCGTCACTTCCGGAGCCGTTTGATCTTGCAAATTCCAAGGGACCGACGGTCACGATGTGGTGCACAAGTTTGGAGGTTTACTTCACCATTGCTGGGATCAATGATATAATGAAAATTGACCTTGTGACCTCACTTTTGCGTGGCACGGCTTTGAGTTCGTGGTCTGGTATAAAGGCCATCCAACGGTCATGGAAATAAGCGAAGCCGGATCAACGGTTCATGTGACCGCTCTCACATCCTTGAGTGTAGGTGTACTACCCCTCAAGCAGATAAATCCGACGTGGTGCGACTCTCTCATGCCACTGGAAATGTGGAGCGACTTTGCCCGCGGTACACTCGCTCAGTTTGGGAAGCTGAAAAAGAAGCCTGACACACGATACAGACTCTAACGTCTATGTGAGTAGTCCCATGTGCTAGAGTGCACTCGACATTTGGGCAAAATCATCATCGACAGTGACCTCGCCCCTACATGAAAACGGCCCCCGGGTGGAGGCAGTTCCAATGTGCCCCAACGGGTCTGCACTTGGTATTCACAGCTTTCTCTGTTCTGGCGTGTGGGTTCTGAGTCTAAACGTGAACTTTGTGGTCGCCTCATGCTATGTTTATGGGAGTGGAAGATAGTTGTGATACAGTCACTCTTTGTAAAGGGAATATCACAATTTTGCATTCATTTTAGGAAATGGACATGATCTAAACATTTCTAGGAATAGTCATGAGCTCTCCAACGCTCCAATCCTTGCACGATTAAGATTACCATAGCTCCTGCTATGTCAGCCAAAGCGCAGCACCCCAAACCAGCCGCTCAGTCGGCGGAGCACACCATGTCGCCCGCCGAAGCGCCCTCACACATCGAGGACCCATCAAAACGCCATTCCAAAGGCGTAGATGTCCCTACACATAGTGGCGGTACCCCTCGTGCCTGGGTTCTGTTTCGATGAGTTAATCATCGAGTTTGGTGATGGGAATTGATGTGGTTCGAAACCTGTTTGCGGACCTGCAGTCAGAATTTGGACTAAGTCCCAGAGTAATAAACTGTACTCCTGAGTTTCGGACTCCGAGCCAGGATTTTGGTTAAGTCCCTCAGTAACAAACTGCACTCCTGACATCCGGCGAATCATCCACCGGACGCCTCGGCAGCCTTCTGGAGAAAAATCCCCAGATGGAATGTTGTTACTCGTTCCGGTCAACTATTCACTCGCAGTCGAACCGCTGCCGGCTCCCGGAGCCGCCACGCACACCCCAACTTTGGAAGCCCATATCTCCCTCGTTGCTTGTCTGATTCCGGAAAAAAAAAAACTTCCACCGGATTCCGCAACTCGTCAAATTTCAGGGGCATTCATCCATTTTAGGATCCGAGCAATCCTTAAGCTGCTAGATCCAACTACCAGGATGTTTCTCTCTCTGGTGGCTTGCCAGCGCCTCTCGACGCCGCACTTATGCATGTAGAGGGACAAATCTTCGACATTCATCCCCTTGCACCTTCCATGCCCACTGCTCCTGCTTGCTCTTACTCATCTTCTACTGCTCCCTTCAACCCATCATAGCTGGTCATCCCAAGCCCGACCACGCTCAGTGTGTGCCGGTCCACGGATTGCGCTTTGGTCAAGCATTCCGGAAGCATGTTGTGCATGCTGCAGTGTTGCAGCACCACCTGCCCCTTTTCAACCATGCCCCATGCTTAGTGATAACGCACGTCAATATGCTTCATCCTCATATGCTGCGTTAGGTTGTTAGTCAACGAGATGGAGCCGGTGTTGTCCTCTTGCACCACCGTAGGCTCCTGCTACGACACGGCCAACTCCCCCAGCAACCTGCAGAGCCACACCTCCTCCTTGACCGCCTCGGCCAGCGCGATGTACTCTGCTTCCACTATGGAGGTGGCGAAACATTCCTGCTTCCTGTTGTACGATGAGACCTCTGCACCAGCGAAGAAGATCAAGTAGCCGGATGTGGACTTCCGCTTGTCCACATTGCCAGCGTAGTCTACATCCATGTAGCAGACCAGATGCAAGGAGTCCACTCGCCCCTTGCTGTCGAACCTCAGGCGCGCATGCCGCGTCGCCTTCATATAGCGGAGGTTGCGCCTGACCGCCTGCCATATAGTGGCCCTGGGTCAGCCACGTACCTGCTCACTTGGCCCACCGCGTAGGCCAGGTCCGGTCGAGTCGCCACCATGGCGTACATGAGGTTGCCCCCTGCCGATTGGTAAGGCACCCCAGCCATATCCTCCCACTCTTCTTTTGTGTGTGGCGCCAATACCGCACTCAGTTCACTGGTCGTGGAGACCGGACTGCAAACTGGTTTGTAATCCTCCATGTCGTACCACTTCAGCACCTCGGCCACGTATTTGGCCTGCCTCAGCTCAAGCGTGTGCGCCCTCTGGTTCCGCGTGTTGCTCAACCCTAGGTAATACTCGAGCTCACCCATGTCCGACATATGGATTCTGCTACTCAACTGCTCTTTTAACCGCTGTAGGCTCGGCTGATCCATTGAGCACAAAATCAGGTCGTCCATATAGAGTGCGACGATCTGATGGAGCTGCTTGTCACGCCGCACGTACACGCTGGGATCCAACTCACAGTTCTTGAAGCCGAGGTGTGCCATGAAGCTGTCGATCTCTTTGTACCAGCATCTGGGCAATTTTTTTAGCCCGTAGAGGTCTTCAGCTGCTTGCACACCTTGCCCTCAGGCGCCTCCACCCCCTCTGGCACCTCCATGTAGATCTCTTTGTCAATGATGTCGTTGAGGAAGGTTGTTTTTAAATACATTTGATGGAGCTTCATGTCCTGATGGATATAAGAGTGCCAAAAAGTGACAAAAATAGGTTGCTCGATAAAAATCATCAGGTCACAAAAGTGAATAGAGGATGTTTTGCTAGTTCTGTAGCACTTTACGGAACTCGATTCGGAGTCCGTTTGAGGGAGATATGGATTTTCAAGGTTTGGTGGCGATGGGTCCGGTTCAAGTGATGGCTCCTGCACTACCAGCAGCAATGACGGCCACAATTATTGGCCAAGGAGGTTTGGAGCGGCCTTCAGGGTAGAAAGGCGGCAGGAGGACNAGGGGACAGTGCGGACTTGTGTGATTTTTATTCTCGCAAAGTGGGAGAATGATGGATATGAGAGTGCCAGAAAGTGACAAAAATAGGTTGCTCGATAAAAATCATCAGGTCACAAAAGTGAATAGAGGATGTTTTGCTGGTTCTGTAGCACTTTACGGAACTCGATTCGGAGTCCGTTTGAGGGAGATGTGGATTTTCAAGGTTTGGTGGCGATGGGTCCGGTTCAAGTGATGGCTTCTGCACTACCAGCAGCAATGACGGCCACAATTATTGGCCAAGGAGGTTTGGAGCGGCCTTCAGGGTAGAAAGGCGGCAGGAGGACCTTCAGGTAGCTTCAAGGAAGGTCCCCACCAAGATTATTGGTTGTGCACATGGCAGGGATGGTAATTCTCTTGTGTGAGAGTGTGACTGCCGCTCATCCCGCTAGGCTAGGAGTGTGCTAGAGGGTGAGCTTTGACAGAGTGGATCTCAGTGCTCCCTTAGCCAAATGAGGCATATAAGGGCTTGTTAGAAAGCTGTCATGATGTACTTTCTCACTCAAGAGTCGATTTAGACATTCGCGTTCTCTGCAGACCTACATTCGCTTCCGTAATTTCTGTCTGTGCAACCTGCAACTCCCTCTCACAAACAGTTGGTCCTGCCTAGGCGGCTCTTAGTGAGCCTGATCACCTCCCTGAGGGCTGCCAAGTTTCCATCAGTGGCATCAGAGCTAGAACAAGGCTTTGTCTCATCCTTGAGGCATTCCTTGCACCCTGTTGTGTGAGAGAGCCATTTGTGGGCTGAACGTTGCACTACCATGGCGACATCCGCTTCCGTGGTGGCCGGCGTCAACATCGCCAAGTTCGAAGGCAAGAACTTCTTCAACTGGAGCAACAACATGAAGATGGTGCTGATGGAGAAGGGTCTCTGGAGCCAGGTGGATGAGAAGGAGAAGGAACCAGAAGAAAGCTCCCTATCCCCTGTCGAGGCCCGTACCTACCGCGAGAAGCGTGACCGCGCCCTCGCAACCATCTACCTCCACNATTGTTGCCCTGGACCAGCGTGGCGACAAGCTCTCCCTCAATGATGTGGAGGAGAGCCTGCTGTTTGAGGAGGAACGGCGCAAGGGAGAAGAGGGCGGAAGCGGACTGGACGTCGCTCTCATCACCAACTTTGGTCATGGGGGCGGTGCTACATCAACCAGGAGCAACGGCGGAGGAGGAAAGAAGAAGGCTAACTGCCACTACTGCAAGAAGCCGGGCCATTGGGCGCGCGAATGCCGGAAGAAGAAGGCGGACCTCGCGGCTGGAGTGGGAGCGGGAAAACATTCCGACGCTTCCGCGAACGCCGCATATTGGGAGAGTGGATTCGTGACAACCATCCGGGTCCTGCACGTCTCCGACAACACTGCCCTGTTCTGGATCATCGACTTGGGAGCCACGCGGCACATGACGTGTCACCGGGAGTGGTTCGTCGTCTACACCGTCATCGAGCCTTGTCGGGTGTACATGGGGGACAACCATGTGCAAATAGCGGTTGGGGAGGGTGAGATCATGTTTTGTGCTTCCGTTGAGGGCAAGCACGTGGAACGTCGTGTGAAGGGGGTGCTCCATGTTCCGGGGCTGGCAGCTAACCTCGTCTCTGTCTCATCTCTCATCTCCGAAGGCATGCAGGTTTGCTTTGAGAATGGTGGCTGCACCATCTCTGCCCGTGCAGGCCGTGTGCTTGCAAAAGCAAACAAGGAGGACGGTCTTTACCGCCTCTACGTGGCGTCGGAGAAGGAAGCCGACTCAGCGCTGGCGACGAGAGAGGGAAAACACGACATCGGCCTGTGGCATCGCCGGCTCGGTCACCTCGGCTTTGGCTCCATCATCTCCATGCAGTAGATGGTCCGCGGCCTGGAGCTCAAGGGGGTGAAGCAGCCAGGTGCATCGGCTTGTGAGAGCTGCATTGAAGGAAAGCAATCCCGTGCTCCTTTCACGGTGGAAGGGAAGGGGCGGCTGAGCTTCTCTCACTCGTTCACTCTTATTTGTGCGGTCCCATGCCATCACAGTCCTTGTCCGGCAAGTTGTACTTTGTCACGGTCATTGATGACAAGTCGAGGAAGACGTGGGTGTCCTTCTTGGCTGGAAAGGATGAGTGCTTTGATGCTTTCAAGGTGTGGATTGCTGCTGCACAGAATGAGAGTGGCAGGCGGTTGAAGGTGCTTCGCACCGATGGTGGAGGAGAGTACCTCTCCAACGACTTCCGCACCTTCCTCAAGCGTCGCGGGATCAAGCACGAGGTCACCCCACCTGGAACACCGCAGCTGAACGGCGTGGCTGAACGCGCGAACCGCACACTTATGGAGCGTGTTCGCAGCATGCTCCAAGACGCGGAGCTCCCGCCAACCTTCTGGGCGGAAGCGGTCAACACTGCCGTGTACCTGAAAAACCGGAGTCCCACGCGCGCCGTGCCGCTGATGACACCGGAGGAGGCGTGGACGGGACGCAAGCCAACAGTGTCGCACCTGAAAGTCTTCGGGTGTGGCGCATTCGTGCACGTGCCTGCCGGCAGCCGTAACAAGCTGGACGCAAAGTCGGTGAAGGCCGCCTTCCTCGGCTACGACACCATGGGATACCGCCTCTACAACCTCGCTGCTCGCAAGATCATCCGCAGCCGCGACGTCGTCTTTCAAGAGGAAGTGAAGGGCTGGACTTGGAGCCCTATGACTGCTGTTCCACTTGCTCCCGCACTTGTACCTGAAGTGGGAGAAGTACCGGTAGCAGAAGAGGGCGGTGCGGAAGATGGCGGTGACAGCGGCAACGACAAGGAGGTGGAGGGAGCTGAGAAGGAGAAGGAGGCGGCAGCAGAATCTGATGAGGAGGAG
>SZWC01001082.1:179804-193144 GCA_023375785.1 Penium margaritaceum | reverse complement strand
AAGCAGTGGGAGTTCTCAGCAAGTTTTGCGCGAATCCGGGCGTGCCGCATTGGGAGGCGGTCAAGCGCGTGCTGCGCTACCTCGACAGCAGCAGCAGCCTTTGCCTCACCTTTAACGGCAACAACAGTCCCATCCCCATCGGCTACAGCGACGCAGATTGGGGAGGTGACCTGGACACAAGGAGGTCGACCAGTGGGTTCGTGTTTGTGCTCGGGGGAGGTGCAATCAGCTGGAGGAGCAAGAAGCAAGAGTGTGTTGCCCTCTCCTCCACCGAAGCAGAGTACATCACCCTGAGTGAAGCAGCAAAGGAAGCCGTGTGGCTGCGTGAGCTGCTGGCAAGCCTTGGACAGAAGCAGACCACAGGGACCACCATCTACTGTGACAACATGAGCGCCATTGCTCTGACCAAGAACGCAGAGTTTCACGCCCGCACCAAGCACATCGACCTGCGGTACCACTTCATCCGCGAGCTCGTGGCGAAGCAGGTGCTAAAGATCAAGTTCTGCCCTTCAAGCATGATGCTGGCAGACTTCCTGACCAAGCCGCTGGCAGCGCACCGCTTTCAGCAGCTGAGGGGACAGTGCGGACTTGTGTGATGTTTATTCTCGCAAAGTGGGAGAATGATGGATATGAGAGTGCCAAAAAGTGACAAAAATAGGTTGCTCGATAAAAATCATCAGGTCACAAAAGTGAATAGAGGATATTTTGCTGGTTCTGTAGCACTTTACGGAACTCGATTCGGAGTCCGTTTGAGGGAGATATGGATTTTCAAGGTTTGGTGGCGATGGGTCCGGTTCAAGTGATGGCTCCTACACTACTAGCAGCAATGACGGCCACAATTATTGGCCAAGGAGGTTTGGAGCGGCCTTCAGGGTAGAAAGGCGGCAGGAGGACCTTCAGGTAGCTTCAAGGAAGGTCCCCACCAAGATTATTGGTTGTGCACATGGCAGGGATGGTAATTCTCTTGTGTGAGAGTGTGACTGCCGCTCATCCCGCTAGGCTAGGAGTGTGCTAGAGGGTGAGCTTTGACAGAGTGGATCTCAGTGCTCCCTTAGCCAAATGAGGCATATAAGGGCTTGTTAGAAAGCTGTGATGATTTACTTTCTCACTCAAGAGTCGATTCAGACANCACTACCAGCAGCAATGACGGCCACAATTATTGGCCAAGGAGGTTTGGAGCGGCCTTCAGGGTAGAAAGGCGGCAGGAGGACCTTCAGGTAGCTTCAAGGAAGGTCCCCACCAAGATTATTGGTTGTGCACATGGCAGGGATGGTAATTCTCTTGTGTGAGAGTGTGACTGCCGCTCATCCCGCTAGGCTAGGAGTGTGCTAGAGGGTGAGCTTTGACAGAGTGGATCTCAGTGCTCCCTTAGCCAAATGAGGCATATAAGGGCTTGTTAGAAAGCTGTGATGATTTACTTTCTCACTCAAGAGTCGATTCAGACATTCGCGTTCTCTGCAGACCTACATTCGCTTCCGTAATTTCTGTCTGTGCAACCTGCAACTCCCTCTCACAAACAGTTGGTCCTGCCTAGGCGGCTCTTAGTGAGCCTGATCACCTCCCTGAGGGCTGCCAAGTTTCCATCATGTCCTTCGCGGCTGCTACTGCAATGATCGCCTGGATTCTTCTCAACTTGGCGACAGGAGAGAACGTCTCATCGTAGTGCTCGCCCTTATGTTGTGCATATCCCTTCGCCAGCAGCCACGCGTTGTATTTGTCAACCACAAATTTCCTTGAGGACTTGGTCTTGAAGACCCACTTTGAGCCGATAATCTTGGCATCTTTTGGCCTGTTAACCAGCTCCCACGTGTCATTTTCCGTGATGGACGCCAGCTCTGATCTGATGGTTGCGTCCCATTCATCCCCTTCGGCCTGTGCAAGCACCTCTTGCATGGTAGTCAGCTTTCATGATGTAGCTAGCATGCACCGTGTCATGCCGATCCATCGATAGGTGCTTGCATTGAAGCACTTTCCTGCTTTCTGCTGCCTCCCATTGCGACGCGATAGTTTTTGTGGTGCATCGTCGCTCTGCTGTGATCCCTTCGACTCTGCACACTCCGGTCAATCATCGACCGAACGGCTGTGCGAGGATCTCTCCCGCTCCGGCAAAACATCGCCCAAACATCCAGAGCGTCCGGTGGATTTTCCATCAATTCCCTATGCGCACTTTGCCAGGAGTGTGCGCCCTTGCACCCTTGGTACCTCATCCGCTGGATCCTTCCGGTGGATCTCCTCATCAGCTTGATCATCATCAGAGTCCTCCACGCCGGCTGCCACTGCTCGTGCACCATCCCGCTCTGGTACCGCATCCTCAACTTCGGTGTCCGTCGGCTCCTTCTCATTGTCAAGGAGATGGAACCACTCCCCTATCTTTGGAGAGTCCATTACGTCCATGTTGTTGCTGCTGATGTAGCTCTACTGCTCATCGAACTTGATGTCTCGGCTGCGGATAGCCTCCTCCTTGCACATGTTGTAGAGCCAATACGCCTTCTGTGTGCTCTCACAGCCAAGGAAGAGATACAACTTTGCCCATGGCTCTAGCTTGCTGTTGCGCCGATGCACAGCCTGCACCATTGCGTGCGTCTTGGACCTGAACACTTTTAGGTGCGCCACACTTGGCTTGCGCCCGCTCCATACCTCCTATGGCGTCTTCCAACCGCTCTTCTCCTTCTACACCACTGTAGGAGTTAGGTTGATTGTGTAGCTTGCTGTATGCATAGCTTCTGTCTAGAAGCTTCACAGCAATTCCGCGTCCACCAACATGGCTTGTACTCTGTTCAGTAGCATCTAGTTTGCCTGCTCCGCCACGCTATTTGACTGAGGAGACTACGGTGCCGTTTTTTCCCATTTTATGCCTTGCTGCTTCCTCCACCCGCTACAGCCCACGTACTCTCCGCCGTTGTTGCTACGTAGCACTCTGACCTTCCAGTCAGTATGCCTCTCCACCGCGGCGACATACTCCTTCAGTCGGTCCAGTATCTCGCATTTCCGCTTCATGAAGTACACGTAGAGTTTTCTGTTGTAGTCATCTATGAAGGTGATGAAGTAACGCACGCCTCTCTTTGAAGCCATCTTGGATGGTCCGCACACGACGCTGTGCACGACCGCCAGCAGGTCTGAGGTGCGATTCACATTCTCGCTGAATGGTTTACGCCACGCCTTTCCCAAAATGCAAGGCTCACACTTGTTGTCACCTCTTCCGTACAGTCGATGACGAGGCCGCATACCAGCTCCCACTTCGCCATCTCCATCACGTCTAGGGGTGAGGAAGTCCCTAGTCTTTAGTGCCAAAGCTCCAGATCAGCTCCCCCTCCTTTTATCATGTGAGCTGTACGTTCTTGCAAGTCTGCTGAATCTGTCACCGCAGGGATCACCTTGGTCTCCACAATGTAGAGGCCTCCCTCGCGCTTAGCCTCCAACACGGGCTCGCCGCCACCGTCCTTTTGCACGACTGCCCCCTTTCTCCTGAAGAGCACCTTGTACCACTTTTCCGTCAAGCGGCTGACACTTAGAATGTCAGCCAAGCCGGGTACGTGGTGCACGTCCTTGATGACGCACTACACCCAATTCCCACCAACCACCATCTCCACGTCCACGTCTCCTTGGCCAGCCGCCGGCTTGACCTTGTTGTTCGCGACCACCATGAATTTGCTGGACTTGGTGTAGATGAACCCAACCTTCTTGACTTGGGTATGCTCCTCCGCTCCAGAATCAAGGCATCGCCGGTTGGCACTCTTGAGGTAGTGGTTTTGAATGTCGTTGAGGAGCGCCTTTTGGCCTTTGCCTCCGACCTTTGCCTCCTCGGTGCACTCATGGGCCAAGTGCCCCTCCTTGCCGTAGTTACGGCATGCACCCTTCTTGCAGGCGCCATGTTTGCCAAATCCTGTGACCCCGCTTCCGCCACCACGCATTTTGGTGACAAGGGTTGATGAAGAAGACGAGGACTCCGTGCAGCTCCATTATTGTGCCTCGTTGGATGTACTCTCGACTATGCCGTAGGTGATCTTGTCCTCTGTCCATCCTCCAAAGACTGTGATGAGAGAGCTTCCACTGTCAAGAAGTTCCATGAGGAGGGCCATCACCCGCAGCTGCGTTTCGATCTTCCACCCCACGTCGTTGGACTATGAGGCAAGCGACTCAATCTGCTGCATGGGGGTGATGATATCATCTCCCTCTTTGATTCTCACTATCAAGAGTCACGTAATTGTGAAGATTATGGTTTCTACCGACTTGGATTGATGGATGGCATAGAGTTTTTGCCAAGCCTTGACTGCCAGCTTGCAGCCCTGGAAGTAGCCCCATTGTAACTCAGTTGTCACGGACATGAGCAGCATGAGCCTCTCTGTGCTCTTCTTTGCAAAGGCCTCCTTCTGCACTTCCATTTTTGTCGCTTTGTTGAGGACTTCCATTCCCTTCATGGACTCCAAAAACCCCTTATGCACGAGGTCCAGCTCGAAGTGCCACCTCAAGAGCCTGTAGCCAGGGCCACCGGCATACTTCTAGATGGTTTGCGTCTCCTTCTGTGCCATTTGCGCAGTATTTTACACCGAGACCTCAGAGTTTGACGGCAATGTTGTCCTCGACAACAGTCCCATCCACCGCCAAAGCCCTGAGCAATGTGTACACTGGTCAAGGTTGTGGGCCCATAACCCTTTATCTGAAAACGGCCCTTGGGTGGAGGCAGTGCCAACGTGCCACAACGGGTCTGCACTTGGTGTTCACGGCTTTCTCTGTTTTGGAATGAGGGTTCTGAGTCTACGCGTGAGCTTTCCGGTTGCCTCACGCTATGTTTCTGGGAGTGGAAGAAAGTTGTGAGACAATCACTTTTGCAAAGGCAATAACGTAATTGTGCGTAAGTTTTAGGCCATGGACATGATATGAACATTTGTAGGGCTATCATGAGCTCTCCAACGCAATAATCCGTGCGTGATTTGAATCATCGTAGCTCTCGCTGCGTCAGCCGAAGCGCAACATCCCAAACCAGCCGCTCAGTTGGTGGTGCGCACCATATCGCCCGCCGAGGCGCCCTCACACATCAAGGACCCATCAAAACGCCATTCTGAAGGCGTAGTGGAAATGTCCATACACGTAGTGGAAATGCCTCTGATACCTTTGGAGTCTCTTCTGATGAGTTAATGATCGAGTTTGGTGATGGGCATTGATGTGGTTCGAAACCTGTTTGTGGACCTGCAATTAGAATTTTGACCAAGTCCCCGAGTAACAAACTGTACTTCTGAGTTTCAAACTTCGAGCCAGGATTCTGGCCAAGTCCCTCAGTAACAAGTTGCACTACTAACATTCAGCAAATCATCCACCAGACGCCTCAGTAGCCTTCCAGAGTAGAATCCCTTGATGGAATTTTGTTACTTGCTCCGGTCAATTATTCACCGGTAGTCGAACCGCGACCGGCTCCCAAAGTCGCCGCGTACATCCCAACTTTGGAAGCTTATATCTCCCTCATTACTTGTATGATTCCGGTGAAACAAATTCCATCGGATTTTGTGACTTGTCAAAATTCAGGTGCAAGACTCCATTTTATGATCCAAGTAAAACTCAAGCTGCTAGATCCAAATGCGAGAATTTTCCTCTCTGTGACAGCTCGCCGGTACCTCCTAGCACCGCACTTGGACATGTAGAGGGGCAAATCTTCGATTTCCCTTGAAGAACATTGTTTCTACTACAACAATGGCCTCAAGAAAGATATTTGGTGAGCCATCGCCCATTTTGTCATCCATTACGTCCTCTTACGAATGATGCTATCAGCAGACTGCATTGACAGTGTCAACGATAACGCTCGGATCAGGAATCCAACGGGTGGCGACCCCAAGGCGACAATCCTTTGCGTGGTGGAGGGAGAAAATAGTCGACACAAATCTCGTCTTTGATGGAGATTGACCCCGTCGATCGACACGATCAACGGCTCTGTTGGACTTGCCAAAAGCCGGGTCATATCTCACGCAACTATCAAAAGTGGCAATCGCAAGCCAAAAAGGGGCGGAAGTCATAGAAAAGGGCAAAGAGTCGGGAAATGGCAAGAGGTAGGAGGAGACAAAGAGGCTCCTGTCGAGTCAGAAAAATCCACATCAACCGATCACCCATCCGAGTAGCTCACATCGTTGTAGACGAGGGTTCCTGAGATTACAAAGTTCAAAAAGGGGTACGAGGATGACCAACTGGTGATAGTGGTTCGAGTGCAACCAAGGGGTTGTAAAAGTCGTAGGATGGTACCAGCATTACTAGAGGAGCTTGTCTAAATCATGTCATCAAGGACATTGTTCGAAAGTTAGGTTTGTAGACCAAACGAGGAGTTTTTGAAGGAAAACCCATTAACGGACGAGTGTAATTTCTTCCACTTCACGAACCACTCAGGCTACAAATCGGGTATCTGCACAATGTAGCAATGTAGAGGACTTGCCCAATGAGGGCCACAAAATCATTCTTGTGTGTGATGTCATGTATCGGTACAATCCGCATGTTGACTAGAGCAGCGGAGCAATCTACATCAACATCGATGGATTAAAATGGCCTCTGGTTGAGTAATCTACAATGCACTAGTGGTTACATGAAGCAACAAAGATGGAAGCAGCAGAGAAAGGTGTGATAGCCACAAAATGCTAAACGATATCCCTGGATGTGGTCAAAATGTGCCTCAAGTACAAAGTCAAAGTGTAGCTAGTCCATGTTGAAGGGAAGTAGAAGAAATTATAGAAGCCAAAGCGACAACAATGACCTCGATTCCTGAGAAATTCGCAGCAGTTTCAAAGGAGTTTGTGAAACTCATCAAGGAGTTCGAAGGAGTTTCTACAGCGAAGTATCCAAAGATCTACCACCACACCACAACATTGAACATCAGATAGATCTGAATCTGGGAAGGAGACCGAAGGTGAAGAAGATCTATCAGATGAGCAATCAGGAGTTGACCGAGCTCAATAGCCACCTAGACAAGATGCTCTATCAGGAGTTTATCGGACCCTCCACGTCACCCTACATAGCACTGGTGCTTTTTGTGAAAAAACTACGCAGAAGAAATGTGAAAAGATAACTAAAGAGATGGAAATGTAAGTAGACTCCCGGGTGTTGATCGAAATCACCATCAACAACTGCTAACCCCTCCTACGAGAAAATGAACCTTTTGATGAACTTTTCTGGGTATGAATTTTCAGCAAAATCGACCTATGCAGTGATTACAAGAAGATGTGCATACTTAATAAGGACGTCCAAAAGACATCATTCTGCTTTAGATACAGACACTTTGCGTTTACGGTCATGCCATTTGGACTCATAAACACCCGTAAACATTTATGGCGGTGATGAACAATAGTTTTTGCCCGCATCTCAACAACTTTGTTGTCGTATATCTCAACGACATCCTAATGTAGAGCCACACCCCAGACGAGGACAATGGACACCTTTGAAAATTTTTCAAGATTTTGCAAAGAGAAAAGTATTTTGGAAATTTCTAGAAATGCGACTTTGGTCGTCATTGGATCGAGTTTTTGTGCCACATCATCGGCGTTGTACGGATCACCATAGACCTTAAAAAGCTGGAGGCTATCGTTGATTGGCTGACCACCACAAACTTTTAGGTCGTCTATGTGTTTTTGGGAAATTACGACTACTTTCTTCAATTCGTAAAGGACCACGCGTGGGTGCCGACAACTCTTCTCCATCTCACCCGAAAACCACCAAATGGAATTGGGGGGACAGTGAACAAGAATATTAATCTCTTTGAGAAACTTCTAACCTGGGCGCTCGCCTTACAATTGTAAGATCCAATGGTGGACCACATCATGGCCACCGATGCGTCCGACCATGCGATTGGAGCAGTTATCCTCCAAGACAACAATGGTTGGGAACAACCGGTTATGTAGATGTCGCAAAAACTACACCGGCCAGAAATCAAATATGTGATACACGAGAATGACATGCTCACAGTCGTACACGCGTTTAAGACATGGCAGTGCTACTTGGAATTCTGGCAATGCATCATCTGCACCGACCCTTACACCCTTATATATTTGAAGACCCAGCCAAATCTAAGCCATCAACAAACTGTATGGATGGAGTTCCTCGAGTACAACTTTGACTAGGACATCAAGTACCGATCTGGAAAAACAAATCAGGTAGATGCTATAAGTCGAAGAACTGATTTAATGGCCAAGTTCAGAACGATACTCGTCGAATGAAACATGTACCTTGCAAGGCTACTCGCAGAGCGTTACGAGGCTTTTGGTGGGTACAACAAGACCAAGTTTTGGTTTGACGTGGACTCACTCGCCAATTTGGCGTTCCCCCAAACGAGGAGCTATGGCGAATGCTATTGGAGGAATTCCATGACGTTGGTCCAGGTGGACACTTCGGTAAGGACAAGATGCTCAAGAAGCCGACACAGTACTATTGGTGGGATTAAATGCAGACCGACGTACCAGCCTTCTACAAGTCATACAACACCTCTTAGAGACAAAATTATTGTTGAGTGAGGCTACCTGGTTTACTCTTACATCTACCCGTTTTGACCGAACCATGGGTTCACATCAGCATGGACGTCTTCTCAGGTCCGCTTGCCACACGCAAGGGGAATGACACCATCCTCGTCATGGTGGACAGAGTTTTAAAATGTCACACTTCATTATGAGGAACACCATCGTCATCGCAAATGGAACAGCAAGGTATTTTTAAATAAACTTGTGCCACTACACGGAGTGCCACGTACCAACATCCGCGATGGAGAAGACCAATTTGTTAGCCGGTATTGGCATGAACGGATGACATGTTATGAAAGTTGGATCTAGCTATCAACATCGTTCCATCCTCAGATCAACAGGGAAATGCAATGAACTAAGAAGACGCTCGAACAACAACTCTCAATGTTTTGCGAGCCATATAGCACTTATTAGGCAACAAAGTTACCGACCGCCAAACTTGCATACAACTCTGGCACTTCTACCGTAACTTAAAAAACAGCTTTCGACGTGGTGTACGGAAAGCTTCCTACCACGCCGGCTAGATAACAGAGTCAGAATAACATCCTCATGGTAAAAATTCACTGCCAATACTTTGCAAGCATCTAGGAGGAAACACGCCAGACCCTTGCAAAGATACAAGCAACAATGAAACGGGCAGCCGACTGACATCGTAGTGATGATGTGTTTGGTGCTAGCGACTGTGTCCTGCTCAGCTCTACGAACCCTGAGGAAATGACTTCACTAAGCTCAAACCTTGGTGGTTTGGACCATTGGAAATCGAGCGGATGCAAACCCGAGTCGATGCTCGACTTTGCCTCCCTGACAGCATGGCAATCCACACTGCCTTCCACAACAACAATCTTAAGCATTACTAGGGTCCTAGTACGCACTTTCCCCATGGAGATTTTGAACCTCCACCTCTTGTACAAGGGGACGGGGATATAGAGTACGTGATTGAATGTATCCTTGGATATTGTAATTGTGGAGAATCGATCAAGTATCTAGTCAAGTGGCACTGCTACAACGATGCGCACAACAATTTAGAGCCCTACAACAAACTCCAAGACGGCGATCATTTAGTTGACAGTTAATTGCGTTGTCATCGGCCTAGGTCAACTAACATGTCAGGACGTTGCAATTGAAAGGTACTGAAGTGTTACGCCTCTAACGTACACGAGTCGCTAAACTTCACGAGTGGGTATTTCTGTCCTTAAATTCATGGTGAACCACGCAAAACATTTTGGATTCTTACATAGTTAGGCCGAGGACATTTTGGCCAATTGTCTCGACCCCCGGTGTTTTGTTCCACAAGTTTCTGACAACTTTGATCACCTTCTAGAATGGTCGACATAAGTATTGCGAACTCTTTCGATGTTTCGTTATCGTTCGGTCAACTTGTCAAAGACGCTAGAATTTTAAAGAAGCACCTCTATATTCTCAAAGCCCCCTGACTTCTTGGCAGGGCTTCTTGAATGAGCCACTCATGGCACGATGACCCGACATATGCCTCATTCTCATCCTTGGCATTTTGTACATGTGCTCGAGTCACTCGACACTCTTCATCGAAGTACACTTAATGCTTAATAAAATGATCCATTTTCCCCAAACACCCAAATCGTGTTTTCTCTCGCACCTCATCCCTCTGAATCACCTACGTTCTTCTTGGGATAACACATTTCCCTCCCTTTTTGTCTCAGTGAAACAATATTGCATGGAGTGTACAATAAAAAATTGTCAACAATTCATCAATTCGGAATCCATTCCCTAGTGAAAGGGTTGCCTTTAGCATGACGACCCTTTCGAAACTTATGGTTAGCGGTGACCGTCAACCATTGGGGCATTTCACACTGACCCATGCTCAACTCCCCTGCCACGTCAGAGTTGTTGTGCCGTCCGAACTTGACATGGACAGCTCGCAGTCCGCCAACCTATAAGCGAAGCAACTCGGACTTGCTAGGACTTGCTACAGCTTTGGAGCTGTAACAAGTTCTAGTAACTCCCGAGTCCACGTTGGACGGTCCCACGTTCACGTGACCAACAAGCTGACGAAACAGACTCTTGCCAACGCCGGACAAGTGAAACCGAAAGAAAAAGTGCTTTCGCCAAGACCTACTAGGAAGTTTGTCGTACCTTGCTCCGAGGACTTGCTTCAGCTTTCGGTGTGAGTGGACACCCTGTAGCAACCCACTCATCATCGCGCACCTGGATCTTGTACGCGTGCAGACACGTGGTAGAGTTGCAACGACGTAGTGTGAAAAGACCCATGTCGTGTTCCGTAACTTTTTTTTTGTTTTGTGCGGTGTCGAACCTGTTCACGAGAGATAAATAAATAGAGTGAGCGCCTCACTAAAAGAATGTTTATGCGCACGAGCGGCAAGAGCGCGTCCGTCGGAATCGGCCATCCAGGACAGGTGTAGCCAGCTACATCGTGCATGTTTTGCGAGTACGGGCCTTGAGCCCTTGACCTGTGGGCCACCGACAAGGCTCTCGGAGTTGTGCTTCATCGACATAGCTTCGTGCTCCTTGCGAACGAGGTCCAAAATTTCAGACTTTCCTAGCCTCGAAAACCCGTCGTTGATTGCATTACTTTTGCCATCCTAGCCAGTGATGTCCGGTCTCGAAAAATCATAATGAATTTTTGCGACTCACAAAATTTATCGATTCTTTCTCGTTGTATGGACGAGAACCAGCCTTTTGTAGTGACAAAATGTCGTGGTGGCCATGGGCGCAAACTTCCCCACGACAAATATAGCTTTGAAACATGAACGATACACTTGTATCATTCCGAACCTTAAACCTGTCAGCCAGAACCGGCCATGTCATTTGCGGTCTATACAAAATACAAAAATTGTTTTTCAGAACATGGCACCATTATGTGAGGGATTTTATCCGACCAGACTCTCGTCCTTTGTGTGCTTTCCGTCGCCGTCTGTAGTGGCGACTGCTCAGGTTGTAGGCCGGTGTCACACTGCCTCATAACAACTCTGAGCCGCGTTCCGACTTCCCTCTCTAAAAAGAACGTCAAGTTAGAAGTCGTCGTTGGGCATTTGCTGTCACAATGGAGCCCGTAGCAACTCGCCTCGATGGGTAAGCACTGACAGAAACTTTGAGAAAATTTCTGACGTTAGACTGTCAGCGTTGACCCATGTTGTCGAGTCGTACCACTGGATAAACGCGCGAACTGTTGGGCGCCGTCGATAATTTGCTAGAAAGTTGGTGCACACCTTGCGGTGTATCAACTCCTTGCAACTCTCCAAGGTCATGGAAATTTCGGACAAAAAATTGTCGACTTTATCGGTGCTGAATCAAGCCCGTTGTCTTTACATGGACAGTGTCGTCATCCAAGCAAGCCACATCATCGCATGCACGACATCACTCTACTTTGACGAAAATGACAAAAAAAATGTGAAAATATCAATGCTACTTGCTAGCGGATGGTGTCACACTGATGCTGAGTGAACTTGGACGCGGAAAACTGTGCGCCATCGATTAAATGGAGCACGTTCGACGCGGTTTGCGACGAACTAGTTGATCGGCCATACGAACTCAGCTCACCGCGACTTCCCGCGGTGAGTTGAGTTCGTGCGGTGTGACACCGGCCGTAGCCTCGGACAAGTTTGCCCAAGAATAAAATGGTGATAGATAGATAGATAGATTATTATGTTTATCGTCGCTACCCCTCCACGGGGAATGGACGGTGGCACAGAGCCACACATGACAGTGAGAGTTAGGGGGGACATACACGCACGACAACCATGAAGAGGGGCATGCATGTGCCCACAGTCAAATGTAAGGAAGCATGCAAAGGTCAAAGCAAGCGATGTCCTAGCGAGGTCCTGAAGGGGGGGAGGGACAGTGCACACGAGGTCAATATGGGTGACATGCCAATGGTGGCCAAAGAGGCCTAGTAACGGCATATCACAAGTGCCGAGCTCAGCTGTGCGGCGGCCAGAGGGCTGCTGCATGCTGCGAGCTCGCTCCATATGATTCCACCATTTGATTGATTAGCGGCTGTCAACCTGGGCTGCGGATGCTGAGGATGTGGCGTTGGCGCAGGGGAGGAGGAGCACGGGGTCGATGCGGGTAGCCCAGTGTCTGCTGCAGACTGGGGCTGTTGTGGTAGCTGTAGTAGACTTGGAGCATACCTGCCACACACGACGCCAAGCAAGCCTGGTCCTCGAAGGAGAGGAATTCTTTTAGCGAGAAGCNACCGCAAATCGGCTGGGAACAGACAGGGAAACCGACCCCGCACCTCATAAAACACTGGACAATCCCGCACAAAGTGCAATGCCGGGTGAGGAAACTGGGTGGCCAGACAGGCAGAGCAGCAGCGCGACGCTAGAGGGAGGTAGAGCTCATAAGGGAGGCTGGATGTGCGAAGCTGCCAAAGTGCACGCGCGTGAAAGGAGGGACTGAAGAAGGCGTGTGACTAGAGGAGGGGGGTAATTTGGGGAGGGGGAGGTCGATGGGTTGGCTTCTCAAAGCGGTGGAAAGCGATGATGACCTTTGCACAAAAGAAGAAATGGTCATTTGCATTAGCTTCAACGATTTTGTTATGAAATATTATAAAATACAGATAGATATACGTATACATATCGAGATATATATATACATAGATATAGATATTAACATACATGTAGATATAGATATAGATATAGACATAGATATACATATACATATACATATAGATATAGATATAGATATAGATATAGATATAGATATAGATATAGATATAGATATAGATATAGATATAGATATAGATACAGATATAGATATAGATATAGATATAGATATGGATATGGATATAGATATAGATATAGATATAGATATATATATTGGGATAGATATAGATATAGATGTAGATAAGATATGTAG
>SZWC01001082.1:135392-149026 GCA_023375785.1 Penium margaritaceum | reverse complement strand
AAAAAAAAAAAAAAAAAATGGAGACGTCAATGCGCTCTATTGCCTCACACCTTCGTTTCTGCACGTCGTGTTCTTTTTTTTTTCTTTTTTTCTTGTGTGAGGTGGATGTGCAGGCAGGACAGGGTTCGTCGACGTGCGTATAGATGCCAGCCGTATTTCAGGGCTGCATGCACATCTCAGTCGGCCACCAAGGTTGACTCAACGTCGACCCCGTCCTCCGCTCCCCACTGCACCACGGTTGCCGATTCTTCACGAAGACCATGCATCTCTGCCACTCTTGATGCCGAATACAGTGGCGACTTCGAGCCTGTCGATGGTTCACGAAAGCACCGGTGCAAGTGGTGCAACCATGAGGTGACTGCGAACGTCTCCCGTTTTGCCGAGCATATACTTGGCGACGTCTACCGCACTTACAAGAAAAACAGAGAGAAAAACGACGTGTTGGCCTGCACATCCGAGCACGCAGCTGAGGTGCGGAACGCCGCCCTCAAGGAGATTTTCGGCGATGACGAAGCGGATGAGGAGCAGCTGTCGGAGCTTGTGCCGGACCGCAAGCAGCCTGGATGTCCACATGACTTAAAGACCAACCCGCAGCGCAAGCTGGAGGAAGTGTGGAACGCACGTGCGCGAGCCAACCTGGATGAACTGTTTGCCACCATAGTGATTGAGGAGGGTCTCGCGCTCAGGCATGGGGAGAAGTCCAGCGTTAAGAAACTCCTCAAGGCTGCCGTTGAGTACACGGAAGCCGGCTGAACTCCACCATCGGCGTACCTCGTCAGCAACCCTCTCCTGGACCAGGTCATGCAGCGGACAGAAGCTCTCCTCTATGAGCTTCACACCGAGTGGGACAGGACTGGGGTCACGCTGCAGTGCGATGGATGGACAGACCGCCTTGTCCGGTCTGTCATTCTGTGCATGGCCGGCACGGTGCAGTCAGGCTACGTCTTTGTCCACGGCGAGTGTGACCAAGTCAGACGCAAGACAGGTGAATACATCGCAGGCTTCTTGCGGGCGTCCATTGACGAGGTGGGGAGTGAGCGCGTTGTCCAGATCGTTCTGGACAATGCCGGAAACAACTGGCGAGCAGTCGACATCCTCAAGCCCTCCTTCCCCCGCATCATTTTCATGCGTTGTGCGGCCCACTGCCTAGACCTACTCATGGAGGATCTGATGGGGCGTATGCCGGAGTGTGCAGTGGTACTCGCAGCTGTCAACCGCATCTATGTTTTTGTCAAGCGGCATGGAACCGCGGCCGGGGTTTTCAGACATGTCTTCAGCCACCTCGAGCTGCTCCATCCTGGAAAGACAAGGTTTGGGACCAACCACATCATGTTGGTCCGCTTCTTGGAGTTGGAGTCCTCGCTCCGCAGCCTGGTGGCCAGCAATGAGTGGGCTGCCCTTCCCGTCACCCCGGAGGAAGATGGCCACTGGGTGCAGCAGCATGTGTAGGATGTGGGCTTCTGGGCACGCTGCGCTGCTGTCCGCAAGCTTGCTGACCGGGTCTACAACATGCTCCGTCGCGTCGACACAACCAAAAAGTTGGTGCTGTGGATTTACAGTGACCTGCTTGAATTCACAACAAAGCTGGGAGATGCAGCACGTGAGGTGGCCCCAGTTCTCCGTGTGCCGCGGAAGAAGAAGAAGCAGCAGCAGCAGCAGGGAGGTGACCACGCCATCGTCCTCGGTTGTCCAGTTCCTTTCCGCACTCAGGCAGCGTTCGCCAATGCTGTTGGCGATGCCATGCGCAACAGGTGGGATAGTGTGAAGCCGGACGGCTCAGATGGCCTGCACAATCTGCTTCATTCAGTTGGTATGCTGCTGAACCCCGCCTTCATTGGCGAGACGATGGACGGGCCACGGCTCATGCGGGACTGGCACACACAATTTGAGAGGCTGGAGCCGTCAGATGGCAAGAGACAAGAGCTGCATGCACAGCTCGTGGATGAGTTCCTTGTGCAGTGAGGGTCTTTTGGCTCAGCACCTGCGAAGCTTGTTTGTGAGCGTCTGGTCAAGACGCGTAAGATGGAGGTGGCCCAGTGGTGGTCACTTTATGGCCAGAGCGCCAAGGAGCTCCGCACATGGGCGCTGCGTCTCCTCCCTCAGGGTGTCAGCGCCTCCGACTGTGAGAGAGGATGGAGTATTTTTGGAAGGCTGCAGCGCAAGGATCGTACGTGCCTTGACCCCGACCGCATGGAACGCATTGCACGCACCATGGTGAACCGCCACACTGCAAAGCGCTATGGCAAGCTGCAGGACATGCGCCGTGCTGCCCGCAAGCAAGCGTCTAACCTCCTTGAGGAGCGTCAGCGTGCAGAGTCGCAACTAGAAAGCCGCAGCACACATCGCCGCAGTGCAGGCCAGGCCTCCAGCAGTGGAGGGGAGGCTGGCTGCAGAACAGGTTTCTGGAAGCGCAGCTGATGAAGACGAAGAAAATAAAGTTGCAGAGGGGGTTGTGGTGGACTGGGAGAGTTTCGGCCACCTCTCACTGGAGACTAGTGCAGATCCTCTTGTGGCAGACTTTGAGTTGATGGACTGATGTAATGTTGAGTTTTCTTCAAGTTGTGAAAGTCCCTAAAGTGCTCTGAAATTCTATGTTATGTTGGTTTTTCCATGGTCTGAAATTCCATGTACAACCCCTGCCCCATGTCTGCTGGACATGCCCTGAAGCTCTGTTAAATGAGCGAAATATGGTTGAAATTTGAAGTAAAACTTCAACTGAATTTTAAAATTTAAACAAAATTTTGCTAGTTTCCTTCGATGTGACATGGCAAGTTTTCGGGTGAAAACGCCCAGGCAAAATTTTTGCTTTTGCAAAATTTTGAATGTAGAGAGGAAGAGAGGGAGGCAGGGAGGGTAGGAGGGATGGAGAGACGTAGGGAAGGACGGAGGAGGAAGGGAGGGATGCATGGAGGGAGGGAGTGAGGGAAGGAGGGAGACAAGGAGGAAGGGGCCAGGAAGGGATGAAGAAAGTGAGGGAGGGAGGGAGAAAAGGAGGCAGGGAGAAAAGTTGCATAGAGGGTTCGAGAGAGGACATGAAGGGAGAGATTGGGGAAGGGAGGGGGGGGGGATGTTGGAGGTAGGAGGGGGGGAGCTGAGGAGGACATAACAGGGTCAACGAGAGGAAAGGTTATGAGCTTGGAGAAACAAGTTTGCCATCGAGGACAAGGTAAGGGATGGGGAATGTGGGGATGGGTGCAGGGAGATGGGGGGGTGGGGGTGGGGGGGGGGGGGGGGTACAAACCCGAGTGGTAGTGGGCAGTCAGCAGGTTTGGGGAACAACAGCAGTCTGCCCTGGTAGATTTGGTGGGCAGGAAAGTGAGTGATGGCGGGATGCATCCTGTACACAGAGAGCACATTTGAAACGAGTAGAGAAGCGGACACGACTAGGACAAGGATAAGGAGGCGAGTTTTTGCTCACACCGACGTTTCATTCCCACTCTGACTGAATCTATCTGCTCCAGAGTGAACCAAGTCCACTAAGTCCGCCAAGCCGGCCAAGTCGGCAAAGTCAACCAAGTTCGCAAAGTCGGCTGATTTAGGGTTTGCAAAGTCAGAAGACGTGGATTGCATGCGACTGGGTCTGCTTGCATCAGCACAAAATGGTCAGTTTTTTTTGTCCTTGAAACCCCTACAGCTCTTGACCACATGGCATGGAGTGTGCATTGCTTTGTGTCGAGGACCACCTGCTCTTCACACACACCCAAGCATCACAAACATCCACACACCATAAAGGCCAGCCATGCCATACACAATTTTTCCATGTACCGTCTCCGACCTACACCAACTTGGAGTAGGTAGTCTCCGGTGCTACTCTTCGACTCTACTCTTCGACTCTACGCTTCAACTCTACTCTTTGACTCTACTCTTCGACTCTACTCTTAGAATCTACTTTCCGACTTCCCAACTTTTCGATTGAGCGGGCAGGCATGGGTAAAATATTGCAGCGCACATGTGCAATGCGTGGGCAAGCCGTGCGCACGCATGCCAACGCACCTGTACTATGTGTGGCAGGCCATACATA
This sequence comes from Penium margaritaceum, assembly GCA_023375785.1. Taxonomy (NCBI): domain Eukaryota; kingdom Viridiplantae; phylum Streptophyta; class Zygnematophyceae; order Desmidiales; family Peniaceae; genus Penium; species Penium margaritaceum. The sequence goes on along the minus strand of SZWC01001082.1, from coordinate 145,005 downwards.
CACACCAACACACGCATGCACCTGTACTGCGTGTCAAGCAGGCCATACATACACACCAACACACACACGCACCTGTACTGCGTGTCAAGCAGGCCATACATACACACCAATACACACATGCACCTGTACTGTGTGTCAAGCAGGCCATACATAGACACCAACGCACACACGCACCTGTACTGCATGTCAAGCTGGCCATACATACACACCAACGCACACACGCACCTGTATTGCGTGTCAAGCAGGCCATACATACACACCAACGCACACACGCACCTGTACTGCGTGTCAAGCAGGAACAGGGTGAGGCCGCGCCGCATGAGCTGCTCCAACAGACTCACTCCCAGACCCATCTGCGGCATCGTCACACACCACCACCGCAGTCCAGGAGACAGAGACACTCGTACATTGAACCTACGTCATCCGTGCCGCGTCTCCTCTGTGGTCATTTAGGGTTTAAGGCTTAGGGTTTCAGCCAAACACTGTCACAAGAGCATCATCTGTGAACCATTCGTATGGTATGCATTCCCCCGGCCATCATGTCTTCCGTCTGACGGAGCAAGGAGAAGAAGCGCTGGAGAATGCTCAGTTCGCCAAACCCCCACCACCCCCCTCCCCCACCCATCACCCCTAATCCCCTTACCCAAGCACAGCAACTCGGTGAACCTTCACAGCAGCTTCCCAACCAGTTTCGTTACAAAGCTGAGGAAGCTAGCAAGCATAGCCTCCCCCCTCCCCACCCCCTTGTTCCCCTAACACACCCACTGTCCCCCTGCCCGCTTTTCCCCACACTTCTCTCCCCATCCACTTTCATCCACACCCTCCGGCGTACGCCCATGTGTGCACAGGTACTTCCATGCATAAGGGGCTCGCTTTGCTTCATGGGCTGCCGCTCTGCACACCCGGACTCACTCACTTACTCGCTCGCTTGCTCCCTCGGTCCCTCCCACCCTCCCTCCCTCCCTTCCCCTCCCTTTCTCCCTCCCTTCCTCCCTCCCTCCCGCACTCATTCACTCTCACTAACTCTCACTCACTCACTCACTCACTCACTCACTCACTCACTCACTNGGGATGTGCTGCACTGGCGGAGAAAAATGATGGGCAACAGCAGCTGGAGCAGGAGCAGGAGGAGCTGCAGCTGGGTCAGTGTGGCTATGAGGTGGAGAAAGAGTCATGAGCAAGGTTGGGTTGGAGGGATGGTGCTCATCATGGATGTGAGTAGACTGCAGTTCTTCGGAGTCCCCAGGCCGTTTACGGGTTCCATCGATGGAACCTGCTTTGTTGCCTTGCCTTTCAGCCTGCTTGATTGCCTTTGAGGCAGCTGCATCGCTGTCCAGCCTGCTTTGCTGCCTTCTGGCCTGCGTGACTAGCCTTCTGCCACGTGTGCTGCTCACGCCACCTCCATCTGAAGTGGGTGCAAGCAGCATCCATCAGCACTTGGATTGCGCATGCCTGTGTGCCTTGCATTGCGTGTTGCACCGTTTTGTGTTGGGTTGGCGCTGTTGGGTGTGTTGCAGGAGGAGCAGGATGAGCAGTGCTTGGCTTGGGCTTCGTTGCTCAGCAATGACATGGCAGAGAGTGTGCATGAGGTGACTATGCACCCACATTCCTCTTCCTCAACTGCTCCCCCCCCCTTCTCCCTTCAATTTCCTGCTTCCTCCCCCCTCCCTCTCTCTCTCACTCTCTCACTCACTCACTCACTCACTCACTCACTCACTCACTCACTCACTCACTCACCCACTCACTCACTCACTCACTCACTCACTCACTCACTCACTCACTCACTCACTCACTCACTCACTCACTCACACACCCACTCACTCACTCATTCACTCACTCAAGGGGGTCCTCAAGGGGCTTCCAAAGGGGGTGGCCCCGGACAGCCTAAGTTCTGGGTCCAAGCGAGAGTGGGCCTGCCACATCAGCAAGCCCCCACGGTCCAGGCAAACCGGCTTTGGCCACGTGGCGTGCCTCAGCGGCTGCACACGCCACGTCATCGACCCGTCCACGTCACCCACACCTTTGGCGTCCTTGCCACCGGCCTTTGCCTCCTCGGTGCACTCACGGGCCCAGTGGCCCTCCTTGCCGCAGTTACGGCACGCACCCTTCTTGGCGCCCTTCTTGCCACCGCCATGTCCGCCACCTCCTTTGGCCCCGCTTCCGCCACCACGTCTTTTGGTGACGACGGCCGATGAAGAAGATAAGGACTCCTCGTAGCTCCATTGCTGTGCCTCGTTGTAGATGTACTCTGCAACCGTGCCATAGGTGAGCTTGTCCTCTCTCCATCCTCCCAAGACATTGATGAGAGGATTCCAACTGTCAGGAAGGGCCATGAGGAGGGCCATCACCTGCAGCTGCGTGTCGATCTTCCACCCCACATTGTTGCACTGTGAGGCGAACGACACGACCTGTTTTATGGCAGTGGTGACATCATCTCCCTCTTCAATTTTCACTGTCAGGAGTCACTTCATTGTGAAGATTTTGTTCGCCAACGACTTGGATTGATGTATGGCGTATGGCGAGTTTTTACCAAGCTTCAGCTGCCAGCTTGCAGCTTTGGAAGTAGCCCCACTGCGACTCCGCCGTCTCAAAAACTAGCAGTATGAGCATCTCTATGTTCTTCTTTACGAAGGCCTCCTTCTGCGCTTCTGTCGCCGTCGCTTCGTCGAGGACTTTCGTTCCCTTCAAGACCTCCAGTAGCCCCTTATGCGCGAGGTGTAACTCGGAGTGCCACCTCCATAGCCCATAGCCAGGGCCACCTGCATACTTCTGGATGGGCTGAGTCATCCACCGGACGCCTCGGCAGCCTTCTGGAGTAAAATCCCCAGATGGAATCTTGTTACTCGTTCTGGTCAACTATTCACCGGCAGTCGAACCGCGGCCGGCTCCCAGAACCGCCACGCACACCCCAACTTTGGAAGCCGATATCTCCCTTGTTACTTGTCCGATTCCAGTCAAACAACTTCCACCAGATTCAGAAACTCTTCCAATTTGAGGAACAATCCTCCAAATTTACAATCCGAGCAATCTTGAAGCCGCTAGATCCAACTGCGAGGATTATTTCTCTCTCTGTGGCAGCTCGCCGGCGCCTCCGGGCGCCACAATTGGGCATACAAAGGGGCAAATCTTCAACAGGTGATACCTTGGGAATGCTGGTTTAAGGAGAAGGCTGACCTTCAATCGGCACGGGTATAGAGAATGATGGCATGTGTGTGCCACGTGAAAACAAACTCAGCCCTCGTGGCCACTGGTGTGTGTTTGTTGGGGTATTTCACACCTCAAAGGCATGGCGGTTTTGGTACCCCACAAACCATGCATTTTTTCAAGAGTCGAGACACATCCTTTTTGGAGCATATTCCATACAAAGACTTTCGCACATTGTAGCAAGCTCCGTCCATGCCACGTTCCGAGCACTACCCGTAGTACGCAAGTGTTCCCGCCTTTGTCCCTAGCCAAACACAACGGCCTATTTGAAGAGCAACACAGGATCTTGGTGTAGGAACGGTCTCACGTGTACCATCGGATCTACTCATGTCCACAGATTGCGTGAGCACGAACTAAGGTATCCCGTCCTCCCTACCTGGTCTAGATCCCGTGGACAGGCACACCGACACAGAGGTAACATTACCTGCCAAGACCGTGTGGAGATCTCTTCGCTCTGTGCCTGGGGTTGACTACAAATAGTTTTGTCACACAGTTGGCGTGAAAAATGGAGAAACCTAATGGACAAAACCACTGACTTTATCAGAGGCAAGGAGGCGTGCTGATGCATCTCAATGGGAGAGGCTATGTTAGAAGAGCTAAACACACTCCTGCATCATGGTGTTTACGAACTGGTACCCTTGCCACCGGGAAGGAAAGCAATTGATGTCAAATGGGTATTAGAACTCAAACGCAACCTGGCTGGTCTGATTGAAAAGTACAAGGCCTGAATAGTGGCTAAGGGTTCTATCAAATACCTCGACAGGACCAAACCTATGCACATGTTGTGAAGAATGGGACAGGCCACGCGTTATTGGCAGTCGCGGCACATGAGGACTAGGACATCTATCAAATGGATGTCAAAAATGTCTTTCTCAATGTTCCTCTTGAAGAATAACTGTACGTCAATCAACCGGAAGGCTTCAAGGATGGTACTGACAGCTCTTTATGGTCTCAAACAAGCCCAAAGGTGCTGGAACAAGGAAATCCGGCATACATTTGTGTTAGCTATTGAGTAGCAGAGAAGCCACAAAACTGAGACTCTCACGAAGGTTCATACACCTTCTTCTTTTGCAGGAATGTGTCATGCACCCCAAACTTAATCAGACATACACTTCACCTTCAAGACTACGAACGCCTTAGCATTACATCTCAATAAGAGCTCGAATCGTCCATATACAAGAGAGAATCAAGCAAGGGTTCGTTGATTTGCATGCAAGACAAGTCCTTTTATAGATATCTATCCAGTCCTAGAACTCAAAAGCACATTCTTGGGAAGTGGCCTAACCCAGCCGCATCACCAATAGACTTGCGCTTTGGGCTTGACACATAAGCATCCTGGTGTCAAGGTGACAGACCAACCATGTAGCTTCCAAGAAGCTTCAGACTTCCTTTCTTGGAAGCGTCCGTAACAACCAAGATGTGCATGGGGCCTAGATTGAACTCATGACCACTCACTTGGCCAAATCAACAAAATGGCCAAATTAATCACTCGCCCACATGGCTTACTCACAAGTAATATCTTACATGGTACAAAGCATATTTGACTCACCCTACAACGGAACTAGAGGTCATACCTCCACAAGGGGCATAGCATTCTTGATCCGTCCTACAGCACTGAACAAGGGGCAAACAAATTCAAAACAATATCTCCCTTGTACCTTGCATCAGTTTCCATCATCATTCTTCATCAATTGCGTTGACCATGCCGATACCTTGCATGCCTGATTGGTGGAGCTCCTTGTCCAGTGGCTTCGTAAGCATGTAGTTCCGATTCAGCTTGGTACCGACATACTTGAGCTCTACTGTCTGCTTGTAGACCAAGTCCCGAGCGTAATGGTAACGGATCTTGATGTGCTTTGTACGCCTGGACAGGTATGGGTTCTTGGACATGTCAATCGTGCTCATGTTGGCAATCTTGACAACCGTCACCATTGCCTGTGGTGCCTTGATGTCAGATAGCAAGCTACATAACCACTACATCTCTTTACACACGTCAGCCAAGGCGATGTACCCAGCTTCAGTAGTTGACAGGAAGACATATTCCTGCTTGCGACTCACCGAACTGACAGCACCCCCATTCAGTATAAACAAGAAGCCAGAGGTGGAAGTTTTGTCTTCAATATTACGTCCCCAATCAGCATCGGTGTAGCACATGAGACAGAGTGATGCGGTTCCGGTGATGCCTCCAAATTGGAGTCCCACATGCTGCATCCCCTTAAGGTAGCATATGATGCGCTTCACAGCCTACCAGTGCGGTGGACAAGGATGTACCTCAATAGCATGGGCTATATCTTGCTGGGTGGCGACCATGGAATACATTATATTGCCCACTGCAGACTAATATGGGATGCCCAGCATGTCATTTTTCTCCGTTTTGTTGGATGGGGACATGGAGGTGGAGAGACTGCACTCTGAGCTCATGGGTGTGCTAGCAGGCTTCCAATCTACCATGTCGTATCATTTGAGGATGGAGTCGACATTTTTTGTCTGGTTCAGGCTAATAGTACCTGCTCCTCTGTCACGCTTGATGGCAATTCCAAGGTAGGATACAAGAGGACCCATGTCGAATCTGCTACTCAGCTATCCCTTTAGATGATCTAAGAGCCGCGTTAAAGAAGATCATAAAATCAAATCATTAACGTAAAAGGCAACCAATATAATCCCTTTGTCTCTCTCATGCACGTACATGCTACGGTCATAGTTGTAGAGCATAAATGACTCCTTAGCCATGAATATACCAAAGTCTTGGTGCCAAAGTCTTGGTGCTTGTTTTAGCCCATAGAGCGCCTTCACCAATCTGCACACCTTGCCCTTGAGAGCATCAACCCCCTCTTGAACCTCCATCAGCACCTCCTTGTCACGTTTGCCAGAAAAAAAGTTTGTCTTGACATCCATCTGGTAGACCTCCATGTTCTTGGTAGCAGCAATGACGATCATTGACCGGATGGAGGCAAACTTCACAACGGGAGCAAAAGTCTTATCGTACTCTGCGCCAGGCCATTAAGAGAACCCCTTACCAACCACCCGTGCCTTGTACTTGTATATGTTTCCATCATGTTTCCTTTTTACTTTCAGCATCCACTTGGATCCCACAACGTGAGCATCAACAGGTCTGTCCACTAGCACCCAAGTCCCATTCTCCTCAATGGAGCTGAGTTCAATTGCTTCATCCCACTCAGCTTTTTGAGGTCGAGTGAATGCCTCTGCAGTAGACGTTGGCTCCTCTTGAGCCAGGAACAAATCATTGAAGCCTGTCCATTCACCCCTATCTGCGTCGTAATGCTACCGAGGTACTTTGAAACGTGAACTGCTCCTTGGACCTGCTGGCTGTTGCTGTTAATGTGGAGGTTGGAGATCTTCTTCATCGTTGATGATGGGAGAGGCATCCTCCTCGTGTTCTGGAGGATCAGATACGTCGGACTCAGAGTCCGATTCCTCTAACTCATCTTCATCACCTTTGATCCCTGTTGCAGTACCCAGCCCATGCCATTGTGCTGGTTTTTTGCCTGCCTTGTCAAGAAGAGTGAGCCACTCTCCCTGTTTTGGAGTGTTCTCAAGTTCAAGAATCTCTCCATTACTCACGGACCTTTTCTGTAAATGAACTTCTTGGCTTCTTTGTCTCATAGCCTGTAAGCTCTGTGGGCGGTGTCATAGTCGATGAAATACACTTTTGTGCTCTTGCATCGAGCTTTCCAGGGCCCTCACTGGCCTGGACCTTGGCAAAGCTGGTGCAACCAAACACCTTGAGATGGGAGACTTCTGGCTTCCTGCCTGACCATGCTTCTTGAGGCATATTCGAGTGCATGTAAACTGCAACGTTGTCAGGAATGATTGCAGCAGAGAAGTGCATGTTATTCAAGACAGCAGTGAAGTTGAAAAAACCCGTGACTTCAGCATCATTACAATGAACCCTACGAGTACTGGGTCACGAGGTGCCGGCATCTTCTGATCTTGTCAGATTCAAGGAGGGTGTTGGAAAGAAGACATGCCTCCGATAAGGTCACAAATCACTCTCCCAGATAAACCAGGTCATACTCGGACAAAATCACCAAATCCTCAATAACGTTCAGCTCCCAGGAAAACCACTGCCACAACGGCTCCATCAGTTCAACCGTCGAGAACTATGTCGAGTCACCCCTAATTACACAACTGTATTGCTGCACGTCTGGCTAGCGCATTGAACTTTCACTCAAAACTCTTACTAAAAAATATACATGGTTGCCTGAGGAACAACCAAACTAATGACCAACCATTCTCCACACCTATTTTCTCCCCCCCTCCCCCCCTGACTCATCCCCCATTCCCCACCCGTCCTTTCGAGGTGAAAGCGGAAAACACAATTTTCTGCTCAAGTATTGTGGGCAATGTTTGTCCACTTTTCTATTACAATGGGTAATGCGTAGCACAAACGCAGAAGTAAATGCAAAGTCCTAGTCCTTGTGAGTTGTGTATGCCCCTTTCTGCTTGTATGTTAACATTGCCATGCCCATCTTGACGATATCTAGCATTTACCTATGAGATGACTGTAAAATTCTTACCACCCGTCCCATTTGTGTTTTCAGTTCCCACCAAAAGGTGAGTTGAGTGTTTCAATTCTGCTCAGTTTGTACACTGTATCACCAATCCCGGTAGTTTGAATGAATGCCTCAAAAATTATGCTGAAACTTCTTGCATTTTTTTGTGCCTGGATTTTGAACCATGACTACGTGACACACATTATTTCCTGGTCTACTATGTGTGCAAACATATACCTAGCAATGGACAAATGGAGAAGCTTGCAGTATATGGAGTCATTTGTTCATCGCTGTAGTGCAGAAAGATGTTACACATATTCACAAGTTTTCAGACCCACTTCAGCAGACAATGTTCTGTTCAATTCAGTGCTTCCCAATCTCGTGGAAAAAAACACTTTGTGGTTTATTGAGGGGAATTTGACAGGCAACCAAGGTATCCAACCAGCCATCTCAGGTCGGACGTTGTAGCTGCAGAAAGAAGATTATGGAGCGGGCCCTCTGTTTTGAACCAGTTGGGCTCATCATTTGACTTCGTGACAATTGCCTGATAGTCACTCAGATTTCTGGAGGACATCCCCTTTCAGCAGATCTGCTAAAACTCCAAATTTTCTACCCTTTACTTGCCTCTCGCGCATTCTTTCCGTGTTTTTGTAGTGCAGGAACAATGTCTGGCAGTCTATGTCAATGTCACAATCTTTAGGATGGGAGCTTTAGATGTCTTGCAGGACTACACAAGAATGAGTGAGCTAAAGCTAGTGGCTAGTACTATGAAAGTCTGGAGAGGAATTTGCAGCGGTTTCTATGCACACAAATGATACCACGATTCATTTTTACAGATCTGAAACATGCTTTAACAGTTTTAGCACATTTACTCCCACATTCAGAAGATTGAGTATTCCGCTTCTGCTCAGTATGCACTTCTGGCTATAGTCTGATCAGTGGCGTGTGGGGAGGGGTGTGTTTGGGGGGGAGAGGGGGGGGGGGCAATTCCAACATACTAGCACATTGCAATGGCCAGATTTCCCAAACCTGTTGTCTACTGCTTAGGCAAGTGCACTATAAAACCTGAAATATGCTTATTGCTTCTCCTTGGGTGTTTCTGCTAGAAACTACAAGAGAAATCAGTACTCATGTTGCTCACGCACGAATGAAGAACAACCTCTTGATTTTGAGAAATCCAAGACGATTCCGCATGGTGCAGTAGTTGTCCTCAGATTGATCAACAAAAGGTAGAAATGGTGAAACCCTCCTTTCAAATGGTAAACACGTAGGTTACAATGTACGCTTTACTTGCCTTTAAGATTAAATTGCTAAGTGCTACTTCCCAGGATAGACCCCCAGACACTCTTAAAAATTCAAATCCCACTGAAGGTTTGACGAAAGGGCTCCATTACTTGGTGTCAAAAAATGGCGAGAAGTTGCTAGTAATAGTCATTGTAACAGAAATTCTTGTCGGGCTCCAGATACTGGTAGGTGATGCCGTATGTCAAAATCTTCATCACGGGACTCACTCTGCAGTCTTTAGTCTGTGAAAGCATGACACACTTGCCTGCACATGCTGCTGGAGCTCCAACCCTGCAGTGAAAAATAAAAGCAGAACATGCAGGGTACTAAAGCGTATGATGTATCCAGGATGTTCTATTCCAAGTCAAAGATTCATGTGTAGTGGCCAATACTAATTTTCAGCACCATGTGTCTACGGGTATACACCTCGAACAGAGTTTGAAGCAACAGCTCCCTTCTGAAAAATTGCTGAGGGGAGAAAGGGGATGGGGTGGGGAGAGAGCACAAGAGGGAGATATATATATATATATATATATATATATATATATAGAGAGAGAGAGAGAGAGAGAGAGAGAGAGAGAGAGAGAGAGAGAGAGAGAGAGAGAGAGAGA
>SZWC01001082.1:86829-110318 GCA_023375785.1 Penium margaritaceum | reverse complement strand
GGAGGGAAGGGAGGTAAGGGAGGGAAGGGAGGGAAGGGAGGGAAGGGTGGGAAGGGAGGGAAGGGAGGGAAGGCACCAACATTCCATACCAGTGACAGTGACAGGCTGCAGGACGGCACAGAGAGCAATCACGCAGAGCAGCACAGTGCACGGGCCTGCGGCTTGTTGGGCCATTTCTTCTGTTCTATGTTGACGCAACAACTGCTTATGTTGGCTGCAGCGACGTCTGCGGACGAACGAACGACTGAGCGGTGAGGTGTGTGAAGCGGGCGCACGGCTGTTCTGAGGCTGTCGTCGACTGATCGTTGGTCTGAGCGTCTGAGACGGAGGCTCGGTGGAGAATGGTTCTTCTAACTGTGTCTCTACACATCGCCGGTTGGAGAATGGATGGTGGCAACGAGGTGGCAGCGGATGGCAACAACATACGCGACGGCATAAGACAGCAGCAGGAGGGCACTCGGAAGAGAGAAGCGGGTGAGCGGCGGGTCACCTGCCGGCGGCGGCATCTGTCGCGAGAAGAGGTGCAAGGGTGCAGACACACTTCGGCACACGGAAAGCGGGAGCGCCGTCAGCGCCGACGCTCCGGATGCCGCCTCAGTCAGCTGTCTGTGAGTCAGCGGCGTGAAGACGACGACGGTGCTGGAGTGATGATGGCGGTGCCACCCCGTATAGGTATGACGCACAGGTCTTACTGGCGTCGTGACAGTACGGCGGGGTTGGGGGTTTTAGTATTTCCCCGTTTCCACTGGGAGCGACGACTTCACAACGACTAGGAGAGCAGCACCAGCAGCAGCAGTAGGAGGAACTGGAAAAGCAGTGCCTCTTGTAGAAAAATTTCGTTAGGGTTTTCTCGAGACGCGACGCCACGGAGGAAAACATCGCAGACCCACCTTGCCGACGCTTGCGCCTTTGGCATGCCAACCAGAGCCACATCGATAGAGCAGTCAGGGTTGCCTTTGCACGTGAGAATTTGACTATGGAGCATACGCGTAGGAAAAAGCCCGTCAAGAAGACTGCGAGCCGCCACTGCCAACGTCATGGGCGCGATGCGGGCGTCAACGCACACCTCATAACGTACGCGCGGCCACGTGACAACTGCGCTCTGCTGGAGTCCACAAGCTGAGACATGAGCACGTAACATTGGTACCAACATCTGCCCCCACACGTGCCTGTTGGCGGCACTGACGTGGACAGAGCTGTAACTGCACTGTGTGCTTTGTCTGGAGACATGAGCGAGTAACCTTGTTGTAAAGCAATTATAACTCACGTGATTATGGAAAGCGCGAAGCAGCATCGTAAGAAAATTTGTTTTCCGAAAAGAGGATATCTACCGCGTTCTGTACAAAAGAGAGATACCGACTTTGTTCACCTAAAAAATGCTTTTTTTTGCGAAAACAAAATAGGTATGCTCTTATTGGTGTGGACAATTGGCGGAGGCTGATTTTGTTTCGTTCGAACAAAGTCAGGTTCCTCACTTTGTTCGTGTTGAAAGTAGTATATGCATATTGTTCCTATTCGTCGGCGACCAGAAATTGCCACGTGGCAAGACATCAAATTGCCACGCTGGATAGCCATTGAAACTCAGTTCACCGAAATTGGTTTGAAGTGGTTGTGACGAAAAACTATAAAGGAAAGTGCGAGGTATGAAAGAAGTTTGGCGGGGGGTTCTAGTTGTAACCTCCTCAGCCACCAACTCTCCGCGAAATTTCGCGGAGAGTTGGTGGCTGGGGAGGTGTACAACTAAGAACAGTACCCCAAACTCTTGTCTGGTGCAACTGCCGCATCGCGGACAGAGCTTGCTGACGCATGCGCGAACAACAATCGAACCAACATCTTGTTTGGAATGACGCCTGCACCTGCGACGTTCGCGCTAGCGACAAAGAAAATTTCACCAAAAATTCACAAAACTTGACCAACGACCAGTTTGACCACTTGTCAGAAAATACAACCACGAAAAGCGAAATTACATATTGTGCACACTTCGAGGCCCTTTTGCGAACCAAACCGAGGTTGGTAGAGGAACACCCTTGCGTCAATCTCGCAACAAAAACAACAGGGCATTTCCGAATTCAACGCGCCAACTGGCCTCGGCGAGAACGAAGGGAATAACCTGCTCGCGTAGGATGCGCTATGTGAACATCGCCGTCAACGTTAACGTGGACAGTCTATCCGTTTTGTATACAACCAGAAGGAGGTCGATGGCGTTGAATGTATCATTGTGCTTGTTCCCGAATGTACAGGAGAGTAAGAATTGCCAACAGGACCCAACCGCGTATAACTACCACAGGGACAGTCATGTGTATTGGCACCAGAACAGAAAACATCCATGTCATCAATCGTAATGTGTTCGGAACCGGATCAATAATTTTCCACATGGTATCCACATGATAACATGAACAAGGAACATCCAAAAACCCTACCAACGTCCGCATGCAATGCATATGATCTCTTTCTACCCACTTATATCTACAGCGATCAGCTATAGCTTTCAAAGTCCGACGTACGATTCGAAATGTCGAGCTGCATTTTCTGCTCATCGGCAACCTCTGAAATTTATTCTGTACCGACTTCTTTCGCGAGTAGGGACACCCATAGGGAATAACTGTGCCCGTTCATTGTGAAAAAACAACTTCGCTAGACGACCACCGTCCGATCACATTGTCGGACGTCCCAAGTGTTCAAGAGCTATTTAGTGGATTTTCATCAGACGACCACCGTCCGATCAGACGACCACCGTCCCATCGGATGACCACCGTCCGATCAGTCACTATGAATTAACAACCACCATGGTACATATAAACCGTTGCGATGGTTCAAACACAATGCTTGGTACGGAAAATGCTTTTGCATGACTTCGGTACCCTTGCAGGTGTTTTGTCCATTCTCTGATGTTATCTTTAGACTCATGCTTATCCGCCACGTCAACGCGCAAGGCATGCGATTGCCATGTGTACATGATTTGATTCTGCAGGTGACTAATCTATCACGTTGGTTACACGGTAGACTTCTTGTAGCCGTGGGACGAGGACGCAACCCCAACAAACACGTGGTCGGTCTTGTATTCACTGCGGGGAAGTTCTTCATTGTCAACTCAGGTGAAATCACGTTATGTACTAGATGCATAGATGTCTGGTGTCGAGAATGCGACCCTATCGCCTGAAACATTGTGGACACATCATTGATCTCGTAAAACAGCTCGAACGAGGTCCGTCGTGCGAAAACATCGGTCTCGTAAGTAACGCAGGTACTCAGCTGTGACATGGACAGTCATTGTTCTTGTAACCAAAACAAAAGAGATCCACATCGACGACGTCCACATCGGATGCATGAATCTGTTCGAAACCTGATCGCTGGCGATATCTCATGTCGGATGGTCGAAAACGGTTGACGCTTAGCGTCAGATCTGTTCGATCCCCGACCACACGTCCACTGCATGTGCACATGCATGCACCACCTTCAGTGACGACATTGCTCAGTTGAACTGTAACAAATTTGAACTCTTCGGCTAAACCAACAGTTTACACTACCAACCGTCACAAACTAGTATTCTTGCAATTTCACATGGTGGTACAAACAAGAGGTATCCGAAAACTGCTACCATCGGCCAAATACTGTGCACACCATAGCCAAATACCCACTTTTCTACGATGCATTCGATTCCGTCAACTATAGGTTCAAAAGCCGACACATGTAGCTCGAACCGTCGAGCTGCGGAAATTGACCGATCTGAAACTATTACTTAGTGGCGTTGCAATCGAGGGTAGCTATCCCCATCTAAAAAAACGTCATCCCTCCTCTACCGTCCGATAATCACATCTAACGGTTCCTTTTATTTTTGCGCATTAAACAAAACCTCTCTATCGAAGAATCCGTAAATGGCGACCATCTGAGAATCTGAGAATTACTTGTAGAAAAATGGACACCCCACGCTTACTGTCAGATAAGCACATCTAACGGTGCCCGTATTTCTCGCGCATGGTACAAAACCTGACTATCGAAGAGTCCCTACATGGCGACCATCTGAAAGGAACATGTAGAAAAAATCGATGCACGATCGATGACGAAAGAAATGCATTATCCCCATTGATTTCTATCCGCCACGTCAGCGCGCAACCTAAGCCACGTGTACTATGCCGAGGTCTGCGTGGACCATGTCTAGAGTGCTATCGTGTCCTTCGCGTCTGCATGTCCACATGCAGAGCATTTTCCTTCCTTCCGCGCATCGGGCTGCGTCCAAATGCATTGGTGCCACGTAATCAGCGCAAGAAGATTCGTTCGTAAACGGCGTCCACACGGCGTTGGGAGGTCTATTTTGTCATGTACAGCAGACTTGCTGCTCTCGTGGACTCGTCATCGATGTCGTAAAACAGCTCGAACGAGGTCCGTCGTGCGAGAACATCGGACTCGTAAGTAACGCAGGTAGTCAGCTGTGACATGGACAGTCATTGTTCTCGTAACTAGAACAGAAGAGATCCATTACGTACTCCACATCAAACGCATGAATCTATTCGAAACCAGATCGATGGGCGATATCTCATGTCGGACGGTCCAAAACGATTGCGGCTTAGTTTCGGATGTGTTCGATCCCCGACCACACTTCCACTGCATGTCCACATGCATGCACCACCGTCAATGACGACATTGCTAAATTGAACTGGAACAGATTTGAACTCTTCGGCTAAACCAACAGTTTACACGACCAACCTCACAAACTAGTATACTTGAAATTTTACATGGTGGTACAAACAAGAGCTATCCGAAAATTGCTACCATCGGCCGAATACTGTGCACATAATAGCCAACTACCCACTTATCTACGACGTATTCGATTCCGTCAACTATAGGTTCAAAAGCCAACACATGTAGCTTGAAACGTCGAGGTGCGGATATTGGATGATCTGAAACTGTTCTTTAGTGGCGACTTTCAATCAAGGATAGCGATCCCCGTCTCAAGAAAAACTTACCCCACGTCCACCGTCCGATAACCACATCTAACGGTGCTGACTATTCCGGCGCATTTGACAAAACCTGTCTATCGAAGAGTCCGTACATGGCGATCATGTGACAATTACTTGTAGAAAAATCGACATCCCATGCTCACCGTCGGATAAGCACATCTAACGGTGCCCGTATTTCTCGCGCATGGTACAAAACCTGTCTATCGAAGAGTCCCTACATGGCGACCATCTGAGAAAAACATGTAGAGAAAATCGATAAACGATCGATGATGACACAAATGACTTATCCCCATTGATTCATATCCACCACGTCAACGCGCAACCTAAGCCACGTGTACGATGCCGAGGTCTGCGTGGACCATGTCTAGAGTGCTATCGTGTTCGCATGTCCACATGCGGAGCATTGTCCTTCCTTCTGCGCATCGGGCTGCGTCCAAATGCATTGGTGCCACGTAATCAGTGAAGGAAGATTCGTTCGCAAACGGCGTCCACACGGTGTTGGGAGGTCTATTGTGTATTGTACAGTATTTGCTCCTCTGTGGACACGATCGATGTCGTAGAAAAGCTCAAACGAGGTCCGTCGTGCAAAAATATCGGTCTCGTAAGTAACGCAGCTACTCAGCTGTGACATGGACAGTCATTGATCTCATAACCAGAACAGAAGAGATCCACATCGACGACGTCCACATCGGATGCATGAATCTGTTCGAAGCCTGATCGATGGCGATATTTCACGTCGGACGGTCAAAAACGGTTGAGGCTTAGCGTCGGATCTGTTCGATCCCCGACCAAAAATCCACTGCATGTGCACATGCATGCACCACCTTCAGTGACGACACTGCTCAGTTGAACTCTAACAAATTCGAACTCTTTAGCTAAATCAACAGTTTACACGACCAACCATCACAAACTACTATACTTGAAATTTTACATGGTGGTACAAACAAGAGGTTTCCGAAAACTGCTGCTATCGGCCAAATACTATGCACACCATAGCCAAATACCCACTTATCTGTGATGTATTCCATTTCGTCAACTAAAGCTTCAAAAGCCGACACATGTAGCTCAAAACATAGACCTACGGAAATTGGACAATCTGAAACTATTAACTAGTGGAGACATTCAGTCGAGTGTAGCGATTCTCGTCTCAAAAAAGCGTCACGTCATTTTGACTATCCAATAAGCACATCTAATGGTGTCCGTTGTTCCGATGCATTGAACAAAACCTGTCTGTCGATGAGTCCTTGCATGACGACCATCTGAAAAGTACATATACAAAAGTCGCAACCCCACGGTTACTGTCCGATAAGCGAATCTAACGGTGTCCGTACTTCTCGCGCATGGAGCAAAACCTATCTATCGAAGAGTCCCTATATGGTGACCTTCTGAAACGAATATGTGGATTAACATACATTTACGACCATTGACAACAGAAATCCATTATCCCCATAGATACATATCCGCCACGTCAACGCGCAATCTAAGCCACGTGTATGCTGCTGAGGTCTGCGTGGACCATGTGTGCCGTGCTGTCGTGTCCTTCGCGTCTGCATGTCCACATGCAGACCATTATTCTTCCTTCCGTCCATCGGGCTGCTTTCCAATGCATTGGTGCCACGTAGTCAGCACAGCAAGATTCGTTCGCAAACGGCGTCTAAACGGCGTTGGGATGTCAATTTCGTATTGTACAAGGAACCTTTCATGCTGTCGAAGCGCATTTCCATTTGCAAACAAGGTTAGCAAGCTCTTGGCGGAACGTCCGAGGTTCCACCGAGGATGAACGGATAATGCAATGACGCCTGACCGCGTAACCAACAGCGGACATCAACGTCTTTCCAATCTTGAGCTTTTGCTGACTGTGTAGGAAACGAAATCAGGCTGCTTTCCGTGTACGCTTACGGAACACATCGTCTGACAACTTAGACTGACGAGCGACAATAGCTTTCGCGTAACATGAAGTCTCGCAGTGGATGTTAATAACAAGATTTATCTTCGCGTCTTGTTGCGGCACACCGCGTACGTCTTTTTGTTCGTGACACGTTCCGAGATGGAACGTCTGGCATCGGCAGTCGAACCGCACATCATTTTCCTGTCACCGCGGTTATTCTTATGGGACTCGGCAGTCATTTTGCTTGGTTTTGGCGTGTTTACTTCGAGCTCGACTCGGTAGTTGTTCGCTTTTAGCCCGTCCCTCCCGCACTGAAGTCGACTTTCCTTCTCAGTCTTCCCACGGCCTCCTTCCACGCAGCATGGGTAGGGCCAGCAGCAACGACAGCAGCGACGTTACCTAGGCACGGTAGGCCGCTCTCCAGCATTTAGCAACGTCCCGAGTGACGTCCCGAGCAACGTCCCGAGTTCTTGCAGCGACGGCGGCGAGTTCTTGCAGCGGCGACGGCGAGTTCTTGCAGCGGCGGATGAGAGATCTTGTAGCGGCGGCGGCGAGATTTTGCAGTGACGGCGGCGGTGAGTTCTTGCAGCGGCGGCGGCAAGTTCTTGCAGCGGTGGCGGCGGCGAGATCTTGCAGCGGCGGCGGCGGCGAGATCTTGCAGCGGCGGCGGCGAGATCTTGCAGCGGCGGCGGCGAGATCTTGCAGCGGCGGCGGCGAGATCTTGCAGCGGCGGCGGCGAGATCTTGCAGCGGCGGCGGCGAGATCTTGCAGCGGCGGCGGCGAGATCTTGCAGCGGCGGCGGCGAGATCTTGCAGCGGCGGCGGCGAGATCTTGCAGCGGCGGCGGCGAGATCTTGCAGCGGCGGCGGCGAGATCTTGCAGCGGCGGCGGCGAGATCTTGCAGCGGCGGCGGCGAGATCTTGCAGCGGCGGCGGCGAGATCTTGCAGCGGCGGCGGCGAGATCTTGCAGCGGCGGCGGCGAGATCTTGCAGCGGCGGCGGCGAGATCTTGCAGCGGCGGCGGCGGCGAGTTCTTGCAGCGGTGGCAGCGAGATCTTGCAGCGGCTGCGGTGGCGAGTTCTTGCAGCGGCGGCGGCGGCGAGTTCTCGCAGCGGCGGCGGCGAGATCTTGCAGCGGCGGCGGCGGCGAGATCTTGCAGCGGCGGCGGCGGCGAGTTCTTGCAGCGGCGGCGGCGAGATCTTACAGCGGCGGCGGCGGCGAGTTGGAGTGCCACCCGCAACAGGCGGCCGTCGACCTTGACAGTGCGCAGTCACGGAAGAAGCACAAGTTGGAGTGCCACCCGCAAGGTAAGAGGCTGGAGTATCAAACCTTCCTACGTTGGATGGGTTGCTCGAACTCCTGCTGCTACTGCTGCTGCCGCTGCTGCTGCAGCTGCTCCTCCTGCTGCCACTGCTGCCTCCGCTACTGCTGATGTCGTTCCTGCTGCTATCTCACTATGCTCTAATAGTGTGGATGGTAAGCTTACTACGTTATTTACCAAGGAGCTAATTAGCCAAGCAGCTAGTCAGCGTAGCAGTTAATCTACCAAGAAGCGAGGCGGAAAACTAGCCGAGCAGCTAATCAGACAGGCAGCTAATTGACCAAGAACCTAAGCAAGTCACTCTGTACACCTAATCAACCAAGAACGTGAACCCTGAACCCTGAACCCTGTTTTTTGAGTTATCAACGCACAGGCCGGGCGCTGCACCGGCCTGCCTGTGTGCTCTTTGTCACCCTCGCCGGGCTGCACTATTCTGTGCACAGTGCATTGTGCACCGTGTACTGTGCACTATACACTGTGTTGTCTGCTGTCTATTCGTGGTCCGCGCCGTTCCACGCCTCTGCCGCTGCCGAAGCTACAGCAGAAGCAGCAGAAGGACAGAAGCCAAGGAGGCAGCGACAGCGGCGGCAGGGCGGGGCTGAAGGTGCCGCCGGTGCTGTCCTGAAAGGTGAGAGGGAACTGCATGTGACTCGTGAACTCGGCCCTAAACCCTCAACCTGAACTTTGGACTCTGGACCATGGACCTTCAACCCAAACCCTAAACCCAACAATAAAAACCCTGCAGGCAGAATCGTGGACCATGGACCCTGGACCCTAAACCCTAAACCCTAGTTTGAACCAGCACCCCGGACCCTGTACCTACGACCATAAACCTTAAACCCGAACCGGACACCTCCAACCCGAACCCTGAACCTTAAACCCTAGACCCATATCCCATATCCCATTCCCCACACTCATTTCCCCACCCCCCATAACCCATACCCCATACCCCATACCCCACACCCCATACCCCACACCCCATACCCCACACCCCGTATACCATACCCCATAACCCAGACCCCACACCCCATACCCCGTACCACATACCCCATACCCCATACCCCGTACCTCATACCCCATACCCCATACCCCGTACCTCATACCCCATACCCCATACCCCGTACCTCATACCCCATACCCCATACCCCGTACCTCATACCCCATACCCCATACCCCGTACCTCATACCCCATACCCCATACCCCGTACCTCATACCCCATACCCCATACCCCGTACCTCATACCCCATACCCCATACCCCGTACCTCATACCCCATACCCCATACCCCGTACCTCATACCCCATACCCCATACCCCGTACCTCATACCCCATACCCCATACCCCGTACCTCATACCCCATACCCCATACCCCGTACCTCATA
Organism: Penium margaritaceum; assembly: GCA_023375785.1. Classification (NCBI taxonomy): domain Eukaryota; kingdom Viridiplantae; phylum Streptophyta; class Zygnematophyceae; order Desmidiales; family Peniaceae; genus Penium; species Penium margaritaceum. The sequence continues at coordinate 100,771 of SZWC01001082.1, read as the reverse complement.
CCCCATACCCCATACCCCGTACCTCATACCCCATACCCCATACCCCGTACCTCATACCCCATACCCCATACCCCGTACCTCATACCCCATACCCCATACCCCGTACCTCATACCCCATACCCCATACCCCGTACCTCATACCCCATACCCCATACCCCGTACCTCATACCCCATACCCCATACCCCGTACCTCATACCCCATACCCCATACCCCGTACCTCATACCCCATACCCCATACCCCGTACCTCATACCCCATACCCCATACCCCGTACCTCATACCCCATACCCCATACCCCGTACCTCATACCCCATACCCCATACCCCGTACCTCATACCCCATACCCCATACCCCATAACCCAGACCCCACACCCAATACTCCCATCCTCCCATGTCCCATGACCCAATAACCCATACCCCACACCCCACACGCCACACCCCATACCCCATGCCCCAATCCCATACTCCATACCCCATACCCCATACCCCGTACCTCATACCCCATACCCCATACCCCATATCCCATACCCTATACCCTATACACCGTACCTCAAAGTCGTCCTTCAGACATCCTCCGTGTGATGATTTTTGTCAGTAGTGCATGCAGACGTCATTGCTGGGAGTGCTGATCCCGGAGAACGCCGAGATGGAAGGCCAGGAGGGGCAATGTGGATTGCAGTCCAGTTTGCAGCAGCAAGATGTGCAGTATGAGCAGGAGTCGCTACTGTACGTGCAGGGTCAGCATGTGCAGGAGCCACAACAGCAGCAGCAAGAGCGGCTGGAGCCTATGCAGGACCAGCAGACTCCTGTGCAGGAGCAAGCGTGCGTGCAAGAGCAGCAGCCTCATGTACAGGAACAACAGCTGCATGTGCACGAGCAGGAGCAGCAGCCGCAGCAGCAGGAGCAGCAGCCGGAGCAGCAGTCGCAACAGTCGGTGCAGCAGCCGCAACAGCAGGAGCTGCAGCCGCAACAACAGGAGCAGCAAGCGCAACAGCAGGAGCAGCAGGCGCAACAGCACGAGCAGCAGACCTTGCAGCCGGAGCAGCAGGCGCAACAGCAGGAGCAGCAGCCGCAACAGCAGGAGCAGCAGCCGCAACTGCAGGAGCAACGGCAGTGGTCTCACCTGCAACAGAATTACACACAGTAGCAGCAACAGCAGCAGGTCAATTTTGCAAAGCTGCAGTAATCCTGCACATAGCAGCAGCAGGAACAGCAGTTTCCACAGCAGCATTTACCACCAAAGCCGGAGTCACTGCCACAGATGTTCCCACAGCATCAATTTTCACACCAGCAGTTCCCGCAGCAACAATTCCCACAGCAGCAATTCCCTCAGCAGCATTTCGCACAGTAGCATTTCCCACATCAGCAGCAGCCATACGCACAGCCAGACTCAGGGCCAGCCTTTGTACCTCAACAGCAAACGATGCTGCAGCAACAGCCATTGATGGCAATACCAGAGCAGCAGCAACCGCTACATCAGCAGCAGCTGCAACAGTAGTGGCAACGGCAGCAGCTGCGTGTGCAGCTTCAGCAGCAGCAGCAGCTACCACAGTAGCAGCAGCACGGGCAGCAGCAGCACCTGTAGTAGCAGCACCTGTAGCAGCAGCACCAGCAACACTTACAGCAGTAGCAGCACTTGCAGCAGCAGCTGCAGCAAGGGCAGCAGTAGTACCTGCAGCAGTAGTAGCAGCAGCAGCAGTTCCTGCAGACGCAGCAGTTCCCACAGGGGCACCAGTTTCCACAACAGCAAATACCACAGCAGGTACAGCAGCAACAGTCGCTGCAGTCACTTCTGCAGCAGTAGCAGGTGGCGTTCCATATGCAGCAACAGCAGCAACAGCTGCAGCAGGAGCCACCGCTCCAGCGGGAGCAGCAACCACGGCCGCGGCGGCAGCAGCAAGAACAGCAACAGCAGCAAGGATCTCCGGTCCCGCAGCAACAACAGCAAGAGCAGGAGGAACCTACGCAGAAACAGCAACAGCATGTACAGGCAGACACCCAATCGGATGTGAAGTGGCCAAGCTGGGTGAACTAGGATGACTTCAAGTTAGTGGCCACGACACAAGGTGAGTAGAACCTGACAACCGCAATGTCTTTCTGCTCGTCGACCGAGAGTGACTACTGAAGTGTTGCCTGAGTCTTTGCCAGATCTTGAAGAGGTAACGGTGCCGCAAGACCAATGGCTCCACGAGAACAAAGAGCAAGGTTTTGGAGTTAGTTCCATGCAGAGGAACACAGGTGACGGCATGTTTCAACTGTTGAACCTCCGGCCTTCCTCCAAAGCATTTTTGAAATTGGAGCCTTTTCGCAAGGCAGGATCCGGCAACGTGGTGGCTGTACATGCAAGGGTGGTGGGCCCACACGACGATTCGAAAGTGTACGGCTTCAAAGATTCCCAAGAGTGGAGAAAAGGTGACTCTCGATGTGGAGAATTTCTACCAGCAGCGTTGGGTGAAGAAGAACCCTTTCAGGCCGAAGACAAAGGCAAAAGAACAACGGCTCTTCGATCTGCTCGTCACAAACGGCAAACGGGACTGCTACAAAAGGCCAATGCACACAGCATACCTCTGGGGGAAGATGAGGCTTGCGTCAACTCGTTGGTGCCAACCGGTAAGGCTTTGTTGCTGCAATGAGTTGTTTCTGCATCATGTTTTCTTTCATGGCCCAAAACTCACATCATCCGCTTTTCAAACATGGGCAGCATTTGCCATCTGATAAGAGGCGCAAGCCGAGGAAGCCCAGGAAGCGCTCGAAGCGGGCTATGCATGCTGCCGAGGAGGATGATGACAACGAGTTCGACGAGGATAGCGATGATGGTGACGATGATGAAGATGAGACTGACGAAGATGAGGATGAAGATGAAGAAGAGGATGAGGCCAGAACGGCCGAGGCACAAGAGGTGAGACCCTTGTATGCCACGATGGTGTTTTCACAACACATGAGCGCCTAGGCATTTCCTAAGTTGGTCACTTCTCCATGCAGACTGCGGCGCCTTCTGCGNGATGATGACAACGAATTCTACGAGGATAGCGATGATGGTGACGATGATGAAGATGAGACTGACGAAGATGAGGATGAAGATGAAGAAGAGGATGAGGCCAGAACGGCCGAGGCACAAGAGGTGAGACCCTTGTATGCCACGATGGTGTTTTCACAACACATGAGCGCCTAGGCATTTCCTAAGTTGGTCACTTCTCCATGCAGACTGCGGCGCCTTCTGCACCGCAGACGGTGCCTTATGCGTCGCAGACGACACCTGCTGGTGACGGTGATCCATGGACTGCTGAAGAAATTGAAGAGTATGTGAGCTGTGGACAACCACTGCCAGACGAGGTAATTTGCGGAAATGGGAAGATATCCTTCCGTCACTGTCGAGAAGTCTTTTGACTGCTCTTTGTAAGTGCCATGTGCAGGAGGACGTCAATGTATCTCTGGACGACTTGGGTACAATTCAGCGGGGACAAGGCGCGATGCCTTCAGGGTAGTCGGCAAATGAAGCGCCGCAGTAATCGGCATCAGCCATGCTGAGACGGACACGTACGTCGCCGTCGCCTGCACCCACTGCGCCGCTGTCAGCGCCTCCAGTAGTACAGACCGGTTGTGCACCTAGCGTGGTGACATCGGCACCTGCTCCTCCGCGACCTCCAGTACGGTCTTCTTGGGCAACCCCGGCATTGCAACCTCAAGGCGAGCATGCTTCTGCACGTGGCATGCAGCCGCCGCCACCTCGAGTGCAAACAGATTGGGCAGCTTCGGGTCTGCAACTTCAAGGCCATCGGCGTTCACCACCTGGCATGCAGCCACCACCTCCGCCGCCTTCTTTCCAAGCAGCAACTGCCCCATTGCCACTGCGACCAACGGCACAACAAGTGCAGGACGGTGTACCCCCACCAGTTCAATCTGCTCAGAATGCTGGCCCGTCGTGGTCGGCAGTCACAACTGTTCTTCCCGTAGTTCCTAATCCTGTAACAATAGCACGACAACCACAGGCAGTCCGTGGAGATGACCCATTGTGGTCTGCGAGACTCAAAGAGTTTAAACGGATGGAGTGCATTCTATGTGAATGCAAAGACGTGACTCGCAGTTTGGTCTCGCAACTTCAGGAGTGGCTGAACTCCTTTGATCGGGAAACAAACAACACTCGAGAAGCCCTGAACACAGGTATGTCAGAGAAGACTGATTAGAAGTTTTTCCCATACGGTCTACATTCTGTATCTGATGGGAATTATTTCCTTCACAGGTGTTGATGACGAAGAGTGGAACAACATTTGCACGTCAACGATGGCAAACATGAAGGTACTAGTGATGGATGTCACCATCACATGCGCATGACGTAGATCGCAACAATCCGTGCAACCTTTGAATAATTGCCTAATAATGTTTATGTCATTGTGCAGCTTTTCATTGATATGTTCCGGAGATTGACAAGCAGCCTGGCCTCTCACGAAACTGGGCCAGCCCCTCAGTTCTCCACAACCATGCAGTGCGAGCACGGTGATGGGGTGAGTTTAACGTTCTGGAAATGTCCGTGCCCGTGTCTTGTCCTCGTTAATTTTTCTTTTATACCTTGGTTATTGCATGTCTGTGTTATGTTTGTTCCCGTCATCTATGGTGTAGGAAACGGTGAATGATCCGCCAACGGATTCCGTGGGCAACAAAAGGCTAGAGCAGATTCCTATGGCACAAAGCCCGAAGGGTGGTGTTGCTCCGGAGCATAGGTTTGGCAGGTTAGGGGTGCAGAAAAGTGCCTCCGCGCAGCAGAAGAGTGGCGGAGCTGAGACCCAGAAAGGCGGCAAATCGGCAGAGCAGAAGAGTGGCAGGTCGTTGGAGCTGACTGGGGGAGCAAGGCTGCAGACGAGTGGTGGAGTTTGCCATCAAAGGAGTGGCAAGCCGGCGGAGCTGAAGAGTAGCGGAGCGGAGCAGCAGAAGAGTACCAAAGCGGCAGAGCAGAAAAGCAGCGGGGAAGAGCAACTGGCGAGTGGCTTGCAGAGTGGCAAAGCAACTGTGTGCAAGAAGGGTGGCGGAGCAGTGCAACAGAAGAGTGGCGGAGCAGTGCAACAGAAGAGTGGCAGAGTAGTGCCACAGAAGAGTGGCGGAGTAGTGCCACAGAAGAGTGGCGGAGCAGTGCAACAGAGTAGTGGCGGAGTAGCGCCGCAGAAGAGTGGCGGAGCTGTGCAACAGAGGAGTGGCGGAGCAGCGCAACAGAAGAGTGGCGGAGCAGCGCAACAGAAGAGTGGCGGGACAGTGCAACAGAGCAGCGGCGGAGCAGTGCAACAGAGCAGTGGCGGAGCAGTGCAACAGAAGAGTGGCGCAGCAGTGCAACAGAAGAGTGGCGGAGCAGCGCAACAGAAGAGTGGCGGAGCAGCGCAGCAGAAGAGTGGCGGAGCAGCGCAGCAGAAGAGTGGCAGAGCAGCGCAGCAGAAGAGTGGCGGAGCAGCGCAGCAGAAGAGTGGCGGAGCAGCGCAGCAGAAGAGTGGCGGAGCAGCACAACAGATGAGTGGCGGAGGAGCACAACTGCAGAGTGGCGGAGCAGCGCAGCAGAAGAGTGGCGGAGCAGCGCAGCAGAAGAGTGGCGGAGCAGCACAACAGATGAGTGGCGGAGGAGCACAACTGCAGAGTGGCGGAGCAGCGCAGCAGAAGAGTGGCGGAGCAGCGCAGCAGAAGAGTGGCGGAGTAGTGCAACAGAAGAGTGGCGGAGCAGCGCAACAGAAGAGTGGCGGAGCAGCGCAGTAGAAGAGTTTCGGAGCAGCGCAGCAGAAGAGTGGCGGAGCAGCGCAGCAGAAGAGTGGCGGAGCAGCGCAGCAGAAGAGTGGCGGAGCAGTGCAACAGAAGAGTGGCGGAGCAGTGCAACAGAAGAGTGGTGGAGAAGAGCGGCAAAAGGATGGCAAAGTAGCCCAGCTGCGGAGCAAAGCAGCAGAGCAGAACGATGACAAGGAGCATGAGCAGACAACGTCCACGTTCGCGGAGCAGAGCACTGCTGTGAAAGAAAAGCAATGTGCCAGCGGGGATGAGGAGGGAGAATGGGGGGAGGAGCAGAGAGTGAGCGAGTCCGAACCGGAAGCTAGCGCTGAAGAGCAGTCTGCTAGCAGTGAAGAGCAGGAGGCCCGTGGGCAAGACGAGGGAGTTAGTGGGGAAGAGGAGGAAGTCGGTGGGGACAAGCAGGGTGGAAGTGGGGAAGAGCAGGGTGGCAGTGGGGAAGAGCAGGGAGGTAGTGGGGAAGAGCAGAGTGGAAGTGGGGAAGAGCAGGGAGGTAGTGGGGAAGAGCAGGGAGGTAGTGGGGAAGAGCAGGGAGGTAGTGGGGAAGAGCAGGGAGGTAGTGGGGAAGAGCAGGGAGGTAGTGGGGAAGAGCAGGGAGGTAGTGGGGAAGAGCAGGGAGGTAGTGGGGAAGAGCAGGGAGGTAGTGGGGAAGAGCAGGGAGGTAGTGGGGAAGAGCAGGGAGGTAGTGGGGAAGAGCATGGAGGTAGTGGGGAAGAGCACGGAGGTAGTGGGGAAGAGAAGGGTTGTAGTGTGGAAGAGCAGGATGGCAGTGGGGATGTGGACGGAGGCAGTTGGGATGAGCAGGGGGCTAGAGACGAGGAAAGTGCCAGTGGAGACGATGAGAGCCACAGAGGAGGAGAAGAGAGCAGCAGGAGTAAAGCGAAGAAGGTACGGAGACTGGAAGGACAGCAGTGTGCCACTTTAGAAAACCAGCAGGTCTCAAAGAAGAGGAAGAAAGTTGGTGTTGTCCCCAAGAAGAAGAAGGCCAGACCGGAAGAGGAGAGGAATGTATTGGCTGGGGCGGATTTGGTCGAGAATTGTGGTGAGGGCGATGATGTCTGTGGAGAGAAGTCAACCCAGACATGGCTGAAGAAGTGCGATGCGACGAGCGCCAACAGCCTCGCGAGAGGCAGGGGTAGAAGGAAAGTCAACCCACCAGCCAGAATCGCGGAATCTATGCGTTTGACTCCTGAGCAGAAGCGCAGGGGGAATATTGTGCACGGATCGAAGGGTTGTCCTTGATGTCCTCTCCACATGTACGAAGATTTTCCCAATGACAGTTTTTCTACTAGAAAGTTTGTACCATGACGCTTGCAATGTGGAACATGAAGTTAAACCACTGATGTGTTTGGAGTTTTAGCCATGTATTCTCTTGTTCTATCAACATTTCTACCATTTACTGTGGACTGCCTTAGGGTGCTCGATAGAACATTAATGTCATTAATGCAATTACGTGTTAATAACGGTCTTCCAACAATTGTATTAATAATGGTTTCCTAACAAGTGTTGCATGCAAAGTGGATCACCACCTTTGTACCTTGATTGGCAAGCACCTCAGCATACATAATAAACCTAATGTTTCCTTAAGCATGACATTGTGGCCTCCAGAATGTCATGCTTGAGGTACGAGGTACGAGGTACGAGGTATGTGTGAGCATGTTTGTTGTCTGTTTTATGCACAGTGGATCAGCACCTCTGTACTCTTGGGTTGTAATCGATATTCTTCTAGCAGTAGCTTTTTTGGACACTCGTAAATTAGAAAGTGTACACATTGTTTCAAGTCTTGATCTCAAGTCTTGATTGTGGGCTGACTTAGGATTTAGTCTGTGTATCATGGAATAATTCACCTAATGTTTCTGAAGTGTAGAAAATAGAAAGTAGACAGTTCTTAGGGCCATTTTCCGAACAAAAGCAGGTAAACAGTTTGTTCCATCATGTTTGACAGAAAATGTAACGGCACTGGCCGTTTTGCGACTAACTTCTGAACCCAAAACGTAGGCCCTCAGAAAGTGTAGTCCAAGGAGGACGAGTGACTGGCCGCCTCAGCCATTTTGGCTGAGACGCGTCTCGGCGAAACGGACATGGTCGTCATAGGGCATCTTTGCAAACATGCAGTCTAAAAACCCTATCGTTCCACGTGGCACGGCCACGTGGAAACAGGACCCTAGCGACCAACTAGAGTGGAGGAGGAGTGACGCGATGGATTTTCCATCGCGGCACTCCTTTCTCCTAAAATCCGGCCACAGGCTATTTTCCGGGCTAGAGTCGAACTCGACTCTAACCCACATCCTTTTCCGGGCTTTGGCTCCTTGAAACCTGAGCCTCGAGTACCCGAAGTACCCGATAATTATTCAATGACCATTTTTAACCCTAAAAATAGTCCGTACGCTACATTCCTCCCCCTTTGCTTCGAACCGTCCCGGTTCGTCTTTGCTCACGGAGGTTTGATCATCGCGTACTTTATGATGCAAACAATGCAACAAGAGGTGCAAACAAGATCACACGTGTGAACTCTTGTCATCCGCAACACGGTTGCGTCACGTTCACGCACAATCAACCACACTCTTGCGGTTTTTGTGATTATGGTCATTAGAGTACAACATCCAGTGTTGATCGCGTGATCCTTGGCTCTTACCAAGATGACACACGATGACATACGTTCTTCACAAGTGTTGGTGAGTTTTCACCGAAGACTCATCACACGTGTGTAGCAGTGGCATGGTCGATGCCTTTTGGGACGTACATTGTCAACAATGTCTTGCCAGTTTGGAAGAGGGTACATGGAATAAATTGTCCCACATTTCGTGTGGTACGTGTTCAGCAAGCTGTTGTGGTGACGCCTCCTCCCCCTTTGTAAGGAGCGTCCCTGCGACCAATTAACCGGGCGTCCCCGCGAAAACTGTCGAGGTCCACACAACACTTCCCATGTCATTCGGACATGATCTCTTCCGAGGGGATGTTGCCAAGGTGGTACCTCCCTGCAACATAGTTAGTACGTGCAACCCAGTATCTGGACATCAGTCCTCTCGGGTCACAACCACGTGTTCATGGCCACACGTAGGTCTACTAGACCTCTTTCAGCACCTGTGGGTTGGTTGGCTGAACTCGACCAAGCTCCACTAAGCCCATGCAACTTGCATGCTAGCTTTTTCTTAGGGTTGGGAGGCACCAAGATCCTAAGACATGGTTGCTGAGCACACTTGTTTTTCCATTCAAAGATTGCACTCATCTTTGAAGGAGGCGGCATTGGTCGTCTGGCATGCGCATTTTCCGTCAAAGTCCATCACTGGACACGACAATGCTCCGACCTAGATGATCTTGGTCTCAACCATCATCCCCTCATGTCTGTCTGAAATGGGTACCGTAGGCTGCCGCTCGCGTCCCCGTTAAAAGCACACTGCTTTTGAACTAGGTTAACTGAGATAACCAATCTCAACAACCATGGATTCCATCCACGGACAAAGTGTTCATCGTACGGTATTCACCAAACGGGTGTACCATGATCACAATCATTTCCGTACAAGTTGGAAGAACACCTTTCGGGTGTCAGTTCCATGTGATTGTGATCGAACACCTTCGAATCACATCCGGTGATCCTGGAACAAGTAGTCCTGAATTTGTTTGCGATTACGTACTCGCGTGCAAGGGTTCCATTCAAGATCCCGTCAATGGATTATGTTCGCCAAGTTGCAACAATCTGTGTTGCTTCAATGTCTTCTATTATGTACATTTGGTACTTCCATTCAGTGGAGTGTTTTCCATATGCCTCGCCCGAGGCACTCGTGGAGGGGATCGCCCTTATTGAAGACATCCCGGCAAACATCCGCCATTGTGGATACCACCGCAACGGCATCCAAAATTGTATTGTACTTGCGTTCGGCAATGTACTTTAATTGAACCATCCCCGAAACCAAGGGGCTTGAGTCGCTTCACCATGACCTTTCAGGTCAGTGAAGCATGGTTCGACTACACCGTAGTCATTATGATCTCTCTCGGAGATTGGTTTTGTTCCAAAAAAATTGGATAGCCGGTGCTACACCATGCCTTGGTATGACCAGAATCCATCTGCACTATGTTTGAAGAGCGTGACGTACACAACTAGTGTACTGTGTCACGATGGCCTCAACTTTGAGACGTTTCTCAAAACATCAAAAGAATCTCATGAGAAATATCGTTTCTCCAGGTCCATCTTGAAGAGTCCCTTCACATCAACATTTTTGACACATCGGTCTTAATTTTACCTCTGTGTTGATTATGACTCGTGTGGTCGGTCGGACCACTAAGATGTAGGTGCTAACACACTGTTAGCATAAAGCTGTCGGCTTATAGATCGTCTCCGCGGTCATAAGCTTTGATCACAAAACCTAGACCTTGACATGATCCCAACTATGTCGTAGTTGGTTTGTAGCAATCTATGAGATTGTCATAGTTCTCTGGAGCACCATTAAGTAGAAAATGAGTGTCGCTCATTTTCTCTGAAATGGATTTTCACCGAACTGTGGATGAATTTATGTCATCGACGTCGGTTCATGTATTTTTTTCTATCAACGTCCATGACATGTTCACTCACCGAGTGATGATAGATTGAAGGTGTCGCCTTCAAGTTTGTTCACTTTTGACATTCGGTCAATCTTGTCATACGCCAGAATTGACTCTTGCGATCTTCGCCCACCGCACTGCGGCGTCTCAAATCGTGGAGGACCAGTCGAAGAGTCTCTGCCCCTCTCTGGCGTAATTATAACCTCCATTGACAATAATCATTGTCTTCTAAACAGGGTTGTGGGTACACTCATGTACCTTTTTATCGTCCGCACCAGTCGGGTAGCACGATTTGTATTCATCACTCACCGAGTGATACGATGTCAATGGATGCACCATTGAGTATTGATGGAGGGATGTTGTTCCTTGACACGTTCAATCATGGAACGATGTCTGCATCGGCCACACACTACACACTGTGCACAGGCGGCACGATGACAATCCTCGAGGATTGAAGTTTTGTGATAACAGACCAGATCCGTTTCACATCTGATGACATAATCATGACACGGACACCGTCATGAAATGACCACATTCGCCTTGAACATTGTGGTGCAACGGGACATGCGACTGTTGTAGAACACGTCTTGCACCCACCAAACCACTTGTTTGGTGAAATGGTATCGCCATTTTTACCTAGAACATCAGCTGATATCGTCAGCTTGTTCAAATGGCACAAAAACCGTTGTGATCATTCGTTTGTCCAACTTATCCATAACTTGATGTCGTGATCGACGTACCAACAGTTAGTGGATAAGGTTTTTGTTCATGTCGTGCACGTTTTCCACGCATGCCGTGTACCTAATTTCACATGGCTGAAGTACCATGGTATAAATCGCATACCTTGACCCATTGAAAAGAGGTTTGTCTTCAGCGCGTGGTCATGCGCTCTAACCTCCTGCGGTCATGCAAGCCGTGCATGTCTAGAATTCGTGCTCAACCGACTGGGCTTTTGTAGTGCGTTCCATCTATGGACAGGGAGGAGTTCGTCCACCTTTAGCATGGTCTAATTTTGAGGAAATCGTCCTCGTCACACGTGATCCATTCGATAAGTTTTGGTTCCTACTTCTTTCGGAAGTACCTTCCCAAATTGCTATCGGCAGGGTGAATGGTCGTCACTGTCGGTGGCGACCGAGATCGCTGTGTTTTTGTTATGCCGTTCGGGCATTCCTCCGATCACCATAGTCGTCTGTGATTGTTTCTAGCCATGCCTGTCGGTTCTCCACTTGAAGGATTCGACAATATGACCATCGTCGACTTCGTCGAGATGCCTTCCAAACATCAAACGACGTGTTTTCAGCGTTTCAAATAACGCGCTTGGCGCACTTGCCCATAGAACCACTCCGCGCATAGATCGTATGCTTTTGTCTAGTGGTCTATTGCAAGCTAGTCTGATGAGGCAACGAGCTGGCTAGTTCTTGCTACTTGACACAACGGGGTGCAATCGGCACCCATGTTATTGTTGCAATCGGCATCTTATAACATGTGTTGGACCATCAACACTAGCATTTCCAGTCCAACCACAGCGCATGGTCATAGTGCCTTCGGCACTCGCATTAGTGGTGCATTCGGCACCCATGACAAGAGTGCAACCTGCAGCTTTTGCCAATCGTGCAATCGGTGCTTATGACAACGGTGCATTCAACACTCGTGCAATCGGTGTTTATGACAACGGTACATTGGCACGCGGTTTTGCCGCCGCACTCGTCGGTCATACATTCAACCCTCATGGAAATTGTACGTTCGGCACTTGCGTGAATGCTATGATTGCATTTTCCATGTTGGTCATATTCCAAGTGCAATCGGCACTTGTTAATTTTATGGGATTGGCCCTCGATTGGGGATTCTCACCATCGTGTGTGTGTGTTGAGTATGATCGGCACTCACATCTTCCTTGTAGAAAAAATTGAAGCACAAATGACTTATCCAGTATCCTTGGTGCAATCGGCACCGACGTGGTCACATCTCCGTAGACCATGAGTAGTGCGTTCGGCACTAGCATCACGGATGCTTTCAGTATCTCAGATTGAAGTGCAGTTGACACTTTTTCAGTGGTGTGTTCGACATCGACAAAATTTTTGCAACCAGTACTTGTGCTGTTGCCGGTACTGCAATCGGCACTTTCATCGATGATGTGGTCGACGCCCGTGTAACCGTGCAACGAAGCTCATATTGTGCTGTCTGCACATTTCACATTGTTGTGGCGAGTAGGAGCGTCGTTGAGTGGTTGCAACACGTTCGGTGCTGTTTTCGTTTTTCATCAAGAATTCATCTCAATGGACGTCACCATTGTAGTCTTGCAACCTGGTGCACGCTGTAATTGTCATTTTGCGTAAACAAGACTGTTTAAGGCACGTACGACCCACATTCAGCCATTTCGTGGCTTTTAACGGTCACCCTTCCATTTTTTTTTATTTTTCTTTCCACGAAGCCCCTCAAACTTTGAGGTTAATGCAGAAAAATCTAGGCACAATCGGTGCTGAATTTCTCGCATTGCAACATGCATTCACATTCAGCCATGTCGTGGCTTTTAATGGTCACCCTTCCAAGTGGGTTCCTTCCAGGACATGGAAAACTGTCGGTTTTCCTCTTTTTTGTGTTTTGGAACGGGAAAAAAAATCAGTCAGGACTGCTGATTTTTGGAAGAGCTCAACTAGAGCTTTTAGATTTTTGCGTCGAAACCAATGGTCAACTTGACCACAAAATCGGGTTCGACCACAAAATTTCAACGTTCCAGACGTTTTTGAAGACGGTAAACAGTGAATTCCTCAACTTGAGGATTTGTTTGATGCTTGGAATCTTCCAAGCGTCACCTGGTGGTGTGTCGGGAATATTGTCGGTCTTCCCCATTTTCCATGAACAGGAAAATGCTTAGAAAAAATAATTGAGGCCTTCTCAATTTCAAAGCTCAGACTGAGCTACATGCCACATTTTGTGGCAGTCAAAACTGGGTTCAAGTGCAGACGTTATCTCAATTTACGCCGGTCAGCCTTGAAGGTCCAGAGGGGAAAAAAACAATGTCTTCGCAGATTTGAATCACGCAACTAGATGCGATGGTTGTCACACCCTTCCGACTGCGCCTCTCACGCACGTCATACGCTTGATGTAAAACAACCTTAAAAGAAGCTGCGGGACCGCCGAAGTGGATACTCGTCCACGTCGTGGCATCTGCGCCGTGGGGGAAACGCCACGGAAGCTTCCCTTCCCCGTGGGAGGAGGGTTGAGGGCCTCCTTCCCGCCCCTTGGCACCCATCTTCTGTCCCCCTTCCCTCTCTGGCGGCATAGACGTCCCAGATGCGAGGGAGGGGGGGTAACCGTTCCCCTCTCCCTCTCTGGTGCCGTCGGCGCCTAAGTGGCGAGAGAGGCGGGTGTCACCGCCCCCCCTCCCTCTCTGACGCCGCCGGCGCTCGGGAGGCAAGGGAGGAGGGGGGTCATTGTCCCCTCTCCCCCTCTGTCGCCTTCGGCGCTTGAGAGATGAGAGAGGAGGGGATCATCGCCCCCTCTCCCTCTCTGGCGCCGTCGGCACTAGAGAGGCGAGGGAGGGGGGTTAACCACCCCCGCTCCCTCTATGGCGCTGTTGACGCTTGAGAGGCGAGGCGGGGGGGGGGGGGGGGGGGGGGGGCCCCCCCCCCCCCCCCCCCCCCCC
>SZWC01001082.1:44958-60695 GCA_023375785.1 Penium margaritaceum | reverse complement strand
CGGACACGGCCCGTGGCCACGATGCAATACTAGTGGTTGTGGATCTTTTGACGAAGATGACACATTTCATTCCTACAACCACTGACGTGAACGTAGAGGAGACCGCTCGTCTCTTCTTTGAGGGTGTCGTAAAGTACCACGGCTTGCCGTTGCGCATTATCTCTGATCAAGATCAAAAATTTGCTAGTAAGTTCTGGCAAAAGATGCACGAGTACTTCGGTAGTGAGTCGTAAATATCGACAGCATTTCACCCTCAAACTGATAGACAAACAGAGCGCATGAATCGCACTCTGGAGAAGATGCTCCGCATGTACGTGGACCCTGCCATGCATGATTGGGACGAATTCCTAGCACTGGCAGAGTTTGTGGTGAACAACTCGGTGAACGAGTCCACACAGTTCACACCGTTTGTGTTGAACAGTGGTCGGCATCCAGTGGTACCCTCTTCATTGGTGAAGAGTGGGAGTACAGGAGGGTAGGTTCCTTCCGAGCCTTTGCCGAGCGCATCGACTCCTTGTTACAGGAGGCGAAGGGTCACCTTCAAGCAGCTCGGCGGCGACAAAAGGCATATGCCCACAAAGGTTGTCGGGAGGTCTCGTTTGACATCGTTGTCAAAGTGATACTTAGCACTCAAAACCTTCGGCTGAAGTCGCCAGGGGCAAGAGAACTTCTACCAAAGTGGATTGGGTCATTTCCCATTGTGGCACGCATCGGGCCAGTGGCGTACCAATTGCTACTTGTGCCGAGTATGAAGATACATGGCGTGTTTCATGTGAGCATGCTGGCTCCATACACGGCAGAAGGAACCGTTCAGCCACCGCCAGCAGTCCTGGCTGCCGACGGCCAATATGAGGTCCTTCGCCTACTCCAGCACCGAGAGCGTACTCTTCGGTCGCGCGTTGTCAGGGAGTACCTCGTTCATTGGGCCGGTTGTGGACCTGAACATAATTCATGGGAGCCCGAATCTCGGTTGCCCACAGGGGTGGTCAACGAGTACTGGAGCGAGCTTGCAGCTCACACAGGTCGACGCGTGGCAGGAGGTACCACCTGAACGCGGAAAAAGTGAACAACATTCCCACAGGGCAGCATTCATGGACAGCGACCATAGGAGGTTGGGGACGCCCAACATGGTTGTCATGCGGACGCTCCAGCCTAAAGGGGGGAGGCCGCTAGGCGTGCTGACCTACAAGCTACAGCTTAGGTCTAAGTACCATGCACGTGTTCATGTTTAGCTGTTGATTGAAATTATTAATTTTCTTTCACAATGTTGATGACTCACTGACTGACAATCCTACTTGTTGTTCATGAACCGGGACGGTTCATAATAAGTGGGGAGGAATGTAGCGGGAGGGCCGGTTCGGCCCTCCCTCCTCGCTGAAGCGAGGGGTGGTTGCGCACCACCCCTCGCGTCAGCGAGGGCTGGCCGGCGGCCAGCTCGCTGTTGGCCGGCTGGACGGTCGGCGACCGGCCAAGCGACCGGCCGGCCACCGGCCGGCCAGCCGCCAGCCGCCGATCGCGGCCTCAGCCCGATCGGCGGCTGAGGGGCTACGAGGGCCTCGAGGGCGAGGCCTCGTGGCCTCGTGCCCTCGTCCCCCATCGCCCTCCTTGCAAACGAGCAAGAGAGGACGAGGGATAGGGGGAGCGAGGGTGAGGTCGAAATAGCTGGCGCGAAGTCGCCAGCGTGCCTTGCACGCGACGATTTCGTGCCAGAACGGCAAAATGGAAATCGAAGTTCGTTTACGACGAACTTCGACATAAAATAAACGGAATAACTCGTACGAACACACGAGTTCGAGGTAAAAGCCCCCGGTTTGGGTCCCAAAACCAGGGGTTTGGTTAAAAACGGAAATGGGCCTCCGGAGACTCGAAATATTCGAGTCTCCCTGCTCTGGGTCTTTGATGACGATTGCCCCTGAGTCTTGCGAAGGGGGGTAAAACCCCTGACGCGGACTGAGAACGCCATTCTGCAAACTCCGACGACGACTTCAGAGCAGGAGCTGGAGACTCGACCCGTTACACATTAAGAAGTCTAAATTTTCAAAAGAAAAAAACAATCTTATTTCCTCAATTAGAACATAAGATCCTATTTTCTTCAAACCAAGAATTCATGTTTTGAAAAAAAACACATGATTTTTCATTTTTTTTATATAAAATCCCCCTTCAATGGCACCTAACAAGATTTTTTGTCTACACCCACGTGACATTGACCATCACATGGGTACTGACGTGCATCCTTATCATACGCCTTTATCATGTTTATTCTTTCTTGAACAGTGAGAAGAGGTTATTATGGCATAATAACACACAAGTGGTGTATTGTCTTGGCACTTAGTCATTTAGCAACTAACTTCCGGAATGAAAGAAGCCTTCATTTAGTATAGTCCAAAGAAGTCAAGTAGCTTGTCGCTTGCATGATTTTGGCTGAGACACATCACAGCAAAACAAATAGGGCCATCATAGGGCACAATTGAATAGTTGCAACCTAAGCCTAATCGTTTCATGTGGCGTAACCACATAGAATTGGGACCCTAATAGTGTTGTAGAGGAATTTCCTAAAGGATTTCCTATTGTGACACTCCTCTTGCCTAAGCCGCAGCCCTTTAAGCATTTTATGGCGAGATTCAAATAGGATTCCAACCCACATATTGTTTTAAACAAAACCCCGGGATGAAATAGCCTCCAATTTCTAAAGTGCAAGGATTTTTTTTTAAAAGCAACTACTCGCGCACCCATAATTGTGTCATTTGTTAAATGCCATACCCCATTTTCAGGTTAAATTTAGCCCACAGTCCACGAACCAATATTTTCATCAATCTATAGTTATCTACCGAATCTATGTCTTTTCATTAAAAAAGAAAAAGACTCTGACAAAGGCCACTATAAGGACAAAAATTTGAGAGTCCCAATGACGGTTTAATAACCAATCGTTAAATGCCAAGAGTAATATTATCCCCTAATAACGTGACAAGTATCACCCGTGTTCGACTAGCGAAAAACGTTGGTACTCCACTCTCTTGTCCTGTTCTCTTATATATAGAGGATGCTCATTCCCTTTTGGCCTTTGGTCCCGAGGTCCTCGCGGCCATGTCTTTGCTCTGCCATTTCCTCCTTTGCTCGTCCTTCGCCATCCAATCTCCACTCACGCTCTTATGTCTCTTCCCTTTGTTATTCTCCCTCTTTTGCCTCACCTTGCTCAACGGATCAAGGCAACCTCTTCTACTTCAACATTCTCTCTCAATACTTGTATCATGCTTCACTTCCATGCTTCACATTAAATTTTCCTTTCTGTCTGGCCTCCTTTTTGTCAAACTCCTTACTCTCACTCCTATCGCTTTGCTTCCCTCATTCTTTTGATTACCGCCACACTCATCACTACTTCGGCCTGCTTCTTTTGTCACTCGCTCTATGCATCTACTTGTTTTGACATACCCTACTGATCTTGAATTTCGATTCTAAATATTTTTGGGCATATTTTCTTCAATAGAAATTATTTCTTAGTCGAATTAACTAGGTGCCACCTAAATAATTAATTTTAACTAAAGCATGTGGAAATTAGTGGTTGTCCGTGGTTTATTTCCTCGAATTTTTTTAGACGTTGTTCGTGACCCATTCACTTCTGCGTAGGAGACCACAATCTAGTGGTGAGAGTGCTTTCGGGACTGTCAGTTCTGTCTGAACTGCCAAAACTATCGCGTGACAGGCGCGATCGGCACAAAAACACGTCGTTTTGCATGATTTTAGGCAGTCACGCCTGTCAAGTGAGGCCGATTTTTGCTCTTTGCTGAAATTGAATGCGTTTGACGTCGATTTTAAATAACATCAGTTTTTGTTCAACAAACGTCTACAGACCACCTAAATAAATTTCTCACAAAAAATCTTAAACCAAATTCAAGAACACATAATTAGTAATTTTGAAAAAATCAAAATTCAACATAAGTAGGGTAGTATCAGAGCCTAACGCAACATCGCCTGGTGTTTGCTGACCGAATCATCACTTCACCACTTTCATCAATATGCGCTATCATCAGCACCTCCTTAGCCATAGTCTGACGCCCCTCCCGTAGTCTCCGTCATCTCCACCTCCTTTTCATCAGCTATGACAACAATAGAAGGACGTCGTGCCTCCCTATCCCCATTCATCCGCACGTGGTGACTTGTGTTGGTTCTTGTGAGCTTGCAGTGCCAAAGCCACCGCGTGCTCTGATGCAGCAAGGGGGTCCCCTGCTGCCACGTGATCTTTGTGTGTCCAGCTAGCATGCCTTGTACAAAGCTTAGCGGAAGGAAAACACTGAATGAACATCTTGGTTCATGATACAAGTATGTTACAAGGAATGTACAAGGAATAACAGCACGTAATGGCTCAGCACTATGCTTTGACGGAACTCTTGGTCCTAAATCAGTGCGCAATGCCTTGCTAGGCCGTCAAGGTCGTCGATGCAAGGGTCTCGGTGCAGCCACCGGCGTAGCAATGGAAGGCCTTCAGGACGTCAGGGCAACCTCCTCCCATGCTGGCATGCCTTGCCAAGCTTATAGGGATCCTTGAGAGATCTCCAGCAGCGTCCTCCACCTAGGCTGGCACGCAGGTGCCAGACTTATAGGGGCCTTGGAGGGATCTCCAGCAAAGTCTTAGTCTGGGGCTCCAGAGTCAGAGTCTGGAGCGGGGTGAGAGATTAATGCTGGAAGATTATAGCCGCAGAGAGATATCTGAACTGAGAGGAGCTCCCCATTTTATACCTGAGGTCCTTGTCAGGAAAATGTAATGAGCTTCGGGCACGTTAGTCATGCAGATGAGGAGAAGGCGGAAGCATCGACGAAGCTGCGAGAGGCTGACGGCTTGCAGACGTCATGAAGGCAAGAGAACCGAGGATATGCAAACACGAGCGATGAGGACCTCAGCAACCAAGGCACGGGCCAGTAGCTACAATGTCAAGGTGCGGGTCGTGATGGTGCGTAGGCGCAGTGCCGTCAGGCACGGGTACTACGGAGCTGAAGGCACCTCGGCAGAGCGGTGCAGGCGCAACGGAGCAAAGCGGAGGAGCGGCAACTGAGATGTTTGGCAGACAGAATACTTGAGTGCCTCAGCCACAAACGGTGGGCAAAGAGTAAATGGAGGATGGAGTGCCACAGCCTAGAGGCGGGCAACGGCAACGGCAAGAAGGCAAGCGAATGAAAGAATAGAGGTAGCGAATGAATAATTAGCAGAGGCAAAGTACAATGTGTTAGCCTACGTGCCTAAGTACTAATGCTAGTCTTGCTCCTATGGTGGCCGGTGCGAAGCGTGAACGCGTAGCCATCGGCCCACTAATGTAGTTGTTGTTCGGTGCCTCTGCATGATGCTCTGTGTTGAGACTTGGTGGGGCTACAGTTCAACATCGTGTTGCTATTCGGAGGTGTTCGTGCAAATGGCGCAGGGGCGGCGGTCTCGCATGTTGTCACGTAGCGAGGACCGGATCGCATCGGGCCAGATCGGTTGTCCACGCTCGACCCGGTCGTGGTTGTCGGGTGTCAACCGTTATTGAGCGCAGGCCTGACGTTGGTTGGACGTGGCCACTTATTTGGCGCCGGCGAGCCGTTTGTCGGTATTGCACCGAGCAGGAGGTGAACACTCGGGATCACTTGGTATTGGTTAATTCTCAGTCCGCCGTGTTGACCCGAGCAGGGTAGAGGAGAAAGGAGGGGTAGGAGATAAATCAGGAGCTCGCCATGTGAGTCTTGTGTGCTTTTCTGACAGTCGTGGCATGTTGACCACCTGAAGGAGAAGCTTCCTTCAGGTGCTTCAGGTCAGCTCCCTCTCCTTTCCTGGAATAGGGAAGCTTCATTCAGGAGAAGCGTCCTGTAGTACAAATTTTGTTCGTCGCACCTCGGCAGGTTCAGGGAGAAGCTTCCTCCTTGAGAAAGCTTCATCAGATGTTCAGGTGCAGCTTCCCAGGAGGTTGCTTGCCCTTCAGGCCTTCCTGTGATGACCGTTGATCTCGCCATGTTGTTGCATCAGATCCGTCGACCAGGATCCTCCTGAAGCTTGCACCGGATTGGCCCATGTTGGTAGAAGGGGCCTTGGCTCCATGCATGAGGCTGCTGATGCAGTGGAAGCCTCATGTCCAGTGTGCATGATGATTGCCCAGTCAACTACAGGACTCCCTGACCATGGTGGATGTGCAGTACAGTGCAACGAGTAGCTCTCCTCTTGTTGGAGCCAGCTTAGGGCATGCACATGTCTCTTGCGCATACAAGCACTATGCAATACTTTCAAAGCCCGTTAGGTTGCTCCAGGGCTAGGTGCCAGAATCTGTCTGGCCCGTTAAGAAGGATATTCCCAGTTGACGTGGACCTAGGAACCCACTGTTAAATCCGTAGCTTTCCGTACAGTGCTCCAAATGCAATGCCGTCTTCACCGAGTCGGAGCTTAGCACCAGCGTAGTAATTGCTTCACTCAACAATCCCCCTTGATTGGTGCGCTAGTGATTCGAAAAGTGTCTAACTTGCATGCTCCCGAGAAACTGCTTGACTCACTCCGCCTTGGAGTGCCCTCGAAAATGGAGCCAACTTGTGGCCTCGGTCAATGGTAAAAATCCCCGAACTTCAAAGATTGAATGTCGGCTTCTCGGCTCTGGATAGATTGAATCCCCGTATCCTTGGATAGAAGGGACTAGAACGAGGCCTCTGGAGCTTTTTCACGCTCGATTGGGAATTTACGGTTCCATTCAGGTATGCACACCGTTTTGAAAAATCTTATCGATGGCGTATGGTTGGCCAGAACCACGATGTGGCTTGGCGGTTGCTTCGCTGAGGCTTTCGGGAGTCTTTTTCGGGTTTGGAGCACATGGATGTCTCCAACATTTTTGTCGGGTGAGGTTGGGGTCACCTCACCACTTTGACCCTTTGAGGTTACTTGGTGATGGAGCAACTCTTCTCGAAGGCATGCACCGTGCTTTGCATGCACGTGCGTTTGGGCGGTCCTGTGCGAGGTGGTGATTGCATGGCGGGACTGCCGTAGGGACCACGTGCTAGGACCGCTTCCGGGACCACCGATGTATGCACTCTTGCGGGAGAGTATAAGAGGTCACTTCCTTGAGTGACATACCTCAGTGACTCTGTCCGCTGTTGTATTGGGCTGCTACCCATGTAATGCACCACACTGCTTCCCTCCTCTACCTCCTTGGAGGTCCACTTTGCTTCCTAGCTCCATGGCTGAGGCACACCAAGTGGCCTCCTAGCTGCCTTGACCAATTCTTGGTCGATTTTGGGGTCGTCCTCTGAGCAGGGCATTTCTGTCGCCTCTGGATGGCTGTCCTGGCCTTTCTGTGCCGTGGGCTGCGTCCCATCGAGTGGCAAGTTTGCCAGCGACGTTTTGGGACCGTATTGTCCTATCCATGGTATTTCTTCATCGACGCCGTTTTTCGTGTTAGCGACCTTGGCCGTTACGTCGATTGACTCCTGCGATTTTGGAGCTCGCAGCTCCTCACCGGCCTTTTGCATTTTTTTTGCTTCGTCGGCTCCTCGCGTCCGGTTTTGTCGGGTTCACCTCGCCATCACATCATGGCGAGCGATCAGGTCGCGAGCAATTCGCGAACTGCTGCCTTCCTTTTTTTCTTTTCTGGCTCCTCGCGCGGGCCCTCGTGCCTTGGTGGCAGAGTGGCCCTCTCCTCGCCTCCCTGCCGGCGGCGAAGAGAACTTCACGAGGAGCCTTGCCATCACGGTAGGGCCTTGCCGCGGTCAAGCGTGCTATTGTGGCAGCTGCCTCGCCTGGCTCTGGCCTGCCTTCGCGGCAGGCATTGCTGCAGTTGAGCCTGCCGCCACAGCAGGCTTGCTGTCGCCATTCGCCATCGCGGCGAGCGGCGAGCTGAGGCGAGGTCCGTCGGGGACCTCCCTCCCCCTGGCTCAGCAGCCAGCCGTTAACCTGCTGGGGCATGTTTCGCTTGCGCAAGCGAGCGCTTGGTTTTTCTATATTTTTTTTCTCTCTCCATCTTGGCTCACTGATCCACCACAATGGCTTGCCAGCTGCGACAGCATTCCGTGACCGTAGTGCGGCGGTCGCATTCAGCGCTGGCCGATCCACGAGAAGTTGTGTCAACCACTGTTTAATTTTGTGTTCTGCTCTGAACGTGCAGTGCGCAAGCAACTCTTGTGGCTTTTCAATCTCGACAGCGACTGTCCTCGGTGGTGACGACGTCATCACCCTGCGCCATCGCAAGTAGTCAGGCCAACATTGCAAAAAGGGCCCGACGAAAGCTGTTGAAGATTTCACAGAAACATCTCCTGCTGCCAGCTGCTTGTCTGTATTTCTCCCCCTTTCTGCTGCAGTGCTTGATGTCTGTGGCACGATTGAAAATCCCAAAGAGAGAAGAAAACATTTTCTTCCTCGAGCGTGGGAATTATCCCCCTCCGGCCTCCTCCCCCTCATTGGTGAAGGCCCGGAGACTTGCGGTGGCGCTCGGGGCCCCAGAAAGCAGCTGCCACATACGTGATTGGAGCTCGCGTGACTCCGCCAGATTCGTGGTCTGTGGAGTACATCTCCAACTCGCATGCCACCTACACAGAGGTGGGCTTACTGCAACCACCTGTCGACTCGACAAGATTTTCTCGCGTGGCTTTGCTCTTTTTGCAAAGGCTACTTCAAGGTCGGTCGAGGACCTTTCACTCCTCCTCCTCTTCTTCTGCTTCCTCTGGTGCCCGATGCGAGCTAGAAGGTGGGAAGTGGAGATGCGGAACACACAAGTTGAGTTGCTATCGAGGCACTCGACCTTGTCGCGGCTCTGTTGGCACCGCTGACTTGCTGACCGATGGTGGTGAGCTGGCTTGTTGCTTCAACCTTTATGCTTCTTGGATCAATGGCATTTCGGTGCCCTGAGAGTTGTGAACCTGTTTACGTGGGAATGTTGTTCCTCGCAGCTCGTTCTGAGAGCTGGAGAAGTGGTAGCATGTGCATGATAACTGTTCTTAAGGAGCTGCATGTTGTGGCCGATGCTCCTCTGCCTCAACCGGCATTCCATAGACCACCTTTGCTTCTGCATGCCTCCAAGAGTAGATGCGGGTGGTGGCATCGCTTGAGACATGGCAAGCCCCGGCAGTGAAGAAGGAGATGTGACTTCCGACAGTAATGGTGCCGGCGCTCCGGGGTATGGCTCCCCTTGGCACATGTGATTGTACAGCTACTACGGTCGAGCCGCCCATGGTTGCATCTGAGAGATGCATACAAATGCAGTCACACACATCTCTTGCTCCTGTTGGCAAAGGAGCTCATGTACGCTAATCTGTTGCTGAGTCACCGTGCTTCCAAGAATGAAAGCACTTCCTCCTTCTGTCACATGAGGAACAGTTCGAAGTGATCCTGCTCCACGTGTCATTGAAGCACTTGATGGGTATGCCTTGAACTGTTGCGCAATGTCGTTGTATGCAGATGCTTGCAATAGCACCTGTGCTAGCGTGACCGTTTGTGGCATGACCAATGCCACTTCTGCTTGCGACGGTTGCACAATTGATTCTGGCTGTTGCACCAACGAAAGGTGTAGTTTCTACTACATCTCCTCCATCGGGTACAGCTGGTGTTGAAGCTCTAACATCCAGGCTTCATTCTGCTACCGTTTCCCCTTCCAAAGGAGTATCGAACAATGGAACAACTGCTGCCGCAAGCCCTTCTTCGCATGTTCATTTGCTTGACGTGTGGTAATAGCTTGAAGCGTATGGAACGCTTCTTCCGCCAAACGCCTTGTCTCTTCAGCTCCTAGCGTTTGCCCTGCCACATGGAAGTTGTCTTCCAAGCTCATGGGCAGACTTGGTGGCACGAATGGACGATGAGACGGTGCACCATCGGCACCCCTGTTCTCCATCTCCATCGTGCTCTCCTCTTCATGGATTTCTGCAGGTCGACCGCCGCCTTGGACGTCTGCGCTACACCTCGCGGAAGGAGGCACCTGATGCCTCCGACACAGGCTGGAACACTCCATCTCCATAGGAGTTACAAGAAGCGGTGGGATCGCTCCTCCAGCATGTACGGGTCCTTCTTGGGCCGCAACAGTATGCAGCACTGGTGCTTGGACCACATGCTGAGATTGTGCCATGGGTGGCACAATCTGGGCAAGTTGTGGCTGCACAACCACAAATGTTGGTGGCACGCCTCCTTGAGGTGGTGCAGATGGTTGCACCAGTGGAGATAGGGCTCCTTGCATAAGTGGAGGATGTCTTGCTCGAGGCAGCTGTGCAGATGGTGCGTGTGAACCCTGTTGCCACTGCATCTGCTGCTGTTGTTGTTGCAAGTTCTGAAGTTGTTGTTGAAGCTGTTGTTGCTGAGCCCATACCAGCTGCTGCTGAAGTTGAGTGATTTGGGCTGCTTGATTCGCATGTGACTCTTGTAGCTTGTGTGTCTGCGATGCTTGAGCTACATGGATCAGCTGCTCCTTTTGACAAAGGAGCTCTTGAGCAGAAATCTGCTGCCTCAACGCCTCCACCTCATGCGCCACGACGTGACGTGCCGCTGCTTCTTGTTGCTCAGTTCGTTGTGCCTCCTAGGCCAAGCGTTGTGCCTTTGTCGCTTGGCGTTGTGCGTGGTCTGCGACATGGCACCTTTGCTCTTGGCCCATGTGCAACTAAAGCAAAACTGATTGTGCAGGAGAAGCAGACCAAGCGTTCTCCTCTTCCATGTTCTCCATGCTTGCTGCGTAGGTGGAAGACCGACCGCGCGCCTCTGCGAAGTGGCGTCAACTCCACCTCTTGCTCAGCGCTTCTAAAAGGATGGTGGAGAACATCTCCACCACCAACATAGTTTACTGCTGTTGCTGCGTTTGCTGAGAGGACCACCTAATGCTCTGATACCATATTGGTTTTTGTGAGCTTGCAGTGGCAAAGCCACCGCGTGCTCTGATGTAGCAAGGGGGTCCCCTACTGCCAAAGGAACTTTGTGTGTCCAGCAAGCATGCCTTGTACAAAGCTTAGCGGAAGCAAAACAATGAATAAACATCTTGGTTCATGATACAAGTATGTTACAATGAATGTACAAGGAACAACAATAGGAAGCGGCACATCACTATGCTCTGACGGAACTCCTGGCCCTAAATTGGGGCGCAACACCTTGCTAGGTCGTCAAGGCTGTCGACGCAAGGGTCTCGGCCCAGCCACCGGTGCAGCGATGGAAGGCCTTCAAGATGTCAGGACAACCTCCTCCCATGCTGGCATGCCTTTCCAGGCTTATAGGGATCCTGGAGGGATCTCCAGCAGCGTCCTCCACCCACGGTGGTACGTAGGTGCCAGACTTATAGGGGCCTTGGAGGGATCTCCAGCAGAGTCTTGGTCTAGGGCTCCAGAGTCAGAGTCTGGAGCGGGGTGAGAGATTATAGCTGGAAGATTATAGCCGTAGAGAGATATCTGAACTGAGAGAAGCTCCTCCTTTTATACGTGAGGTCCTGGCATGTTGACCACCTGAAGGAGAAGCTTCCTTCAGGTGCTTCAGGTCAGCTCCCTCTCCTTTCCTAGGATAGGGAAGCTTCCTTCAGGAGAAGCTTTCTGTAGTACAAAGTTTTTTCCTGGCACCTCAGCAGGTTCAGGGAGAAGCTTCCTCCTTGAGGAAGCTTCATCGGGTGTTCAAGTGCAGCTTCCCAGGAGGTTGCTTGCCCTTCAGGCCTTCCTGTGATGACCGTTGATCTCGCCATGTTATTGCATCAGATCCATCAACCAGGATCCTCCTGAAGCTTTCACTGGATTTGCCCATGTTAGTAGAAGGGGCGTTGGCTCCATGCATGAGGTTTCTGATGCCGTGGAAGCCTCATGTTCAGGGTGCATGATGATTGCCCAGTCAACTACAGGACTCCCTGACCAGGGTGGCTGTGCAGTACTGTGCAACGAGTAGCTCTCCTCTTGCTGGAGCCAGCTTAGGGCATGCACATGTCTCTTGCGCATGCAAGCACAGTACAGTACTTTCCAAGCCCGTTAGGTTGCTCCAGGACTGGATGCCAGAATCTTTCAGGCCCGTAAAGAAGGAAATTCCCAGTTGACGTGGACCCGGGAATCCACCGTGAAATCCGTAGTTTTCCGTACAGTGCTCCAAACGCAGTGTTGTCTTCACCGAATCGGAGCATAGCACCAGTGCAGTAATCGATTCACTCAACAACCTATGCATTCTAGTCTCATCTACAACTCGCATGTCCTCTCGTTGGCCTCCTCTGCTTCATCATTTGTTGACGTCAACAACATTGTCTCCCCTTGCTTATCAAGCATCGGCAACCTTTATCACCGTGACTGAGCCCTACATCCAAACAATCGCCCATGACAACATCTGGTGGTCTTATTCGTCGTCAACAGCCTACAACAACATCCGAGCTGCTCTCTTCCGCCATCCTCGACGAAGCATCCTGTCGCTTTGTGTTCCAGCCCTCTGCTCATGTCAACTGTATTACCTTTCTTTCACCCTTTCCTCTCCAAATCTTGTGTTCCCCGCTCCTCGCCTACTGCCTTTGCTAGTGACCGTGACATCGTGAGAAGGTTAGCACTCCATCGGTGCCTCCACCTGCACATCTACTCTGGCTCCAGCAGTCGTTGTCACTCCAAACTGCTTCATTTGCCTCATCTTCATCTCCGTCGTCCTTGCCTCTCCGCAGAGTCATCCTCTCGCACAGTTTCCATGTTGCCCTCTTTAACTTGAAGTATCTTTGCTCCCTTCCCCTCCTATAATAACCTCTTCTTCCTCATTCTCCTCATCAGCATCATGTGCTTCAGCATCTTCATGTACGGCTACTTCTTGTGTCCTCGTGATCCTCTCCACCAGTAGTTCTTGCTGCTTCCTCATCATCATCATCAGCCCCATCATCATCATCAGCATCAACCTCCTCTACAACTTCATCATTTGTTCATCATCCTCTTTAATCATCAACCTTCATCGATCAACGCACGGGGTTCATCCCTGCGTCGAAGTCCATTAAATCATCCTCCACCCCTTTTTTCGAATCATCTTCTCTACTCGGCAGAAGGATCCACCTGATCATACTCCCAACCTCGCGCCCACGCTCTCCCATCTTCACCGCACGTGGCTCAATCCAACGCCCCACATCATCATCATCAACAACAAATCCTCCTCTGCATCATCATTGTAATAATCAGCAGCTAGCACCACGACCTGCACGAGTCAGCTGCCAACCTTGTAACGGCTTGTATCCAAGAGGCGACAAATTATCTCACAACGCGTTGCTTCTCACCTTCCCCTTATCGCATCTCTACCCTTCTACTCTTTCACGCACGTGGTCCGCCCCGTAGTGTCTTTTATATTCGCCTATTTTTTAGAACTGAAATAAGTGACAGTTAAATTCGACTATAATTTTTTGCCCTGGAATTTTGGACCTGTTCGTCCAAAGGTCCCTGGTGTTTTTTTAGTGTCTTATTTTGGTCGAACTTATCGTTCATGTCCTTGATCTATCCCTACGACTTCGCTTTTTGAATCTTCAACTTTCAAATGTAGAGGGCAAAGTCCTGCGTCGCTGCTCGCTTCGCAGGTAGATCCCGCTCGCAATCCCCCATGGACTACACGTCAGCGTGGAGTCCACGAGGGGCTGCGAGCGGAACATGGAAATTTCACATTCCGCTCGCAGTCCCTAGGAGACTCCGCGCGGAACATGAAACGGTGTGTAGAGAAATAGATTTTTCGTAATTTTGAGAGTGATTCGTCCAAGACAACACTAATTATTTAGGTGCTTGAATGGACGAAGCAAAATAATTGTTTTAGTCGAACGTTAAAGACACTACGGTACGCCCAGATTCATCATCATTCCTCCACTCTCATCCACTTCTTTGCTCAGCATCATGGTCCGCATGGTCAGTTGCCAATCTCGTGGAGACCTGTGCCCAAGTCGTCATCATCATTTTCGTTCGCACATTGGGCCAAATTCATCATCGTCATTATCCTTCCTCAGTTGTCCCCTGTCTGTCTGCTCGACATTCAGACCCGTCCAGCCAACTGTATCTCATGCAGTGGCGTGCGCCTATGTCGTCCTCACTTCACATACTTGACTTCCCTTTGCATCAGTTTACAACATCAGCTTCCTCATCCTCCACAGTCACAATCTTACCCTCACTATCCACACAGCATTCGCATTCAAAGGTGACTCAAGGACCTTGATCTCAGGGCATCGGATACCAACCGTTTTCTAGCTCGTCGGTCTTGAGCAAACGGGGGAACAAGACGTCACTCCTCATAATCAGGTTTAGGAATCGTTTTTCTCCACTCAAACTTCCACAACATGACACAAACGACAAGTTGTGACAGAGCCTCTTGTCTAAGCAACGTAATGGCAGCACTCTTTTCCATTTGTTCTCGATCATCACACCTTCGGGCCATGGCCTAACACGGCTCTCCAATTTCTGCACTTGTGGAACAAGGAGAGATTGTAACAGCATGGGCAGATGTTATCCTCACGCACACACGAGTCTGGCTCTTGGACATGCACCGGGGCGACCGTATTCTCCATGAAAATAAGAACACCAGTACCTTAGTTACATGACAACTCTCACACCCGTCCGGCTAGCGAAAAGAAGCATTTGCTCCACTCTCTTCTCCGGTTTGATTGTACGTACACATGATCTTCATTCCCTCCTACTTAAACGCACGACAACTCTATCCATCATTTTCGCCTTTGGTTCCGCGGTCCTCGCGGTTGTGTCTTCACTCTACCATTTTCTCCCTTACTCCTTCGCCACCCAATCTCCGCTCTTGCCCTCGTGTCCCTTCGCTCCGTCACTCTCGCTCCTTTGCCTCACTCTGCTCAATACATCAAAATATCCTCTTCCGCTTCGACACTCTCTCATCATCACTGCAGGTGACCGATCCAGAGTGAAGTTCTCACAGAGGGACACACAACGGATCCTGTGCAGTGGCGCTTCAACCTAGTGCAAGGAGTTCTCCTGCACAGTTGGTATTTGCTACGCCTAGTTTGGACACGGTAAAGAGCGTAGAGGTCGTGATAAGTACAGACTATGTGCTATCATTTTAGTAGCATGGAGCTCACACAAGACAGATAAGATGCATCCACATGCTCTCATGGTCGATGTGGTTGATTGTTGGATTGTTGCATGTGTGTGACCGGGTCGCTGATCCCTCAAGACCGCACGTTCGTTCTGTTTCGGTATTTTGAGGACACCGCTGTCAATACGCTACCCAATTGTTCAACAGTTTTCAACAGTTTTCTGGCCTCACTTGATACTCCTCTTTTTCGTGCGTTGTGTTTTGTTCAATCCTTTGTGCCACTACAACAGCAGCTGAATCCAGGAATATGGGCCTTAGAAACATTTTCACCTGTGAAGCAGTTGAACTTTAACATTCAGTAACGAAGAAGCAAAAACATGTGAGCAACCATAGTGCACATTTTCTCTAAATGTGTGCGACTCAATGACCTTTTGCTAGCACCCACTTTTATTTCTAGTACCTTCTTTCGCTTCTACCCTCTTTCGTTTCTCTAGGCATATCCCCCAGCGACGGAGAAATGCAGACGAGGTTTGGCGCATGCATGATCCATGCGCGCCACAACTCGTCGCTCGTGAGAGTGTCTCGGCTGCCGACGACGATGAGACCTCTCTTGGCACGTGTGA
Organism: Penium margaritaceum; assembly: GCA_023375785.1. Taxonomy (NCBI): domain Eukaryota; kingdom Viridiplantae; phylum Streptophyta; class Zygnematophyceae; order Desmidiales; family Peniaceae; genus Penium; species Penium margaritaceum. The sequence continues at coordinate 45,131 of SZWC01001082.1, read as the reverse complement.
TGGCCACGTTCATGCGACGGTGGTCCGACACGAACCCGAGCCTGCGCCTTCGGTTGGACCGCACCGTCGACACTATGATGACCTGCAACCCACCCCAAAGGGAAGGGGGGGGCGTGCAAGAGAGAGCAAGAGAAAAGGAGAGAGAGAGAGAGAGAGAGAGAGAGAGAGAGAGA